>VWZW01000227.1:786464-865650 GCA_013397115.1 Edolisoma coerulescens | reverse complement strand
CCGGGCTCGGCCCGCGGCAGGGAGATCGTGAGTTCCTGGTTCGTAGCCCCGCTCTGTTGCTTGTTGATCGCTCGCACGGCTTCTGTGGAGCCAGAGGTGTGTTAGATTCAGACTGAAGGAGAAAGAACCTGGAAAGCAGGTAATCCCCTTCCCTCGTGCTGAAGCAGTGGTGGAGGATTTTCTCTATTTTTTTTTTTTTCATCTTCTCCCCATCGCCAGTATCGAGGTAAGAGTTTTTATTTCGATGCAGCAGATCAAGCTGCCCCACCCACCTTGTGTTGGTGTGGTTTTTAGGTTTCAGGTTTAACGCAGTCTTTGCTCTCGAGGAGTGTTTGGAAGTTAACAGGATCTGTGGTTTTGTCAAACAAAACTTTTGTGTTCATTGGCTTTTGTTTCAAAATGTTTGAGAAGCAAGGTAAAAGCTTCTTCGCGAGGCATGTAAGCCAGTGCCTGGTCATCCTTTCTCAAAGGCAGGAAATGTGTTCTAAATTGCCCAGTAAGTCAGAACAGAGCATGTAGCACTCATAAGTTAGAACTTTTAAGTGTGTCAATATTGCATATTTAATAGTTTGTTATTTACAGGTTGTTTAGTTCTGCTGAAACTGTGTTCTCCCACTGCAAAACAGAGCATCAGTTTGATGTTGGTGATGTGATCCAGAAACACGGTAAGTTTTTTTCATGATTTGTCATTTCCTTTTGTGTATGAGTATCTCATTTAAAATAAATTGCAAATATTAACTGGTTTCTAACTGATCTCCTGGCTCGCAGCTGCAGCTTCCAAGATTGGATAAGATGAGCTATTGTGGAAAAGTACTTATACATTTTCTTTATGCTGGTTGCTTCCTGAATGCTTTTTCTACTGATAAAGCTCTCAACCAGTGACAGAAGTAAGATTGATCTCTGCTGGCTTGTGCCGATTCCTCACTGCCTGCTTGATCGACCTGAGCCAGACACTACATGATTGATCTGATCTGTTATGATTGATCTGATCTGATCTGCTGGGAGCTCTTGCCTGACCAGTGATGCTGTTGTTGGGCTCAGTATTTAGCAGAGCCCCATGGCTTGTGTCCCTCAGGTGATCACAGGAAGGCATACCTTCTTATGTCTGTTTAATTCTTTCCAGTCAAGTTTAAGCTAGGCTTTCACGTGAAGCTGTCATTATGTATTATATATTGTAAGATCTGGTCTGGTCTGTTTTCTGTCTAAATCCAAGGAGAAGTATTTTGGGTTTATCTTTGCTGTTCTTGGGGAGAGAACACAGCTAAACTACTGTTATTTCTGTCAAGGTGGCAATTTTAAATCACTCTCGGTAGGTATTCTTGATGAGTAGCATCAATTTACATTCTTTTAAGCAGAAGGCTAAGAATGTGAACAGGGGAGCACACCAGCCTAAAATATCAGCTAGTAGGAGATAAGAGTGGCTGTGCTGATGTACTTGCTTGCCAAATGAATGAAATCCCTGTTCATAGTCCCCATTTGGATGTGTTCCATTCTTAATTTGTGGCAAATGTATTTGTCCTGAGGGTGAGGATTTCCTGGTTTAGTCCTAAGGAGAAGAAAAACATAGATGGCAAATTTAAGATAGGAAGACTGCTCTATATAATGATGTACACCCCAAGGGGAGGTTTGAACCAATTACCAATTGAACAGGTAATTAGTATTCACATAATTGTAAAACGTGTGTGCTTTTCTGTAATACACATACTCTCTCCCTTTTTTTTTTTCTCTCAGGACTCGATTTTTATGGATACATTAAACTAATAAACTTTGTCAGATTAAAGGTAGGTGTGCCACATACTACTTCTGTGTTCTGACTCTGGAGAATAGGAAATCAAGGTGCTGTGCTTTCAGTTTGCCCTTCTCTAATAATTGCATGAGGTTTTGTATTGTAGTTTTAGAAAAATCACGGAAATTAAAATACCTGTTGATCAGTTTATCTAGATATGAGGCTGTTTTAATTTTAAATATATTTAATTAATGTGAAGTTTTGCTTTCAGAAGGGGATGTTGAGACTTGCACAAAGCCTCCATGCTATATAGTGTCATCTTGTTTTGTTAGTTTTTCTTGGCCTTTGAGTCTGCTGTCTCACTTCAGAAATGGGTTCACTTCTCAGTAACTGAAGTTTCTCAGTCCTTGCATGTGTGTTGGTGTAAAAGCGTTTCCTGGGGGTGTGAGCTGGCCAGACCCCTACTTAGTAAGGACAATACCTGATCCCTTAAGTTACAGAACTTAAAACTCTCCTAAAATGAAACCTGAGTCAGGAAAGCTAATGGGAACCTACAGTTTTAAGATAGGCCTTGGTGTATTTTATGTGCCTTGTGACTTTGTTCCTTCATTATTCCCTAGAAGTTTAGGTTAAAACTCAATACCATCTTATCTTATTAAATATTTTTTACTTCAGTCTTCAAATCTTAAATCCTTAAGTAGTTATTTAATGCATAACTAGCTATGTAGAGTAGATACAGAAAGGCAAAAACTGAAGTCCAAATCTGATTTCGCTTTTCTTAACGAAGTATTAACTGTCTGGATGCAAACAGGAGAGAATACAGTGTTTCTGACATTTGTCCCTACAGCACTGTTCATGTAGAGAACACCTGACAGGATTAGTACCTTGGATTTATTGATTAGCTCTGTTGTAAGCTGTGGGTCTGACACAGCCAAACACCTGAGTGAACTTGGTTCCTGAGAGCAGTGTAATCCTGCAAGTATCCTTCAATATCTATCAATGTGCTGTGCATTACTGCTTGTACTGAATTCCTTGATCCTGGAGCTGCCTGGGCTTTCCCAGCCTTTGCTACAAAGCTCCTTCAATAATACCCTGCATATTTTACTGTGTGAAAGAACAGGTCTTTGCCTGCTTTCTTGAATGAAATGAAGGGGCTGGTGTTTTCAAAGAAACTCAGCTTACATGTTCTTCTCCTGTCTAGAAACCAACTGGAGCATATTTGAGTTCTCTCAGCAGCCCACTGCCTTGGGAAGGAGAGGAATATTTGAAACCAGAACTAGAAGATGATCTCCTGCTTCAGTTTGGTAAGTAACTGCTTCAGTATGACTCCTGCTTTGTGGGGTAAATGTGGTATCGTCAGAGTTCGTGTCATTACAAGCATTGTCACTGTTACTCAATTGATTTATGTGCCTGAGAAAGTCCACACATTAATTATATCTAATTTAATTATATCTAAACCAAATGTATCTTCTAGAAATAATCAAACACTGATATTTAAGGAAGCTTGAATTCTGGATTTAGTTGCCTTAACTTAGGGCTTGCTTCTAGGATATTTGCTTTTTCTGCCTAGTCTTGTGTTCTGTGGTTAGTCCTGTCAAATTCAATTGTGCCTTTTGTGAAACAACCTGCTTGTACAAAGCATCCAAAGGCAGAAATCGCATTAAATGTTTATGATCTGCTGTGAAGCCATACATGATTGGTAGGTGTTCTTTTTCCTCCCTGTTTTATCAGATATAGAAGATCTTTTTGAACCTGTAAAAGTTTTGCCCTCTAATGGTTTAAATGATACCGTGGTGCTCCTTGAACAGTTAAAACGTGCAGAACACAGAGCCAGAGCCGCTGAAGCAGCCTTGGCTAGAGCACAAGATGATCTTCAAAAAATGAAGTAAGTGTCTGAACTGAAGTTTTGGGGTGTTTTTATTTGATGTGTTTTAGAGGAGATCTTCATGTTCAAAGACCAGTAGAAGTTGAAAGAAGTAGTAGAATGCAGCTATGGAATAAACCTCGTGGTGGGACTGTAGGTTTGACTTGTCTCTTGTAGATGGTTAGTAAATGTCTGGTAGGTGGTTAGCAAAAACTGCACAAAACCTGCACAGATTGGAAGAACAAAGTATGCTTAGGAAAGCTAAGCAAGCACATGGCTCAGAAACAGGTATTTTCCTTCAGACTGTTTTTGAGACACCTTTCTGTTAGTCCTTTAGATAGGAATTTAAACACTGAGGATGTACACACTGGAGAAAAGAGGGAGACTGGCAAATTAAATACAGGACTCCAGATATGTTCAGAGTTGGCTTCAAACAATACTTGTTAGTAGAGTTCAGTTACAGTTTGGAGAAACTCTCAGTGAAATTAATAAATCTTTTGTCAGCTACTTTTGTTTTCAGTATCAGATGAGGGTTTTGGTAGTAAGAATATTCAGTGCATCACAGGACAGGAATCAGGACATCCCCATAACTACTTCTGAATCTTGAAGTCTGCAAAATATGGATTGATGATGCTCATGGATAACATGGAAATATAAACTTCATTTAAATCCTCTACAAACATGTCACTTCAAGATCACACTGACTGGGCACTGAAGAACTGATATTGTATTTAAGAGACTTGGAAAAATAATTCATGTTCTTTTGTGTGAGAAGTTAATCAGCAGAAAACCTTGTGTTGTAAAATACATTTGAGGGTTTGTTGTACTTTTTGACAGTACACACTTGGTGCTACAGGTAACTAAGTACACCAAAGTAAATTCATGTATTCAAATCCTCTTAAGCTGTGAACAATTATTGATGTCAAAAATGGTCAGTTTTGTCTTCAGGTGAGTCTGAATTTTGCAAATTGTACTTTATAGCATACAGTGCTTTTCTGGTATCTCTGTGTACATAATGCATTAATTGATCATGAACAGTAAGAATGAAAGAAATTTGTCATTGTGCTTCAAAAACTTGGGGGTATATTCTGTGTGTCTGTTTGCCTTCCTTGTGTTCCATTCATTTTCATTTAAAAAAACCCAACTTCTCAGGTCATCAGTAGCAATTGCTTTTGAGCTCTCTAACATTCAGTGAGGCTTACCGTTTTGGGGGTTTTTTAAGTTAGTCTGTCAAGTTATCTGCTCTTGTAAGAGGGAGCCTTTAATTTTTCTTTCTCAGTGCAGCCTCTTCAATTCAGCAGGGACCGGCTGGCAGCAAAAATAGCCAGATGTAGATCTGATGAAGCAGCACAGTTTTAAATTATGGACAGATGAGCCAGTTGCACTGTAGTAGTCTAGATGCCGTAATTCAGTGGTTTATGCTGGAGGTTATTCCACAGAAAGAGATCATCTGCTCCCTTTCAGGTAAACCTCTGTGAAAGAAAGATGGTAACAGTTCTATAAATCAGGTCGCCTCTAGCATTAGATGTAACTTAGAGATGTAAGAGCACAGCTTGTCTATGTTGAGTTTTTTAATCTGTCACCTGTTTAGAGGTGATGGCTTTTGTTTTTACTTATCTTTTTCTTGATTAAAAAGACAGCAGGGCAGCTCTGTCTCCAGAGTTTCTTTGGTGCTTGTGTTGCATGCATGGGTTAGAGGAACTATTGGCTTAAATAATTTTAAATTAAATCGTTTAAACTCACACAGTGCTAATTGTACTTAACTGTGTGTCATACAATCTATTTTATTAAAGTTTAAAATTTTATCATGTAGATGTTTGTATAAAAATAAAGAAAATGCAGAGTACTATAGATAGTAAAGAGCAATATTAAAAATAAGATCCTGACCATTTCTGTGTTGGCAAATACAGGAAGTTTCTGAAACTGACAAAATTTCAATACAAAATCCCTTACCATATTTCTCTTCCCCATCCAAACTAGCTGAGCAGGGAAGTATTTGAAATGTCAGGAGTCAAACAGTATTTTTTGTTTTCTTGTTCTCTAAGGAGGATGTTGGTAATGAGATTGTTACCTACAGCTTCTATATGTGAAGTTCCCATTTAAGAAAGTATGATCGCTATTAAAGGTAAATGTCAGCAACTTTGGAGTGGTCTAGGATGCAACTTTTGTTGCTGTTGGACTGTTGACCTTGGAGGAATATTGTCTGGCTGAAGTGTGTTTGCTATTTCACTTCCTTGTGGGTGTAGTATGATCTGCTTGTTAACATCTGATAGTGTTTTTGTTATAAACACCTTGATTTGCATATTTTGTCATCAAACCTGCTTTGAGGAATGAGAATGTGGAATCATGGAATGGTTGGGTTGGAAGGGACCTTAAAGCTCATCCAGTTCCATGCCCCCTGCCATGGGCAGGAACAACTCCCACTAAACCAGGTTGCTCACAGCCCCATCCAGCATGGCCTTGAACAATTCCAGGGATGGGGCATCCACAGCTTCTCTGGGCAGCTTGGGCCAGGCCCTCACAGTAAAAAATTTCTTCCTAATATCCAGTCTAAACCTACTGTCTTTCTGTTTAAAAGCCATTTGTCCTTGTCCTATCATCCCATGTCATTGTCCGAAGACCCTCTCCATATTTCTTGTAGCCCTTTTAGATACTGGAAGGACACAGTGGGGGTCACCCTGGAGGCTTCTTTTCTCCAGGCTGAACAATCCCAGCTCTCCCAGCCTTTCTTTATGTGTTGTAGGAATGCAGGACCAGGGAGGAGGGAAAATAAGCAGCACGAAATTAAAGTAATAAATTGAATTTTAAGCTCTGTTTTCTTTTCACCCAAATGCCTCAGTTTTAAAATGCTTTCTTCTGCCTTCCAGTAGTCACCCAGTGTTGTGTGGGCTGCAGTTCTTGTGCTCTTTGCGTTGAGTCCGTATCTGCATTACACAGCCTGAAACACCTTGACCACTGCAGTGCTGGCTTTTGTACCAGCAAGTGCAGAATAGATCATTCTGCCTTAAAAATAGAAACTACCCCCCGATATTTCGCTGCTAATAGTTGCTTGCTGTAAGCAGAAAGCAGGGCTTGCAGGAGGGTGCTGGAGGGAGTGCGGAGGTGCAGCAGCCCCGAGGAGCCTGCAGAGGGAGGATGTGCACACCTAACGCTGCTCCCATTGTTGCCAAAGCCCCGGGCAGCCTGGATTCCTTCCCTCTCCCAAGGCCTTTCTCCCCCCTGCCCAGCCTCCTTTTCACAGTCGCATGAACACGTCTCAAGGGTGTATTTCAAATTGATTACAGACAATTTGCCCAGGATTTTGTGATGAGCACAGATGTCAGGAGCAGCTCGTCATCAGGCGCCATTGCAGACCTTCGGGAGGACGAGGATGGCGTTTACTTCAGCTCCTATGGGCATTATGGGATACACGAAGAGATGCTAAAGGTTAGAAAGTCATCTCCACTGCATCTTAGTAGGACTGAAGAGGAGAGGTGGAATGAAGTGGGCCGTGTGCCCGTAAATATACTGCAGAGCAGCTGCATTTTTAACCCTTTCTGTCCAGGAGAGGTTTTTTGGTGGTAGTTGGGCTGAGAGATTATTTTTCAGTTTTATTTCCTTTGTATAAATTCTGTTTACAGGAAGCATTAGGAACATAAAATCATTTACAGTTATGCTTGATATTACAATACCTGTACCACAGCCCTACCTTGCCAAAACTAGCTTTTTCCTGCTTGTTTAAAACATGAAGGATGAAACATAGTACAGACAGTGAATATTTTTCTTTAGTTTTATATTTTCCTCACAATTGAAATTTGTTGGGCGTGACCATTTCTCAAATATTGTGGTTTTCTCTTGCACTGGGTAAACAGAAATTGTTACTTGTGCACAGCTCAGTGTATTGATAACGTGACATTGAACAGCTGGAACAGTATGCTCTTTTTATATGCTAGAGATTAAAAAAAATGATGCTTAAAACTTCTCAAAGGCAAACCTATTCATGCCCTTTTAACTTTAAAATAAGAAAAAACAAGCACAAAGCCCAACAGCTTCAAATTAACTTGTAGATGAAAATCTCTTAATGCTTCCTTTCAGAGAAAATGTCACAGTTCTGAAAGTTATGAGCAGTTTTATCATTTTAAGGCATAAATAAATAAAATCCCTGTCTAATGTAGAGGTAGAATACAGAGTTGTGAAGTGAATTTGTCCCTGCAGCAAGCATATAAAGCTTTCAGCTTTGTAAATCATTTAGTGGCCCCAGTGCAGAAATACACATGAATCTGTGTTAAGAATAGTGTGAGTGTGAGGTTAATATTAAGGGGAGGGGATTTTGCAGAAGCCCGGAGGTGGCTGCAGAAGTAGAAGAATGTTTTCCAAAACGTATAGCTACAAAAATACAACTGAAGTCTTGAAGATAAATAAAAATGAAAGGTGTTTGGTTTTGCAGCTGTATAAAGCTGTCATTTGAGATGATGTAGGCTACAGGATGAGGAAGCCTTTCTGTTGGATAATAAAGTTTGCAATAAATCTGCATCTCTGCACAAGGAGATTGGTACAAAATTGTATTTTACTGATTTCAGTGTATGTTTGTCAGAATGCTTTTAAGAAGACTTTTGACTTTCCAAAACATAGGAAAACAATCGTTTTTATTCTGTGCACATTGAAATTTTTTCTTTTTGCTAGGCATTCACTTTGATTTTTTTTTTCCATGTTTACCTTATCTACATAAATATAGTGGCTTACTACATGAACATTTATAAGAAAGCAGTCTTGCTGTCTGAATTGTAAGCCCATTTCTGAAACTGTTCAGTCTTGAAACCTTTTTTTTCCTTATGCCTGGTAGTGGTAGAGACAGTTTCAAATTTGGGTTTTTTTCTGCAAATACTTCAGAGGTGGAGCAAGAATATTGTTACTTCACACTGGCCAAGTGACTGGTGTTTCCCTTGCTTTACCTTTTTCCTTGAGAATTTTGTGGCTGTCATCTTAATAAATTTTTTTACCATTTTACTTAAACCAAGAAATCATTACATGGAAATGTCGAATGGGAGAAGGGGATTGATGAATAGAGACCCAAAGTGCTTGGCTGTGGCTACAACTGCATTGAGTTGGGGCAGTGCTGAAGCAATGTGAGGGGAGGATTCAAGGCTGAAAGCTTTCCACCTGGCTGCTTTCTCAATTGATTATGTATTTTTAAACTTTTTTGGTCCTTTCAGCAAATCCTATTGTATACTGCAGTAGAGGCAAAGTACTAAAAATAGTTGCTCTGAATATAACATCAAAGCCATAACCAATATGGCTTTCAAGGATCACGGTTTCTGTTATTAATATTTGTTATGTAGGATTTTAAAGTAGAATTTTCTAAAATAAACCCCAGCTGCTTCTTTGGGTCGTGTGTGTGATAGTACTTTTACACCTAAAGCTGGATTTTAAGATTATTAAGCTCAAAATAATTTTTTGCCTCCAGAATTATTATCATGTCCTCTGTTGTCGGTCACTGTTTTTGATCTCGTTCTTTTATTGAAGTAGACTTTGTTATTTCTCACTGTAGAAAATTTCTGTTTATCTGTTGTTTCTAGAAATTCTTAGCTTGCTGTAGTAGAAAAATACTAGATTTAATAAAAGTAGTAGGATTTTATACTTCAGCATTATTTGCACTAGACAAAAAATTGCTGAACTTTTTTTTTTTTAAATTTTCTGTAACACTTGAACTGCAACAGCAACTCCATAACCTATACTTGGCTGTCAATTTGTGTACCTGCTGATGCATGTTAAGAGAATCAATGTTTTAATAGATTACCTGCTGGTAAACCGAGCTGTGCTGCTGGCTTTGAAATACTAAGTACTATATATGTTTTGTTCTATGCTCGAAAATATTCCAGCTTCTCTGGCCCTGTGGTATTTCAGTCAAACTTATTTACTGTGTTGGACTTTCATAAAATGGGCTGTACAGCTTTAACTGCTAGCTTGTCATTGGGATTGCAAATTTGCAGCTTGTTCAGAAATAAAAACAAGTTAATTTGATGCATAACTTTTTTTTTTTAAATAAATCTCCATGTTGCAGGGGTGTCAGAGAACAAAATATGATACAAAACATTTTATGGGCTTGTGATTCAAATTTTCACCATTGTATAGGAGGTTTCTATGTAAAGTTGGTGCAGTATTGTCACTCTATTACTGCTGTTCCTGGATAATGATGAACAAGTATTAAAAACTTTGAAACATTCAAAAAAAAAAAGCAGAATCAGGAAACCCCAAAATAGTTTCTTATTTTTCCTCCAGCTGAGGCAAGTGGCTTCATTTGCCACAGTAAATTCTGTAATATTATCATATGGAAGTGTTGGGATTGCAGGGCCCACCTAAGTACAGCGTGCACAAAATGTCCTTAGGCCAAGTTAAAAAGCAAGTTGTTCAGCATTTTTGAATTTTATGCTGTACCTAAGTAGAAAAAGTGAACCCTCTTTGTTCTCTGACTAACAGGATAAAGTCCGTACGGAGAGCTATCGTGACTTCATCTATCAAAACCCACATATCTTCAAGGACAAGGTGGGTAAAGCTGCTCAGAAGATACAGTAATTTCTGTGGTTTATTTTGTCTCAAATGGTAGAAAACCTGCAGGTTAGCTACTCTGTGGCTCTGGGAATGGAGAGTCGCAGTGCCAGGATTTGATTTAATGTGCTCTGGCTTTATTAGGTGGTGGAGAGCTGTTGAGCTGCTGGAGGGTGCAGCGTGCTGATAAGAGCAGTGATGATCTCTGTTGTCACTGTGCTGTGCGCCATGGCAGGGGGTTCATTAATTATCTTGGCGGGGTGAAGTTGAGCCTCTCTTGTTGAGGATATTAGGTGGAATCTCTCTGAGGGCTCTTTACCAGGATTAAGTGAATTTCTATGTATGCCTGACACAGTAAAAACATCCTGGAAGCCCTGTGTAATTAGAGCTGGGAAAGAATTCATGTGTAACTGATTTTTTGAATTAGTGCTGTTTCTTGTCTCCAGACTGGGTTGTTATTATTTAAGGGCTTGGAACTGTGAGCTAGTATTGCATTTGCAGTGAGGAGGGATTTCACTAGGATCTTAGAGTGGTTATGACCCCTGTAATGATCCTCTTCTTGTCTTTTGTATTTCCGCTGGTGTTTCTGATGAGTTCATTGTGATTTGAGTTCACAGAACCATAGGATGGTTTGGGTTGGAAGGGGCCTGCAGGATCATCCAGTTCCAACCCTTCTGCTGTGGGCAGGGACACCTTGCACTAGACCAGGTTGCTCAGAGCCCCATCCAGCTTGGCCTTGAGTGGTTTTTTTCAGGGATGGTGCATTCACACCTCTCGGCAGCCTGTGCTGGGGCATCACCACCCTCACAGGGAAGAATTTTTTCCTAGCATCCTATCCAAGCCTACTCTCTTTCATTTAAATACATTCTGCCTTGTTGTGTTCCTCCAGGCCCTTGTAAAGAGTCTCTCTTCGTCGTTCTTTTAGGTTCCTTTTAGATACTGGAAGGCCACAATTAGGTCCCCCCAAAGCCTTCTGTTTTCCAGGCTGAACAATCCCAATCTTCTCGGCCTTTCTTTGTAGGAAAGGTGAGAGATACAGCTCTGTCCTGGCAGGAAGTATTTCAGTATTTGATGATGCCTATTCTTTGTATGTTTTACTTCAGTTTTCAATTGACAACTANTCACAGGGAAGAATTTTTTCCTAGCATCCTATCCAAGCCTACTCTCTTTCATTTAAATACATTCTGCCTTGTTGTGTTACTCCAGGCCCTTGTAAAGAGTCTCTCTTCGTCGTTCTTTTAGGTTCCTTTTAGATACTGGAAGGCCACAATTAGGTCCCCCCAAAGCCTTCTGTTTTCCAGGCTGAACAATCCCAATCTTCTTGGCCTTTCTTTGTAGGAAAGGTGAGAGATACAGCTCTGTCCTGGCAGGAAGTATTTCAGTATTTGATGATGCCTATTCTTTGTATGTTTTACTTCAGTTTTCAATTGACACCTACAGCAGAAAAAAAAATAGGAAATAGTTTTCTTCCCTTTTTTGCCTGAGTTCATGTCACAAGCCCGTTTCTCCTAAACATTTCTAAACTCTTTGATTATAGTGAGAGAACAAGCAAAAGTGTTGTAGAATTATGCCGCCAGCTGCTTAAATGATGCAGGTGACTGTGTTGGTGGGCAGCTCATCTAACAAAGCAGAAAGATCAATAAAAGAAAGAAAACTTTCCTGGGAGAAATTTAGTTTCACAGATGCCCCTAAAATTGATAACTGCAGGTTTTCACAGGGTAAGACTGATCTGAAATTACACAAAATGTGAGGCCTTGTGGAACAGTAATTTTTCATGACTGATAGTGTTTCTCCTGTGCTGTATGGACAGGCTGGGAACATTCAAAACAAAAAGTGGATTAGCTGTTAGAGTCAATGTTGCTTCAGCCCCCGGAGTACACATGCTCAGGAAACAGCTTAGACAATATGTGTGCTTACTCTGTTGTAAAAGCATGCAACTTCTCTGAAGAAAATCTCGGTTATTGCAACATCTACAGACTGATTTTTGAACATGGTTTTTGCAGCAGTTTTTTGATCAAGGTTACCTCAAATTCATGGTGTATCCAAACCCGTCATGGTGTGTTGAGGTTGAACTGAAAGACAGATTCTTAATTGCTTTGAGTTCCCAATATCCCCCATCCATGTGACCAGTGCTCTGCATAACTTCTGTGTCTGGCCAAATGATGTAGCTTTCTCTTGGTACACTGATACGGAGTTTTCTGCAGAAATCTGGCTTTGAAGTGACATCTGTTACAGACTTCTGCTGAAGGAGGTGTGTAAGATATTTTGCTTGACTTAATGTATTGTATAATGCTTTCAGAACCATACTAATGAGTGAAAATTCCAACTTAAAGAAGAAGGCTGTTTTCCATTAAATTTTAATTACAATTTTTAAAAAAAGAGAAAAAGTCTGATACTGATCTCCTAGAACTCCCTTATGGTATTCCTCCCTGGAAGATACCTACTGATGCTTTTTGCTTTTTTCTGAATAGACAATTGTCAGTTAATTTGGGAGGAGCTTGTTCAAAGAGCTGAATTTGTATACTCTTGATGCAAGTTTGCATCCTAACCTTTAGGATACTAAAGAGGTGTGATTGCATGGTGATAAATGATAACAGAGTATCTAGGTTTGTTTATTATGTGTATTGCATTCAGAACCAGCCAATTTGTTTCTTCTGTCTCAGCTTTCAAAATAAATTATTAAAACTTGAATGAATCCTGCTTGCTGCCTTTGTTTTCAACCTGTCAAATGTATTTGAGATGAGAATGGGACAATTCAGATTACCTGGCAGGAGTAATGAGGGTGGCTATACTCAGTAGAAGGAAATGTGGTCCATTTTACAGTGAGAGTATTTTTAGGTGGAAAAAGAATTGTTTAGTAAAGCACTGTTGCCATGCTTAGTTTCTGTTGTAGGACTGAAGTCTGAGGCAAGCATCAATGCCATATTCAGGGACTAAAATGACCTTTTAAACCACTGTCCTACTAAGAGTTCATTGATGAAATTAATTTAATTGGCCAAAGTCCCTGGCCTCCTGTTTTTCTGAGTTTAAAGTAATTTTTTGTCACTGAAAGTAGCGTATCAGTTTTGCTTAGCAGAGGAGGATGTGAAGCTGCAGTGTGTTGTGGTGCAGTCAAATTGCCAGTCCAGCTGCTCCAGGTCTTTGGTGAGAGGCCATATGTGATCACTGTGAGAAGGTGTGAGCTGCAGACCCTTGTCCTTAGGCTAATTGGTGATCACTCTGCTTGTCTTTCCGTTCCTCACATGTATTCCAGCTTGTATATTTTCTCTCCAGTGCCTCTTTCTCCACCCCATCCCCTGCCTAAGGCTAGATGAGTTCCATCTGGGTTTTTAAGTGACCAGGGCAGCTGTCCAAAGTGGTGTCTGTTTTGATTTTTTTCCAGTTTGTGGTGATTGCTCTCTTTCATGCAACTGTACATCAAGATCATTCTTTCACAGTGGTTTATTTTTGGCTGTGGCTTCCAGCTGTCATGGCTCAGTGATTTTGTTAACTACCATAGGTGAAATGTTAGAATAGGTGATGTTTGGGGGTGTGAGATTTCAGCAGCTGCAAGAATATTGATTTTTATTTTCTATTCCTGTCTCTAGCAGATTCAACTTGGGGATTTCTGTAGCCATAACATGCTCTCATGTAGCTTCTGAGTTGTAGAGTTGACTCCTTTTGAAACATAGCTGCAAAAGAGTTGCAGGTGTTACAAGTTACTCTATCCACAGCTTCCCTTCTCTCTACAGAAGCTGCTGTAAAAAGTCATCACATTGATGCTTTTTAGTCTGTTTCCAGCTTGTAAATGGCTCAACCAAGACAGGTGGCACTCAATTCTTCAGTCATTGCTTCCCAGACCACTACAGCAGAAACTCCTTTATGCTGTACTTCTAGGGATAAACAGCTGGTTTTATTCATGCTGGCTTCAGGATCATTGTTCTGTATCCATCATCAGAATGTATAAAATTGTATACAAGGAAGGCAGGCAGACCTGAGGTGCAGAGCATTCAGGTATTTTCTTTGCTGTTCTTTGTCACGTGAAATGATAGGTTTTGTTGTGCCAAAGCAAGAGTGATCAGTAGCCTATAAGCTGGAAAGTGTATCAGCAGCAGGGTGCCTTATTGCCTTGAAATAGTTTGTAAAATGGAGTTACAGTTCTCAAATGTGGGATTGATCAGTGAGGGATTTGATGCCTTCTTTGGAAAAATGTTTAATGTAATGAAAGCTGTGAGGGCAGGTTTTACAGCACTGTGTGCTCTGAGGAGAGGAGACAGTGAAATCAGTTTTCCTTTCTGATGAATTCTTGCTATGACTGGTAGTTCTGACTCGGTGTTCTTGTCAACTTAAGTTGTTGTACTTAAGTAAGTTGTGCTTACTCTCATGTTTAGGTCTCGTGTATGGGAAAGGAGGTCTGTCTTTACAGTTCTGATTCTGTTCATGCTTCAATGCTATACGTGATATGAGTGGCTCTACACAGTGTTTAGGAAACTTGTTTTGATTTTCAGACTTCACAACATTTTTGGGTTTAGTGCTTAGACTTTTTTAACACCATTAGTAAAGCTTAGCTATATTAGATACAAGTCTAACAATAAGACCACTGATGATCTGGGCAATGCAATAAAATACACCCTCAGAATCTCCAGAGATGCCTTTCAGCCCCAGTAATTCTGTGAAAACATCAAGCCTGGAACTCAGCTTAAAAATCTGCTGTGACACGTTCCTTGGGTTTTTAGCTGTTGAGAAGTTTCCAGCAGGTTGAAGAAATAGACTGTTAGGATAACAAGGCCTGGAAAAACCTACTTGGTAAAATCTCTCTTTATGAAGCTTAAAACCGCTGGTAGCTCAACTCTACTTAGTAATAAATTTGGTACTCTTTTCTTAGTTGCTTCACATTTTTTAAACTTTTCCGTCTTCCTGTAGTAGCTAATATGTGATTTACAAAAACTCAGGCATTTTCATGGATCTTATTGTGCTGAGTGTACTTTTTCCAGCTGTAGTGGTGAAATTTACTCTTTCATGAATACTCTAGGGATTCCATCTTAACTGGATTTTTTTAGCTCTATTTTGATTATAAATAGTGTTAGACAGAAAGTATTTCCAGGTGTTAAAGCCGTGCCAGTGACCATTTTATAATTTAGTCATCTTGAGCCTTAACTGTTTTGAAGCACTGTGGCCATGTCTGGCAGAGAATTCCTAAATAAAGTTTCTGAATAGACTCTTAATTAGAAACTGCAGCTAGAATATGTTTTTTCAGTGCCAGTGCTAAGTTCAATTATTAGTGATTCATTGATTAAAATTGCTCGGGCTATAATTTCCTTTTTCTCCTGTTCATGTAACATTTTAGATGTTTCCCACATAATTGCTTGCTCTTGTTTCCCATGTGACTGGGTTAATCTGCAGCTGGAATTAGTGTGCTTCATTGTCTGTCTGGAAAAGGTGGTAGAGTGTGGAGTTAGAACTGCAGTTTGACTTGGGTATCTCTGCATGTAACAGTAAGACTTTATTCCTTCTGTTGGAATATGGTTTCTCACTGATGTAGAAAGAAGTGTAGGAAAATCATAGCAAGGAAATAAGATGGTTTTGCTTTCATTTTTTTGTTTCAGGTGGTTTTGGATGTTGGCTGTGGAACTGGAATACTCTCCATGTTTGCTGCCAAAGCGGGTGCGAAGAAAGTGATTGGAGTTGACCAATCTGAAATCATCTATCAGGCCATGGACATCACTAGGTAGGAAAAGTTGTGGTTGTTATTTTTCTGTTTCTTTATAGGAGTTTTAAGTGATTTCTATAATTTGTCTGTGTTACAGAAAATAAAAGCCCTACCCTGTCAACTGCTCTCCCCTAATTCAGCATTGCTGAGGGTGCATTCTGTCCTCTTCATTAATTTCAGAACTAGCACTGAACCCTGACAGACACCTCTGGTACCTGGCTACCAGTTAGGATTTGTACTGCTCCTCTCAGCTCTTGAACCTCATGGTCTAGACCCATCTCCTGGTTAATTTATCTGCTCCACATGTCACTAATTTGATTATGGAGGATATTTAGGGAGGCTGAGCATAGGTAAAAATCAAGCAATGACATCTGAAGACTTGCAAAGGATTTCCTAGGATGAGGTAGGAGGAGTGTAGGTGTACATGTGCACTGTTGATAGCTGAAGCCTGTAGGTTTTTCATTTAGGTTGATTTCATAAGAGCAACTGTGAAAAAGAAAATCCAGGTAGATACTGAAGAATTTGGGTGTGACAGGTTGTTTTTGTGCAAGCTCAAGTGGTACAGAAGTGATGTTGTCTGTGCAGAATTTGTTAGGTACCACTCACACATTGGTGGTGCAGCACTGCACACTTGGATGCTGTAAAATTACTCAAATAAACATCTGCTTGGGAAAAGCACCATGTTAAACCTTAAGTGCCTTTTGACTAAAATGCTTTTCTAAGACAAGAACTCATTCCTTGAAGAGAACTTTTCCCACAAGTCCCTGACATCTTCAGAATGGTTGCAAATGTGAAATAGTGTTTTATATCTAATGTACTGGATAACAAATTTAGGGCTGATACAACTTTTCAACGAGTGCACAAAGTCCTTTGAGTGTTATTTATACTTAGGGGAGAATAGAAGTAGCAGTCAATATGTATTATCTTTGGGGAGGAGAAGGGCAGGCCTCTAAGAAAAACAATGAATCAAAGCTCTTAAACTCTTAAGAGTGATGAATTGCCCCTTGAAGTACACAGCAAGTCATCAGTAAGGCTGCACATTTATAGTTACCTTCTGCTATAAAAGGTTCAATTCACATTAAAGTTTCCAGTTCACATCAAAACAATTTATATTTGTTTGGTGAAACCTACTTTTCCTAAAGGAATAAAGCTGACAAAGTTGCAGTGGAGTAACAAATATTTATTGGAAGACTAAACAGCTCTGTAGCTTAAAAAAAACCTGTTGAGGTGTGCTTCCACCTGTGATTCAGTTGTGTTTTCAAGAGCTTTTGTCCCTCCCAGAATTCAGGTTAATTTCTAGCATGCTAATTACTGGAAACAGTGCAACCCATATGTGTAAGTAAACCAAAATACGTAGCCTGAGTAGCCTTAAAAATAAACTTACTTTAAATGAAATGATTGCCTTTTCTTTTTCTTGCTGTGAATAGTCTCTGTAAAATTTCTAGCACAGTGAATGACTTGATTTTTGTCACTCATGTTAAGCTAGAATAGAAAGTTGAAGTAGACTTCCCAAAAAAAAAATCTCAATTTTTCCTACAATGTGTAAACTACCTTGGTTGGTTTGGGATTTTTTAAACATTATAGTTGAAAACAACTATGTAGTCAATTAATCCTTTTCCACTCCATTGTTTTAAATCATGTCCTTGGATGTGGTAGTTTAGAAAGTTACCTTTAGATCTCTTTTAGTCCTTCTTAAATTATTGTTGTGGTGGTAGCTCTTTAACATTTCTCACTTTGAACTTGTGGTTTTACTTCTGTTTAGAGCTTTAAATATAATATTAGTAATGAACTGCTACCTTCTAACAGAAGGCTGTCTTGTGTGGAGGATTTAATTGATCTTTGCAACAGCCCATGTGTTCGAGGAGCCCTTTGACCCTTTCCTGTCCCTTCCTTCATACTGATCGTTCTCCCATTGTCTTTTAGATGGAATTTTTAATGTCATTACTGGTCTGCTTTGAAAACCAGACAGAATGTAAGAGTAAGATATCAGGGTAGGGAGGGAAGGGGCTGAGACAGGAACTGCGGTGGGAAGATAAATTTCTGTGGTGAGAATACTTTCCTGCCCTCTGTAAGAATAGCCATGGTAATAAAGATATGTGCAAGAAAGACTAATATGCATTGCCAGGAAGAAAAACAGTTCATTTCAAGCATTTACACACTTAGTCATTTCACTGTTGTGCAGTTCTCTTTTCAAAACCTGTCGTCCTGTCACAGTCCCTGCCTCCTTATGCAGGATGGTTGTACCATGATGTGCCTGTGATGTAATACTGAGCACTGCAGGTACTGAACATTGCAGATGCTTTTGCCCAAATCACAGTGGGGAGGGTGCCTTTATTGTGGAATAACTGTAGTACTGATTTAGAGGGAAGGTTCGTTCTCGGTGACTTTGCAGCTGGTTTGGTTAAATAAAAAGCCGAGTCGTGCAAAACAGCTTTGTGAGGAAGTTAATTTCCATTGCTGTCCTGGTGTGGTGAGTAGGCTGTGATTGCAGTGGAGGTCAGAGGAGGAGAAATGGGAAAAAGCAACTTTTAAATGAAGAGGACCAGCAGTTTTAAATTGTCCTCTTCTCTATTTTCCTGATTTCTGAAGCTTGCACATTTGCATGCATGGCACGTTGGAGGTATACAGATCTACTGTCTGCTGTCTTCTCCTGGCACTAAATCTGCTGCAATTTTTAGCTACTTGGAAATGTTCCCTCTGAAATATAACTGAGGAGTAGTACATTCCAGTGCTTCTTGATTAGTTAAACCAAAAAGTTTGTGAGGGGAGAAATGAAAAATATAGATGTCAGTATATCCCTCTTGACAGCATAAATTGGAAATAGAAACTAATTTATTTATGTTTTGACTTGTAGATTAAATAAACTTGAAAACGTTATTACATTAGTCAAAGGAAGAATCGAGGAAGTTGATCTGCCTTTGGAAAAAGTGGACGTAATTATATCTGAGTGGATGGTAAGGTGCATAACTATTCTTTTAAAGTTATTTTCAGGAAAAAGATGTGTTTTATTTAATTTGAAAAGTTATTCTATAAGTGATGCTATTTTTTTTTAACCAAAGCATCTGTCATGCTTCCAGCAGTGTCTTTGACAATGTCAGAGATGGGATGGCAGTCGTGATTATGTGGTACTTGGACACAATTCCTGATCCCTCTTGTTCAAGCTCTTTCAAGTCAAGCTTCTTTAAGTGCAGTTGAGCTGCTTTAGGTGCACCAAATTTCTGTTACGTAGTTGGTTTGCAAATCTCTAAAGCACTCAGTCATACTGTTGTGGCTGCTCAAGTGAAAGTAATGGAGAAGTATTGTACTAGTCATCTAGCCAGCTCATTCTGATGGGTAAAATACCTTCAGTCTGCAAATTCAGCTAAGGACTGTCCTGACTATGCAGGAAAGGTGATAAGGAGGGGAGGTACTGCCTCTGGAAATCTGCAAATACTGGGAGAGCTTGAAAACAGCATTGCTTTTCATTGCTGGGTTTTAGTATAACAGTAAAAACACTGATTTTAAAAGTACAGAATAAGTGTGATGGACAGCAGGAAATGCAGTCTCTGAATGAGCCATCTCCTGGAATCTGCTGGATTTCAGCTGTTGGCCTGTTACCTTTTTCATGTGGTGGCTGATAACTGTTACACACCTGTCCTTGCTACCTGCCACTAATCCTAATAAAGAAATCTGTGTTACAAAACCCAGTGCCAGCCTGAGTTTCGTAGTGACATAGGAATGCCTGTTCCCTATCAAAAATGTGGTAGGAAACATTTTTTGTAACTTTTTTTTGGTGAACCTCTGCTATTCAGTGTCCTCATATCACAGGCCTTCTTGACACCTACAAAAACACAGGTTTTCTTCATTCTATTTCCAGCTGTTGGGACTTAAAAATTCCTTTCTGCCTGAAATTTAAGATCAGTGATGAAAACTTATATTCAAAGTTCCTTGTTTCTTTGTGGGGTTTGTTCTGTTTTTTAACAAACTGTGGCTATTCTGCTACATACAAGGGCCTTTGAGAGGGGAGGTCACGCACTCACTGTGGATCCATATGTATCTACCTGTTTTTCAGGGAAAGATGTGAATAAATTGGTTTGCTTTTTTTAAAATCTTTATTTAATATTACATATATCAGTGAAGTAGAAATCTGCAGTTTTTCCTCCACTGCTGTAACGTACATAATTTGAAGCATGAGCTTAATTTAGTGTTGAGGTCACTAGTTTCAAGGATAGTTTAAGCTGTTGGCTTAAACCAGTGATTTAAAAATAGCACATTATGGTTGGTGATTTCTGACAGTATGGTGGCTTCACTAGAAATGTAATTATAGTCTTTTCAGGGAAACTTTTGATCAGCTGCCTAATACGTGCACCAAGATTAATGTTCCCAAAATCATATTTCTCATTCTGGAGGCCAAGATTTGGTTTTAGAGGGAACCTGGGCAGGTGAGCTGAAGCCATGTTGTAAATCAGTGCCTCTAAGGTGAAGTAAAGGATTTCCAAACTCAGCTCTTGTAAGAAATGAAGTATTGAATCTTGAGTATTTTTTATTTGTGTGCTAATTTACCTTTTTATGTTGCAGTTACATTGCCATGTGCATTTCACTTAATTAGGTATTCTAAATATTTAGGAATGTTAGGATTTTTATAGGTTGCTGCAATACAGAGATAAAGAGGACAATGCTGTGGAAGTAAGATTGATAGCTGGGCAGTGTACACACTGTTCCAACACTGTCCAGAAAGGAACATTATGTTGCCTAGATGCAGATGAAGATTCTTCTTTGTCTGGCTTTCTTGTGTGAATTTGCTTTTTCATTTCCTTCCCTACACGATACAGTGTGAAATCTGTTCTTAATATGTGAATGTAAGTGCTTGGAAATGTTGGAAATGTTGATGCATGAGAGCAAAAAAGAATTCAGTATATGTCAGGTTTTGGCTCTTTATGTAGAGAATCTCTATGGACTGGCAGAAAAATTCTCATGTTTTTCTTTGTAACAAAAATATGGAAAGTTGCAGTTCAGTTTAGAAAACAAACTGCTTTTAGATTAAGTAATGTCAAACTCTTTTGTGGAGCCATAGCTTTGTTTTGCTTGGTACAGAACACTGCTTGAGACCAGTACACAATAAGCTTTTTTTTTTTTTTTTAGAGCTGTGTCTGGAACATTAGAAAATTAAAAACAAGTATGAGGCAACAGAGAGGAAAAATACTGCATTCTCCCAGGATTGTTTCTAGATTAGGCTTTCTGAAAAAGCTGTCACATAGAGCAGTGTCATATAAAAGGTACAGCATTGCATTATGAGCATCTCAGTGTGATGGTTTCTGATGATCATTTACTTAATTGCAGAAGTGACCTATGACTGCCACAAACTGCTTGCTGTTCTTCCCTCTCTTTCATTTGTAAATTTGTTCCCTTAAATTATGGAAAAATGGGAGAAGCATCTTAAATATTACACAGTGGGCAGGTGTGTGTGAGTGCCTGTATGTCTGTGTGGACATTTATATTTCAAATGCATACTTGCCATTTTCCAAAATAATATTTTCCCAGTTTAAATTCCTCTGGATATGTTTTTTTCATGTTCCAGAGGTGAGGCTGAATGAAGAGCAACTGTCTCTTCAGTGGTTTTATTTAAGCCTGTGAAAGAAATTAGCAGTGAACTTGTTTGTAAAGTACTAAATGCAGTTTGTGACATCTGAAGTATGTGTTTGACAACGTTAACAACAGACCAGGACATTTCTGTCATTGTGTTCAACTAAACCCGGGGTGTAAACACAGAGAAAGGCAGTGGGAGGTGTGACGAGCTGTGAGCTGTTCTCTTGCTGTCCAGAAGGCAGGTTGCTGAAGATTGAGGGCCTATTGGACTTCCAGAGGCCCAGATAAAGCTGTTCAGACTTTCACTCCAAAGACAGCTGGACATTCTTTTTAGCAAAACTTTGGTGAAGTCTGCAACCTGACAGAAGGCTTTTCTTGTGTGCTGTGAGCCAGGAGCACAGGGGAGAGCAGGGGGGCTGAAGGGCCCCTTCACCCAGCAAACCACATTGCCTTGGGAAAGAGTACAAGAATGGCCGAGCGATGGCCTGTTCTAATAACCAAACAGATTCTCTAAGGAGAAGGTCTTTCAGTTCTTGGAGAAAGGTTATTTGGATGTAAGAATGTGTGACTTTTATATAAAATACCACTCTTGGCCTTGTTTTTGGGGAGATTTCCCTGTCGGGGATGGTTTGATGGTCTGTATCAGGGCTGTGAGGGCTTCTGATGCATCATCCTGCTTGCCTGCCTAGAGCTCTGATGTGTGAAACCTTTAAGAACCTTAATTTGTATGACTAAAAATTTGTGTACTACTACTAGGCTCTAGTATTTTGTTACTTGTCTGCTTGTATCATAAGTCACCTACAGATAAATCCCTTACTTCTTATTCAGGCTGTAGACTTCCATGCATTCCTGGGCAGCAAAATGCCACATACAAAGGTGACTGTGTTATTGCTCGTGTATTTGGGTAGGGTAATTGTGAACTTCATAGGCTGCTAATCGAAAAGATGAGTGCAGAAGGAAACAAAATGTAGGTAATGCTTTACTGGAATGTTCTTGCACAGCTGCATCTGTGTGCAGATTTTTTTTTGCCATCAGTATTGCTTTTTCTTCCTTTTTCTAGCTAAAACTATAAAGCTAAAGGTTGCAAGTTTTATTCGCTTGACTATATCTGCATTTCTTGTTTATAAAGGGGCTTTACTGTGAGAGACAATTGCCTGAGATGGTTGTCTCAAATACAGTGTTAGTGTACAACATGTACTCTTAATTTTTTTTTTTAATGCAGTGCTTTATGGTACTGAATATGCAGTAGAGTTTTATACAAGATAAAACTGGGGAAGAGATGGACTGTCAGATTAAAATACACTGAGGATACAACCCAGTACTTGTCTTTTAATCATATCTTTGGTCAGATAGCTAATATTTTCTTTCCTGCTTTTTCTTTTCTTACTTTTGTATTTCTTTTTCTTTTTTTTTAATAATTTTGAAATTACACGAGGATGGGTTGTGAACAGAGGCATTCAGGATCTAGGGAAAAGGACAAGGAAGTGAGCATGTCTGAAACACTGGAAACCATCTTCTCTCTCCTTTCTCCTTTCCCCTATTTCTGTGAGAGATACACAGTTATTTCCTTGCATGGTTTTTTTTTGTAAACACCAGTAATGGGTATCACCTTTCTGCTCTTCTCATCTTCCCGTTTGGTGTTCTCACTTTTATTTGTTTAAGGAAACAACAGGGTGTGCATAATGACAAAGTCAAACTGTGATTCTGAAATTTATGAGCTTGCTTTGTCAGTAATGAATTATTTCCTTTATTTTTCTTTTTTTTTTTTTAAATTAAATCGTACATGAGAGATCAGCATGAAGGCAAACTTAGCATGTGGGAGATGGTGCTGCAGCAGAGCATGCTGAAGAGTTTATGTGTAGCTGCTGCTTGTCGTTTAAATGTGCTGCAGGTTTGGAGGGAATTTTGTCAAATAAAATGTAATTTTTCATGACGCTGAGTGGGCCGCATCAGTTTTGTGCATCTATTAATGCCAGAGTAAATTTTGTATTAGAAATCAGAATCTGTTGTCCAATCTGTGTTGCATACCTCCTGTAGCTTGTTCTACTCTGTAGGCCAGTGGAAATCTTGTAGTTAGAAACTTCAGTTTAAGAAAATAATGCACTTTTTTGTACCACTGGGTATTAAAAAAGATAAAGCCGACTCTCTGGGCTGGTGATTTGATAGCTGTTTTTCATCTCATTAAATATTCAGTATTGGGCCTTGCTGAATCTGGAGAACCAGACCAGGTTCAGTAATGTTATAGAAAATAATAAAATGCATCTTTGATAGCAGGCGGAGGGGAAACACAATGCTTATTCCAGTAGTTAAAACGTTTCTTCTCAATTCTATCTTTACACGTTTTTTTCCTGCTGTACCAAAAATTCTGCTAACTCTTGCTGTTGTAAACATGCTAATACCACTTTTTGATGCTTTTAAAGAGCTTAAACTCTTTTTCTCCACAAAGATTATCATGATAAATACTGAAGCACTAAAGCTAAAAGAACTTGGAATATTTATATTTTGATCAATTGGTAAAATATTTTTATCTAGCTTTGAATTAAAATGAAAATAAATACGAGAATGCTGTAGTATATTTGAATAATACGAAAAAAATCAACAATGCAGGAAATTAAGGCATCAAAGATGTATGAGCCTTTTATAATTTTGTTAGGAATACAGAATACAGATGGATATAAAGGATACATAAGAAATGTAGCAATATTCATATTCTTGTGGATTCCGTGGGTGTCTCCTTGGGCAGACATGAGGCGGGGCACGTGTGTGCTTGGACAGAGTTACTCCACAGTGCTGTGTACTTCTGTTCCTGTCCAGATCTGTTTATATGGGGCTTTGTTGTTACCTGGAGAACATTTTGTTTCAGCTTTGCAAGTACAAAAAATAAGGAACTTCACGTTCCTTTTGGAAAGGAAATGGCCAGCTTTTTAGTAGAAAATGCATAATGGGACAGCATAAAATTTAAGGTGTTCTGTGCATTTGTGTTGTCTTTAACAGAGAAAATGTCACCTTTTATGTGTCTTAGTTTAGCCACTGTGAAGATTGTACTAATAATATGCAGTTCACAGATTTGTATCCTAGAGATCTCTTTGCACTGATTGATTTTGAGGATGTCACTACATGCTTAAGAAAAAATAAACCCTTGACCATTTTCAGGGGGTAAACAAGAGTGTCCCACAGCATCACGGGGAGAAGATGTCAGGTGTAATTCTCTTTCCAGAAGGCTCCCCTACAGGTGGGGCAGCAGGCTGTGAAATTGCATTCTAATTTACGCTACAGATGAGCACAGCACACTGAGCAAAATGCTTTGGTGTAAGTAGTAAATGACTTGATTCAGTACCAGTGATGCTTTATGTAACTTACACGAACGCTATAATGAATTGGGGGGTGAGAGAACTGGGACTGGGGGGAGAGCCAACAGTGCCAGAGTGGAAAGGTCAGGGAAAGGATGGTGAGAGTTTTTCTGTATTTCTCGTGGGAGTGTCTTCCAGCTGTACTTCTTGCACAGGTTGGCAGCCATAGTTAGTGGGCAGAAAGAAGGAAGTGAAGAGCTGATCCATAAAAGTGTCACTTGGTGAGTCACTTACTCCTGCTGGTGCCTAGCCTTACATATGTCCTAGAGGTTATCTTTAAAATACTGTGGAAACAACTCATATTCAGTTACAGGCATCTAGAAATACTTTTTGTGAACTAAACACATTCTATTTTTAAGCCATAATACTATAAAAAAGAAAACTGTGGTTCCATGCTGTGCTTTTGGCTTGCTGTGGGCATCACATTATCCCTGCCTGATGCAACTGGAGCTCAAGGCCTTTTCAGCTGTTCAGCAAAGCTTACTAACTAACAACCCTGTTGCTCACAAAGGAGTAGTCTTCCTTCTGGGACTTATTGTAAGGATGTACAGAAGTTGGGCAGTAAAGTGGAAGAACAGGCAAAATAGGGAAGAAAAGTTTTCAGTGGAGCACTATTACCAGAGGAAACAGGTTGAGAAAAGGACATGGCCATTATTTTCACACTGTGTTCTTGTTGAATACAAATATGTCATGCTTCAAGTTTCTGGGGTTTTCAGTTTTGTTTTTCGTTCTGAAGGCTGCAGATGGTGGCATTTATAAGCAATTCTGAACTTTGAGCATTTTTTTAAGATCATTGAGTCCAACCATTTACCCAGCACTTCAAAGTCCAACACTGAACCATGTCCCCAGGTGCCGCATTCACATGACTTTTAAATCCCTCCAGGGATGGTGACTCCACCACTGTCCTGGGCAAGCCTGTTCCAGTGCTTGATAACCATTTCAGTGAAGAAATTTTTCCTAATACCCAATCTGAAATTTCCCTGGTGCAGCTTCCTAGCTTTCCTTTGTTAAATTACTGCTGACTGGGCTTGTAGGACTGCAGGTCCAAAGTCGGGACTTCAGTTGCCCATTTTGTTCTTGCCTCCTGGCAGTCAGTGTATAAATTAAGCCATGTGGCTAAGCTGTGTTTTAAGCAAAATGAAAATTAGGATGCTAAATGAAAACTCAAAATCTTTGTTGGCATTTGTCTCAGTTGATTTGATGTGAGGATGTAGATGAAATACGTTACAGTACTGAGTAACGATACTCAAACTTGGAGGACAGGAAAGGTATAAAATCAGTAAGTAAACTGGGAAACAAAGGGCTGTATAGTCATAAATCTGCAGTTTGTTTAGAAGCAGTTGAGAAAGTGGATGTTTTCTCTAAAATGGTAATTTTATTTAATACTGCTATATGGGTTTTTTAATATCTCAAATATTTAAATAAGGAATGTTTCCCTGTTTCAGAAAATGACTCGCTGAAGTTTACAGTAAGTTATTCTAAACACCAGTAGCAGTATGATTAACCTGCCGTAAAATTTATTCTAGCCCAAAAAAACCCTATGCAAATCTAGTTCTAACCATTTTTATCCTGGAAATTTGGCGAGTCCGGGTGCTGCTAAATGATGTGGAACACCCAGAGAACCGATGTCTTTGGTACATGATTTATTTCCACCTCTCTTAGTGAGCATTGCCCAGGGTGATACAGGGCACTACGAGGTTGCAAATAAGAAGCAGCAAAGATGCATTCCATTTGGCCTTTCTCTGACAATAGTTCTAGTGTTACTTGCAGATCTGAAGGGGAAGGGATTTTTTTTATTATTTATTTTTATTTTTCTTGGAACTTCACAGTTATTACTGAAAAATCAATACATACAGCTTTTCACTTGGTCTGACTTGAATTAGATGTCTTTCGATGTTGTAGGACCTTTGTTGAGTAATTATTGGTGTAGATGGCATATGTATTGTCTCTGCGTGCTACATACTTGCAGTGTGGGAAATTAAAGATGATACTTTATATAACAAGTTTTGAAGCAACAGTGCTGGTGTTGAGAAACTCTCTGGGTGTGTGGGCTTACAATGTTCTTAAACTGTGTTGATAAAGTCTGTCTGTAGAATGACTAAGTAGGCTGCATAAGAAACAGTGATTTCTGAGTTCTTTCCCTTTTCTATAAACAGGGTTATTTCCTTCTCTTTGAGTCAATGCTGGATTCTGTCATCTATGCAAAGGACAAGTACCTGGCACAGGGAGGCTCAGGTTGGTGCTCAATTCTTTTAATAAATTTAGCTCTGGGGGGAAGCTAAATGAACTCGGAGACTTGGAATAAGCTATGCATGGCTGAGAAAGTTGCCAGTCTCGGTGAAAAATGTTTCCATTAGTAGGAGCTTCAAGGCATTAATTTACTGTGTGGGTAATAGAAGAACATTAGATGGGGTACCAAGGTCTCAAGTTAATGATGTTTTTAAGAATAGAGGGGGCTATTTATTCTTAAGTACAGACTAAATTTTTCCTCCCTAATTCTTCCCACACATGTGGGCATTTGTTTTCCCCTCCTGAAATCCGAGTTTCTGCCTAACTATGAACAGAGGAAAAGAAGTTTTGCCTTGTAAGATGCAATACTGTTTGAGTAAACTACTGTGGGTTAAAGGAAAAGTGGATAGGGTGTTTTCCTGAAGGAGGCAAGTTGTGCAGGGAGGACGTAGTTTCAAACACATGAAATAACTCATGGAATTGGCTGTTACAGTTCAGCATATTTATCCTAATGGTAATATGCTCTTTATTTTTAGGTCTTGAGGGTAGGGTTGTGTCAAAGCAAAACAAAAGGATTTGCTTTGACATAGAGTTCTTTTGCCCATTTAAGTAGCTTAGATAGTGTCATCTTAAGCAGTGTTTAAATGCCTGTAAATATTAATTCCTCATGTGATGCAGCTTTGTGCACGAGTTCTGCATGTGCTTAATTCCTTTGTCAGTATTGTATTTCATATTGACCTTTTCAATCGTAGTCATCAGTCTGGGGTTTTTTTTCCTCTTTTGTGCTAACCATGCACACAGTTTCACTACACTGACCTAATGATTGGATTAATGACTGTGTCACAGTGCTTGCTGCAGTGCTTCCCTCTGATTGCAGTGAGCTTTTGTATACTACAGAGTGGAGCAGGAAAAATGGGGTTTATGCAGTTGTTCACAAAGCTGAATATGCAAGCAAGAGATGTCTTAGAATATTTAGTAGCCACTTCAGCAACGTGACAGAATAAGAGCTTTTTTGTTTTCAGTGATGTAGAGTAGTCTGGCCACATCAGGAACACAGGTGTGTGCTCTGGGTAGATGTATGCCGATAATCTTACACTGCAGTACAATTAAATCCAAGGACATTCCCTAAAATCATAAGGAATCATTTTATGTTTAGCTACTACTTCCAAAGCCTTCTGAAAAGGGCCAAAAATTTTCAGCCTCTGTCCAAATTCTATTGTTGGTAGGTTTGCTATTGGTTTGTAACTCCCAGAGATTCCTTTGAGAGATGGGATATCCTGGTTCTGCAGTACTCATCCTTTGGGGTCTGACAATGGTCTTGGGCACTTCTTTGGTCCTTGACAAAGCACACAGTGTTGTGCAGGTGCTGATGGGATTTTCAGTGCTGTTAACAGTTTCATGGAGGTGCTTGCAGTTACTGCTCCTCTGCCAGCTTGTCCAGCAGGTGAATGGCTGCGCCCTGGGTCCATGAGAAGGGTGCTCAGCAGCACAGACTCTTCTGCAGTGTAGCTGAATTGCACATCCAAAGCCAGATGAGCCAGAACTAAGAGTTCACTCTGAGGTGAAGCCTTACCAGAGAAACTCCTGAGTCTGCTTAATTTTGTCTAAAGCCACTTGGTACTATTGAGCCCAAGATCATTATTACAGAGAATGTTTGAAAGCTGGAAAAAGCGATAGCAGCAGCTGCAATTTGACCAGATCTTTCAGTGATTGAGCCGGGAATAGAATCCAAATTTCCAGATATGTGTTCAGTCAGTCATATCATCATTACTTCAGTTCAGCCTATTGGCATGCTGGAGTGGATTGTGCCAAACTGTCTAGGGTAATGTGTACAGTATAGAATAGCTTTATTTGGGAACAATAACATTTTTGCTGCCCAGGGCCCATCTGTTTGTTCTTTAGAGAGGTTGCTGAAGTAACACACTGGAGTCCACTTCACATTGGCGAGGGGTGACAAAGGTAAGGAAGGTGTCGTTCAAAACATAATACATTCAAAACATAATGCTCGTTCACATCAAAGTGACGATGGTGTTCACATGGAGTTATTTCTGTGTATCTGGAGGATTGCTGTCTTACCCTTCAGCGTCCTGAAGTTTGTGAGGCATTGCTGAGGGCTGAAGGATTTCCCATCATATTCTCTCCACCACGTGAGCTGTTCCTGGTGACGGATGGCTCGTGGGCACCGAGTCGAGAAGGACACAGATGGTCAAAGCGATGAATCTGGGAGAGCTCTGAGGAGTGTGTGCTTTTGTCCAATCAGCATTTTGCTCATTTCACCTGTGAGAAGGAATAATTATTGAATTATAAGCTTAATGGGAAAAAAAATGGCAGGTCTGTCAGGATTGCACAGGAAAGTGTTGCTATTGGGTTGCAGAAAGAGCAGAGGATTTCCAGGGAAATCAAGGCTAATGGGGAAATGGCAAATGCATATTTTTGCAGATGCTTTTAAACATGTACAAAACTCCACAGTGTTTAGATGATTTAAGCTGATATTCAGATAGAATTGCTTATATTTTCAGTCAAATCTCAGTACAGTGTCTAGGACATGGGTGGGTCTGTCAGTCTGGAAGTTGATGAATCACTGTAGTCTTTTGCCTGAGCCCTGTTGGTGGAACACAGATTTCTTTTTGTGAAGTCTGAATAGGCATTGTCTACTTTTGCTGCTATTAATAGTAAAAATGCACATTAAATTGGAGCATTTTGTGTTTACATTTTCCCTTGTTCTTAAGCACTTTGTATAATCGATCTTGAGTTCCACTGCTGGTTTAAGGATTTGCTATGAGAACAAAGATTTAATAAAAACTAATTATGATCCAGTTCAAATATTTTATGCTTGATAGAGGTGATTAAATTTTCTTTGGTTTACAGAATGTCCCAGAAATTTGGACTGGTCAGAAGAAGGAAGTTTATAAAGTAGTTGATCACATTTTGTTGTGGGTTTAATTTTCATTTCCAGTGGCACTACAGTGCTCCTGTGTGTTCTGTAACCAGGGACTGCCAGTCTTTTCATCTCTCTTCTCACCATACCATTCCATCCTATGAAACCTATTCCCCTAAAAAATAATCCCTCAAAGGCTGTTGTCCCTTGCTTTTGTTATCTCTATCACACTGTCTTTTAATTTTTGGAGCATCAGTGGTTGCTGTTGAAGGTGTGAAATGCTGTGAGGTAAAGCCAAGTGTGGTACACACACACACACTGTTAAAACAGCAGTGGGAAAGCTTGGAGAAACACACTTCCCTTAGGGATGGCTCCAGAAACTACCTGCAGACACTCCCACCACCAGATGGTGGTGTTTAGTGCTTGTGTGACAGCTGTCAGGTGTGCTGGAACCAAGTGATTTGTTTTGGAGAGGGCAGTTTGAATACCTTCTTGTTTGGATTCTCATCAAACTGCCTTTGTACTGCCGAGTTAATTGTAGGCTGTTCCTGGAGAAACCTTCTGCTCTGATTTCCTCCGCTTCAAAGTGAAGCTTCAAAGGGGTGATGGTAGTTTACCAATAGGATTCCAATTTAAGCTTGCTGATTCTTATTTATTCTGCTTTAAACAGTCAGCAAGTGAGAAAAATGTCAGTGTGCTTACTTTAATGTCTTTATATAACAAAAAAGAACTTCTTTAGAGGTTATTCTTTATAATCACTATTTATAAGACTATTTCCTTTGGGCTAAAACTGTTCTCACTATATGAAAGGTCTAATTTCAGTTTGCTGCTACTATCTTCAGTATTTTGCAAGGTAGAAAATACTGCTTTTCTGACCTACCGTACTATACCAATGATTTCTCCATATTCATTTTGATAAACTATAATTTCAAATAGAGCTGAAGACAAAATTATTTTTACAGTTCACCAGATTTTGGGGAGGAAGAGAGAAACTTGGCTTCAGTTGTATTAACACTGCCTCTTTCATGTGTTAGTATAAAATGAAATTAAATTAAATAGGGTGTTTTAGTTGCCATTTTGCTCTGAAACCGGGTCCAGAATTCAATGTATATGGCTTTAGAGGCTTTAAAACTCTGAAGAGCAAAACATGGGAATTTCTTTGTGAAAAGAAGCCTAGCTAAATATAAATTGAGCTCCTTTTACTATTTGTTAGGGTTATAGACATCTATGTACATAGCAGCTGTTCTTTGTGGGTTTTCCGATCAGTTGAGATTGCCAAGAGATTGACTGACTTGGTTGGCAGCTGTTAAAAAGGCAAATGTCAGTCTTTCAGTACTATTTGTAAAAGCTGTAAATAGTTACTTGTTCTGAAGATGTTCTTGGGAGAAGGAAAAGCACAAATGTGAAAATAGTGTAAGAATGATATCTGTTACCCTGAAAGCGTGAGGGAGGGAATCAGTGAGGTTCTCTTCTCTCTGTTGGGTCACTTCCTACTCTTCAGATGCAGACAGAAAAGTAGTTATTTCCAGTACCCAGAAATAATTTTTTAGGTTACAAGGTAAGAATCAGCCAGAGCTGATAGCAAACAGGAATAAAACTCTTGAGTAAGAATACTTGCTCTTTTCTGAAAATAAGGTCTTTTCACAGAGGTTTCTTGTTACTACAAAGCCCTCACCTGAATTTCTGTTTGGGTGTCTGTCTACAGTTATGAAATATATTTTAGGTTAGTCTCTGTATAGAAGCCAGAATAGGCTGTTCGAAATCATTTTCTTCAGACATCAAGTTTCCAGTCATTTCCTGGTAGTGGGATTCAACTACAAAGATATTTTGTCATAAATAGGAAATACCAGAGTAGTGTGTGAAAATTAAATATTTGTGTCTAGTCTGTTCTGTGGACAAATGGAACTGTAGAAAGTAAAGTAGCAGAAAAAGTGTCTTGTCCAAGAGCTAAAAAATGTTCTTTTGTTTATTCTTTTAAGATGTTAATCACTTTAAGACAAAAGAAAAAAAAAGTCCTCTTTATGTGTGTGTAAAATAAAATTTCACAACTCTGTTTCTGTTGTTACAGTTTATCCTGACTTGTGCACCATCAGTCTAGTAGCTGTTGGGGATATAAATAAACATGTGGACAAGCTGCTTTTCTGGGAAGATGTGTATGGCTTTGACATGTCTTGTATGAAGAAGGCTGTCATTCCAGAAGCTGTTGTGGAGGTGCTGGATCCAAAGACACTGATATCTACAGCCAGTGTCATTAAGGTACCATATTACTTAATGCTTACTAGCCAGATTAGAAGTTGCCTTGGTTTGTGGAGGAGGGGCAAAAATTCACATGGCACACACGAACTTTGGCATCTTCAAAATTATAGAAGTGTAGTAAGGTTCTTGCTGTTAAGACTGGAAGGTTTGTATTAATTGCTTTTTTTACCAACTTTGAGCTTTTAATGAGGTAATTTTCCCATATTTAGATTGTTCTGTTCTATGATTTCTTCTATCCAAAACCAAATTTACTTTATGCTTTACTGGTAATAGTGCATGCACGTCCCTTTCTAATGCATGCTGCCATGAGCAGTCACTGTCCAGCTCAGATGTAGGTGCTTATCACATTTTGTCATCATGCAGAATGTAGCATAAGTGTTGTGCTGAATGCCTTTATACTCATTTGTTCTCATTTAGCCATCATGGTTTTTAAAATAACTTAAAATCAATGCATGTGCTTGTTTGCTGGAGTTACAGTACAAAGTAGTAAAATTAATGAGTTGAGGAACAGTGGCATTATAGGTAAATTGTTTTAATCAATAGCTATCCCACAGAACAAATGGATTATATTTTGTAGGGAAAGTTTAAAGATGTTCCAATTCATCATTATGATTATTACAGAAGGTACTTTTGTGTGTTTGCTCAGATCAGGTGCTGCTTGTTCTACATAGTTCATAATGTTTTCAGGAAGGAAAACATTCCCTAAAGAAAGACGAGGGAGCATGAAAAATCATAGAAGGCTTTGGGTTAAAGATCATCCAGTTCCAACTCCCCTGCTGTGGGCAAGGACACCTTCCACTAGACCAGGTTGCTCAAACCTCCCTCCAATCTGGCCTTGAACAATTCCAGGGATGGGGCAGCCACAGCTTCTCTGGGCAGCCTGTGCCAGGGCTTCACCACCCTACAGTAAAGAATTTCTTCCTAATATCAAAGCTAAACCTGCCATCCTTTAATTTGAATCCATTCCCCCTTGTCCTGTCATGCCATGCTCTTTTAAAAAGTCTCTCTCCATCTTTCTTGTAGGCTCCCTTCAGGTGCTGGAAGGCCACAGCTAGGTCACCCTTAAGCCTTCTCTTTTCCAGGCTGACCAATCCCAATTCTCTCAGCCTTTCCTCACAGAAGGGGTGCTCCATCATCTTGGTGGCCTCCTCTGGACTCACTCCAATGGGTCCATGTCCTTCTGGTGCTGAGGACCCCAGAGCTGGATGCAGAAATCCTGCAGAGAGGAGAGAAGAATATCCCCGTGTACCAACAGAGGCTGTGGGCCTACTGGCTGGAAAGCAGCTTTGCAGAGAGGAATTTGGGGGTCCAAATTGACACCAAGCTGACCATGAGCCAGTAACACACACCCTTGTGGCAGTGGCAGCCAGCAGCCTCCTAGGCTGCATTGGGAAGAAGACTTACCACCAGCAGCTCAAGAGAGATGCATCTTCTCTTGCACCCCAGGGAGATGACTTCTGGAGTGCTGTGTCCAATCTTGGGTTCCCCAGTGTGGGAATGAGTCCAGTGAAAGACTGCAAAGGGGTTCTCCAAAGGTCTCTTTCAACCTCAGTTATTCTGTGATTGATATAAAGCCAATCTGGCCAATCAAAACCCCCCAGTTTTAACCCATACCAGTTCTATGCTGTAGTTTACCATGTAAACTACATGAACATGAACAAGGGGTAAAACGGGTCAAGATGCCTGTGAAAGCTGCTACTCTCAACAAGGGGCAGCTGCCATCAAGAAGCAATTTTCCTGAACAGAAGGAGCTACTGTGTGTAGTTCCATACCACTACTACTCAAAGTGTCTGTTTATTTGGACATGTGAGGAGAAGGAGTTTCAGGTGTTTTGTCACCTGGTATTAGGTAGTTTTTCCCATTTTTGGAAAGCTGAAATAGTATTGCCTTATAAAAGTTGTCTCATAACGAGAACACCTGAACAACCTTCATCTAAAGGGAGATCTTATTTGACATTCCTCACTGCTACTGACAGAATTTTATTACCCTTTTTGACAGCATATCGACTGTAATACTGCATCCACTCCAGACTTGGAATTCTCTTCAGATTTCACCCTGAGCATTACAATGAGCACACAGTGTACGGTAAGACAATCTTAGTTTCTTCATACATGGTCAGTAAGAGACAATGCATTAATTATCCTTCATTTATCATCAGCCCTTGCCTTGAAACATTCATTTCTGCAGTACAGAGGTGTCAAATGAGCCCTTTCTATAAAGAGAGATGGATGTAAAACTCCAGTAATGGTGTTATGGGGTAATACAGGTAGATGAGGAAAGGGAAAGGTAAGGAGCCTTAGCACTGGGATCTTTCTGTTTTGTTCTCTAGCCCATTTGCTGAAATACAAGAAAGTCTGGTGTTAGCTTGGCTAAGCAATGCATTGAGTTTTCAAACACTACATTATAAGCAAAGGCAGGATGGCCTAATATTTACAATAATTTCAGTAATTTGCTTTTATATTCAACACAAATTATAAGTGATTTCTACCAATTTATTAAAATACCATCATCAAATTTGACAAAAGTTTGCATTACACTCTGAAATCTGTAGTAAAAGCTGAAATTTTTGCACTCTGGAGCATTGCGAAACTTCTGGGAGTTTCATGCTTAAGTCACATCACAAAATCAAGTGTAACAGGGTAATGTTGAGCTTACTTCTAATATATGGAGATTAAGTCTGCGTCAGCAGGTTTATTGGGCTTTTGCACAAGTATACAAAGAAGAGCTGCAGGCTTCCTCTGACACGGACACAAAGAATATGTTTCTGTATGATATAAACTGCATAAGCTGATGACAAAATCTTGGATGCCTGCATCAGGCAATGTAATTCCTGGTTTGGATGTTAGTTCATGCTGCTGCATTTTTCAGCATTTTTGCAGTGTAACAGTCTGCATAAGATTTTGTTGGTGTTACAAAGTGGAATTTTCCAGTGTATATAGTTTAAATCATTACCATCTTTAATTAGTAGGTGTGTACAACTACTTCATATTTATTTGTCAATAATCACCAAATTAAGTAAATACAAAGTAACATTTTGGGTTTTATTAAATGGAAATCTGTATATTTTATTGTGCATACAGAAAAATCCCCTCCTGTTTTAGGATTTCATAGGAAAATTCTAGTTGCCTCAGGGCAGGATCAGATTTGATTTGAGATCAAGCTCCACTGCAGCCCTGGTTTAATTTTCTTAATATGGCCACAATTAAATAACTGATTAAGCAGAAATCTTTACAAAATGTTGACCATCTTTCTGATGTTGGGTAGAGTACAATAGCTTATTTTATAAATACTGTTTTCCCCAGCACTAAGCTCTTACAAAACTTCATTTCTGTTCTGTGATTCTGTGGTATCATTGGCATATAAATCAAGATGTATACCTGCATTTTATGACTTCCAAGAAGAAGGGGAGGGAAGTGGGGGAAGAGCAGTATTTCTGAAATTTTGCAGCAAATGCAGGTGCAGGCTCTAAAAAATGATCAGAATGCTGTAAAGTATTTTGCAGTTCATCATTTAGGTGTATTGACACTTTGAGTGAAATTTCCACAGTTTCTATGATGGATTGTGGAAGTTTAGTTGAGGGTTGACAGTTCATCCATCATATCAGGCTGCCTAACCTTGCAGTAAATGAACAGTAAAAGTCCATTATTTATGTTGAGAATTTTTGAGGAGATGCTTTAGGATTGCAATCTGTCCTTAGAAAATAATATTTGGTATTTTTCTTATTTGCATGTGTTTTGTTGTTCTACTGGCTTTTCATTTTCTGCACAAAAAGAGAAAGTTGCCTACATTTCCCAGAATTTTAGGGGTTTGTACTTGTCTCTTACGATTTTTTTTGGGGAGGTGGTGTTAAATATGAACATTTTAAAATATCTTTGCTTTGTTTACAAAAAATATTCCACAAAACCAGCAATTTAGAAATCCATTTTTATATGCTTGTATTTCATTTCAAAGCAGCTTTTCCTCAGCCATGGAAGTGTGGAAGCAGATTTGGTTGTCTTATTCCTAGTGTTGCCATCAACATTGCTGGTACCAGAGCAGTGTTACCATCAGAACTAGGACTGGCTCTGTTGAATGATCTGTCCTTAGAAACCAGGCAACTGGAAAATGCAGGGGCACATAGTTCTGCTATTTGTTCTGGGGATCCTATTGCAGACCAGCTCCTGGTTTGCAGTGTCCCTGGCTATGGGGGGTGGGTTTCCATGTTCCCTCCCAGGGCACTGAGTGCATGCAGAGCAGTGGGAGGCAGACTTTCCTACACTGAGGTGTGTCAGCAGCATGGAATGCATGGCTGCTCTTGCTGAACTTGCTTCTGCAGAAGCTTTGCACTGATGGGATTTAGCAAGCAGTTAGAGAAAAGAGCTGTGGGCTCTTCTGGTTGGAGTGTGCAACATAATGGTTGAAGAGCTGAACTCTCAGCTGGCATCTCTGGAAGTAACAGCCACATCGGGGTCTGCTGCTTCCTCCCATCAGCCTGTTTGCATGTCTGTGCTAACAGGACAGGCTGCTGGAAAAGCTGACAGGAGTCACAACCATAATGCAGGTTTTTACCAACTCATTATGACATCTGCTCTGATCATGGCTTGGAACACCCCCAGGATCCCTCAGTCGGGAGAGGCTGCACTACATGTTTCTGTAGCAAAATCATAGAGTGCTTTGACTTGAAAGGGACCCTAAAGATCATCTAGTTCCAACCCCCTGCCATGCCCAGGGATCCCACCCCCTGGATCAGATTGCTCCAAGCACCATTCAGCCTGGCCTTGAACACTTCCAGGGATGGGGCAGTCACAGCTTCTCTGGGCAGCCTGTGCCAGGGCCTCACTATCTTCACAGTAATAATTTCTCCTAATAACTAATCTAAATCTCTCCTCTTTTAGTTTAAAACCGTTCCCTCTTGTCCTATCATTATCTGCCCACGTAAAACAGTATTCAGTTCTTCTAAAATCTGTCCTTAGTTTTTCCTCAGCTGACTGTTTTCTGGGTTTGGATGAATGTACTAAGAGCATTGAATCCCCAGCCATGATGGTGAGCTTGTGTAAAATAGAAAAGCTGTGCAGTTTACAAAACTAAGAGCATAGCATTGACACATCTGATTTGTTTGTCCTTCCACCTATTTGAAACTACCCTCATACTTTTTTATGATCAAAAAAAACCCCCAGCAGAGTATTAAGTCGTGCTCATAAGAGATCAGCCTCATGTCTTACTGTAGGTGCATCTTGAGTGTATTGCAGATGATCACTGAGTCATAGCCTTAAAAAATGATTAAGGCTCTAAACGGTTTTTTTCTTCCAGATGTTCAAGAAATTAAATAAGTCTTCAAAGAAAAATTTTTAATACGCATAAGAAATACAAAATGATTGAGCAAAAATAAACATTTTAAATATGACCTTGTGTGTGCTGGTTAGTCTTTTAGAAGTCCTGGGACAGGGCGGGGTAGTTAAGGCTTTTTTCAAAGCACATATTGCTTCTGTGAATTTTTCCTTTATTCCTCGCATGCTTTGCCACAAAGAAGTATTTTCTAGCATTACTTTTATATATCATTATTTTATCCTTCAAAGATTGAAGATTTTCAAAGCGTGAAATGGTTGCGTGGAATCATTATGTGAAATTGTTCCAAAGCACTTTTATTGCAAGTTGACTTGATTTCGGTCCTACAAAGATAATAGCAAAAAAAAAAAAAAATTAATTAGCCTGCAGAAGTGCATTTTCCTAATAAAGAGCTAGGGTTTGTCACTGCTGATTTTAATGAGACATCTGGCTAATATCAGTTAGTAGATGCTGCTAGAAAATACTCCATTAATTGTATTCTGAGTTGATCACTGTGTGAGCTTTTGAGATAAAATATAATGGTGATTACTCTCAGTATAGAAATCAATTGACAAACTTTCTCTTTTGTTTGCAAGCGTTTCCCCTGTGAGTCCATCAAGGTTGATCTTTCCTAGCTGAATAACAATATCCCCTGAGAGGAAAATGGCAGTATCTCTTCATTGCTCCCAGGAGATCTTGTCAAAGAGCAGGGGATGTGTATAAAAAGTGGGAGGGAGGAAGGGGGTGAAAGAAGGATAATGAACTAGAGGACGTGACTGACGTATTAAAACCTTTGGGAGGAAAAACGAAGTTGAGTTGACTAGAGAAAATTACTCTGACTAAGGAAAAATCTTTGCTTGTTAAAATTTTCTGAAGTATTAGGCGGTTTCATTTCTTAATATCTGGTCTTCCACTTGAGAGCCAACAAGTAGTGTTAACATATGAATCTTTGGTTCCAACCTTATGTGAGAACCTAAATTTTTTAAGCTGGAAGTTGGAAATTTGGTTTGGGTACCACAGTTAAACCCAGCTTGAATGCCTGATTTCTGAGTAAAGGAAATACTATTCTACCATGTTAAAATCAGATTTTGTCCTTTTCATCTATTTACTTACCTGTAGCCTCCTCTGCAGTGATCGTCAGATTATTAATCTTTAAAACACAAAATCGCTGGGTTTTAATTGCCAGGAGTTTCTTTTCCCTATGATAAAAAGGCAGCAACTCTGCTGCATGGATGACAAACATTCCATCTCCATGCTTGGATAAACTCCATCAAAAGCACATTATCTCCCACTTCTGTGGCCAGCTGTCTAATTGTATTTGTTGTAGCCACTCACTGTTGGAACATGATACTAGTGAAGAGCAAGAATGATAAATTACTCTCTGTAGGTGATAGTGATGATGATAATTTTTAATTTCCTTGTTCCTAAGTGAATTGGTAAGGTTGCCTTTGAGTTCTCATAAGGAATCGAGCAGTCTCATTTGTTTTGTCCTGTTAAAATGCTGCATGTACAGCCAGCCATTTTCTTTAGGAAAAAAGCCTTAATATTCAGATGTATTTGAATTAGAATTTCGACTTTTCTTTGCATTTCAGCTAAAGGCTCTGAATGGAAGAGTGTAAATAATATGTACTAATACTCATTTATTGTATGTTAAAGCTTTTTGTGGTTTTATTATATTTGGTGCGTGTTACGTAAATAAATGGGGAAGAAGAATGGTCTTGAAATCATTTATCTGGGAGGGAAGAAAAACAGTTTGAAGACAAGTGAATCTTACTGGGGGGACCTGCTTGATTTACAGGTTTTTCATATGTTTGCATGGACACCTTAGAAACCCTCAGTGATGGATGAAGACCTTAAGCTGCATGAACTCTTCATCAAAATGTGGGGTTGACAAAATCGGGTGGGAGTTCATGGCTGCTATTTTAATTTCAGGAATATTTTATTCTTAGTTGAGGGAACTCTTCGTTGACCTTTATAGGATGTTGCTCTGCAGTCTCAGTAATGTGTATCTATTCATGTATATCTAATCCTAAATGTTTCCTTCATTCCTTATTTGGCCGCCTTGGTTCCCTGGCTAAATATACTGGCTTTGTTCTGTGGTTGGAGTCTTTGTCCTCATAGCTTGGCTTTTCTCCTGGCAAGTTATTTGAGAACAAGAAGAATAATATTTTGGTAGTGTTTCCCAATATTTACTGTCCTCTGAGGCCTGAGCATGTGTCAGGCTGGAGTTGTAGTTATTTATTACCAGTTTGGAAGTCATTATTTTTGTTTTCCTCTTTCATGGTATTCAGGAGACTGGCACTTGAAAGATTTTTCCAGAGAAGATTTAAGTTCTTACTGATTAATTGTAGGTGAAGTTGTAAATGAGCTGTCAAAGGTGTAGCAAAAAGATGAGAGAAATTGCAGTAGGAGAAATAACTGTTATTATTATGCTTAAAAAAAATAAAAAACAAGAAGAAAAAGAACCCAAGGCAGCAGTTGTAAAGCTTCATTTAGAATTTATGGGGAAGTTATTTGCTTGTTGCTTTTCTTTAGTTTGACTTCTTGTAAAAAAGATGTCACCTTTAATGAAAATCTGGCCAACCCTATATTTCATTTTAATATGCATGTGTCTGTGGTTGCTTCTAGTATGCCACTTGTAAGTGATTTTTTTTCCTTATATTTTGCTGCATGTGATAAATTATACAACAAGAAGGGAGGATCTAATCTTCCTTCAAGTTTTAAGCAGTGGAAATCTCTTTGTTTGTAGTATTGCATATTTAATATATGCTTGTGATTATTATAGCTACTGCAATTTGGGATAGTGTTCAAAAGTGAAATGAAAGGAAAGTATTTTGAACTTCACTTTTACAGAAGTGTTTTTCTGAAATGCACTTAAATATAAAAGGTACACAATTGTGCATTTCAACATAACACACCAAGTTACAAAAAGAAAGAATGTATAAATTCCTAAAAAGGAGATAGTAAACAAACCCACAATTTTACAGCAATTTTTTTATTATCAAGTATTTCAACTTTGATTTGTGTTCGTTTTTAGATTTGTGAGATTTTGCTTTTAAATACACAGGACTAGTGATTTTAGATAAAACTGAAGAAAGCATCATCAGCATGTACTTTACTTCTGCCTTCTTTTTTTTCTTTTCCCCAATACATCAGTGTGGGAAATCAGATCATTTCTGAAGTGTTGCAGTGCTTACACTAATACACCTTAAGAGTGGTGATGGTTGTTTTGGTTTAGGGGTTTTTGGAGTGTGTTGAAACAGACTTGTGTGATGCTGTCAGAGATTTTAGTTTTGCATAGGTCTTTCAAGGAAGACTGAACCATTGGCTCAGTTGGTCAGAGCATGGTGCTAATAATGCCAAGGTTGAGGCATCAATCCCATATGGGCCATGAACTCAATGATCCTTGCGTGTCCCTTGCAACCCAGAATATTCTATGTCTCCCACTGTTCCATGTAAAAACAGAAATTCTAATAGTTTGTATCAAGCCTTTTGCAAAACACTGAGAGGAAAAATGGTTAGAACTGTGTTGCCCCTTGTATCCTTCAATACTTTTCCAGAGGCATAGAATTGTTTAGGTTGGAAAAGACCTTTAGGATCATTGAGTCCAACCACTAACCCAGCATGTCTAAGTCCAGCACTAAACCATGTCCCCAGGTGCCACATTCACATGACTTAAATCACTCCAGGGCTGGTGACTCCACTGCTTCCCTGGACAGTCTGTTCCAATGCCTGACAGCCCTTTCGATGAAGAAATTTTTCTTAATATCCAATCTAAACCTCCCTTGGTGCCACTTGAAGCCATTTTCTCAAGGCCTCTTTTCAGGGAGTTGTAGAGAGTGAGGATGTCCCCTCTGAGCCTCCTTTTCTCCAGACTAAACACCGCCAGCCTGCTCAGCTGCTCCTCATCAGATTTGTGCTCCAGACCCTGCCCCAGCTCCATTCCCTTCTCTGAAGCCTCTCCAGCACCTCAAAGTCTTTCTTTTGTCGTTCTTCAGAATCAGCTGGTGGGTTTTAGGAAGGCTGTGTGCTCTTTGTAAGGAGTCCGTAGGCATCTGTGTAGCTGGCTTGAGATCCCTGTGGCCTGGGGCAGACAAAATATGACAAAACAGCTCAAAAGCAGAAAGATCTCAAAACACTATAATATATAATTAAAATTTTAAGCATAGCATTGTGTTTGAGTGATCATATGAATGTACACAAACTATGGAGGACCATGCAAAACAATCCATTTCTTGAGAGCAGCTGGTGAATTTAATACTTCCTATGGGGTGTCTGTTCAGAAATAAAACTGAACTTACTTCATGAAAATAATGTCTAATTTGGATAAATTGAGTGCCTTTCAAAGTGATGTTACTGGCAGGGCAACACATGCACTCTAATACACAGAATCTTCCATGTGAAATCGGGGAGAGGAAAAGAAGGTAGTTAATGTAGGCTGGAGTTACTGGGAGGCTTTGGCATAGAGTTGAGATGGATGTTATTACCTGGATATATGCAAATAACAGTTTCTGTTGAACAGCGGGTTTAAGCTTTTTCAGTTTCTTATTTTAAAAGGGTAAGCCACAGGCTATGTGCATCAAAGTGAGATACATTTATTCTGTGCTTTTTTGCTTTCTGTATTTCCTCAGCTGTAATTGGCTTGTAGAATAGCTGTCATAGGGAGTATTAGACAAATTTTGCAGGTGGTCAGTAACTGCTGGGTTTGGTATTAGACTTCATATTTTCCCAAAGGCTTAAAATATGAGAGAAGAGACGGAGGTTAAACACACTGTTGGTAAAAACAAATTACATAGCTGTAACCAATTTCAGAAAGAAGATTGTCAAACCAAGTGTGTGTGTGGTTGGTTCTTTTAGTTGGCTCAAAAACATTTTGAAAATTATTAATGAAAGATACTCGTTAGATTTCTCAATTGCAATATATGCTCTTACAGTTAGTTTTCAAAACATCATTCAAACTCTCCCCTCAATGTATTTAACTTAAAAAATATAATTTCTGTTCAGCTAAACAGGGCTGGGGTTGCCTCTTGACACAACTCACCAGAGTGTGTGTTTTGGTTTTGGGGTGCCTCCACTGCCCAATTTTAACTGACAGAATTTTGGGGAATGCCCAGAGCTGTTCACAGGAGCATATCCTCAGGAACTTGAGCAATAATATTTTTCTAGTTTTGGTTTCTTTTGGCTCAACAATTATTTCAGTATTCAATATTGAAGGACATCTCTCCATTTTAGAACATAACAAGAAGAAATTAATGGATCAATGTAGAACTCTTGTTCTCTGTAATCCCTGGAGCTCTGATTAAAGCGGTGTTTGTGATGTGTAATAATTATTATTAATACTCTGGATTAGCTATTCAGTCAGTGTTTCAGGTTGTTTCAGATAGGGAAACCACTGATACTGTAAAGAATAAAATAGGTATTTTTCCTAGTCATTGACAAAAGTTACAACTCATGTTTCCCTTAACACAGGGGATGTAGCAGGGAACATTTTCGTTGCTTATAACTGAGTTTCTTTTCAACCTGAACTTGACCCCAAAAAATAGTTATCTGGGGCCTTTTCTCAGGGTAGCATGTAGGGTGTTTCTGTCACCTCTTGTTACCAAATGTATGGATAATTGCATCCACCTTAGCTGTGGTCTGTCTGCTTGGAGCTTTTGGCTTTTTGATCCAAGATGTAGCTTGATTGTCTGGTTTTCTCTGGAAGCCAGATGTTTTTTCTCCTTGATGTATTTTTGTTGTCACAACCTTGTTTTCCTGCAGTAATGATATCCTAGGTCTTATTTGTAAGTATACCAGCAATATTGAGCTGATGATTGAAAAATATTTTTGTGACTTGGTAGATCTCTGACTAATGTCCAGAAAAGATTGTGCATCAATAAAAGTAGTCTGATGGGTCAATAGAACTTTGTCAAAACCTTCTCAATCTTTACTCAAAAGGCATATTAGAGACAAGGCTTTAATTCACTTGGGAATGAGATTCTCAGATTGAGTGATAGGACTTTAAAGGGTTGGAAGAGTCACTTTTTCTGCTGTCTGATGCTCATTTGTCATGAAGGGCTCTCAGTATCTCCATAGTTTGTTTTGTATTTTAACTCTTTAGCCACGTTGGAATTTGGAACTTGCTAGACTTGTCTGGAGTGCCCTGCATTGAAAAACAGGTGCTTTGGCATAGTTTTACTGCTTTAACACATTGTATTCTCCACTGTGTTGGCAACATCTGTTTTGGATTTATACTAGAGAGGAAAAATACCAGAATGACTTACTCATATTATACATTTCATAATGATAAAATCCTACACCCTAATTTTGTAAGCACGTTTGACTTTTTTTTCCATCACAATCTGTGTGTGAATCTATATGAAGGGTGTGATGCAGAACTTGTCCTTTTTAGCTCTTCAGAACAACCAGTTTCCTGGTCCTGGACTAGGAGAAGAACCCTGGTGCAGTAAGAGGGAGGTTACAATGGGTTGTTTGCAGTGAATGTTCGTGGAACAGGCTTGCCATCACTGCATTGGTACATACTCTGAATGCACCCCAGCTGATGTGGGGAGAGTCCTTTCCCCCCATTACAGGGATAGAGTCCCTGGCTGAGTAACTTCAGCTCGGCTGTGGTTACTCAGAAGCTCTATTCTGGGTCATTTCTTCAGGCTGGTGTGATAGAAAAGCCCAGCTGCCTTGGCACCAGGGTCTGATGTGCTTTAGCCTTTTCATAGGGCAGGAGAGAGCAAATAAAGGTGAGCATGGACAGGATTTCACAGGTGAAACTAGGGTGGATGTTTTAGTAGCATCTTCCAGCTGTTTATTTGGGTTTCTGGGACTCTCACAAGCTGTTTTTTGTCAAAAAAGCAGTCCAGCATTAAAAGACTGAGTGACTAGTAGTGTCGATATGCTGCTTTGTGTGTGAACATTTTATATCTATTAGGTATTAGGAAGAAATTCTTCCCTATGAGGGTGGAGTGGAACTGGCACAGGTTTCCCAGAGGAGCTGTAGCTGCCCCACCCCTGGAAATGTTCAAAGCCAGGTTGGATGGGGTTGGAGCAGTGTGGCCTGGTGGAAGCTGTCCCTGCCCATGGCAGGGGGTTGGAACAAGATGAACTTTAAGGCCCCTTCCAACCCAAACCAGTCTATTATTTCTTTTCCTATTCAAACTGGAAGAAAAGTCCCACTAATTAACTTAGGCACTGAAGAGAAGGGCTCTTGAGGTTAGGAGTGGGATGGCAGGAGGGACAGAGAAGGAATCATATGGAGAGTTACAATTACAAACTCTTAGCAGCTGGAGGGGCCAGCAGGAAGCATTTGTGGATGTATTTCCTTACCTGTGTGTGTAGAAGAGGAAGAAAAGTATTCCCTGCCTGGTTGTGCTCTGCCTCTGTTCACAGTTTTCCTGTGGAAATTGCCATTTAGCCACACAGCGAGTGACGAAATTGTGCAGAATCCCTCGTACTTGGTGTGTGTTTACTGAGGGTCATGGACAGGACAAGGACTGAGTTTTGTGCTTGTGGGTTTGCACATCTGAAAAGCTGTTTTCTCATATATGATTCTGGTTGCAGTTAAGGTGTGTGGGTTGTTTTGGAAACTCATACTAAAATCTGATATGTAGTAAAATGCAGTTACAGTGGGCTGAATATTCTCAAGTAGAGCAAAGGTGTGATGGCAGCTTTTTTTTTTTTTACTTAGGATTTCTAGCATACTGGAAAGCATAAATATAAGCTTGTTCCTCTTGGGAAACACTTGAAAAGGAGTAGAAATTCCAATAAATGCATATATGAATCACAGAATTTTTCTTGAGTGTCACTATTCCTTTATTGTATTTAGATTTTCACCTCTTTTTTTATAGGCAATTGCTGGTTACTTTGATGTATTTTTTGAGAAGAACTGCCACAACAAGGTGAGTTTTTGGGGTTATGCATTTTAAAAATGTCTTTGAGAGATGAGGATGGTGTTGTATTTTATTTTGCCTCAAGGTGTTTGGCAGTGAGTCTCTTTAGCTGTAGCAAAGACTTCCATGTGCATTTGTGTTTGGTAATTGATTGATGTGGTGTGATATGAAAAAGGTTGTTTTTAATCAAACTCTTGAACTCTCCCGTTGCAGGTCTTGTTTTCAACTGGTCCCCAGTGTACCAAAACACACTGGAAACAGACAATTTTCCTCCTGGAGAAGCCAATTCCTGTAGAAGCAGGTATATTTAAATTGAGATGCGATGCAACAATGGTTGTGTTACAGTGCTGTTACCATTAAATCTAGATATAAAATACTTCAAAAATTACATAAGTGTCAAAAAGAACTAGTAAATAAGTCTTTCAGCTGCTGTTGGAGGACTTTTTTTGTCTCAGCAAAGCAGGGAAGTATCTGCGTACAAAATTCTTGTTTAAAATGACACATAAATGTATGCATAAGTATCTTGTCAGTGGGCATGTATCTTATACTTGTATAGCTCCATACTGTAATTTTGGTGAGAAAAGTTCTGTATCAAAGCGTTTCTGATGCAGAAAAATGTAAGACCAGAACACTGCTGTTGACATTCTCTTAATTTTGACATTGCTAATATTCTGAAGTATCAAATTTGTCAAATGATTGCACAGGATTTCTTGTAGCCCTCCTGAACTGTCCTGTGCATCATGAATATATGCATAGGTTGTATCTGCCACGGCGGGGTTACTCTGTAAAATGAAAACAGTTTTAAAGAGCTCACAGCCATGAACTTGAGCCATTGAAGTATTGAATAGGTTCGTTTGATACACTGTAAATTTTTATAAAATAGTTAAGTACTGTAATAAGTTTCATCTTGAAGTTGATGCAAGTAAAAAGGGTTTTGTTGTCATCAGGGATAAGCAAAATTCAGATGATAAACTGTTGAGGTGAAGTTTTGAAGACTAAAGTGATGTTTGTTAGTGGTTTAATTAGTTCTATTAGTGAAATCTTGAAAGCACATTTTTATACAAGTAGTCAAATATTCCTTGCTTTAGAGACACAGGTATATCCATGACCTTCATGGAATGGTCATGCAAGAGGATGGACATACAACAAGTCAAGAATGTTATAAATCTTAACCTCCTACTCCTGTAGAACTGTCTTTCAGACTCTCATGGTCTTTTTATAATCAAAGGAAATGAAGTAGTTAAATTTTTATGCTGTTATTTATGCTGTTATTTTATTTTTGTCTGCTTGCCCACTAGATGTTTACTCACCACTGTTGAACTCTCACTCAGTGTTGTATCAGTTGTCTTTGAGGGCCATTTTTCTTTACAGACTAGCAGGACCAAAGGAGGAGCCTCAGAATGGGGCTCATTTCTGCTGGGCAGTTAATAAACTCATGGTAATACATGGTCCTGAGCTGAACAGTTCATGAGTAGATCAGGTGTGTTAGGGGAAAGGCATAGAAAAAGTTGTGTGGATGCTTCTGCACTCAGTTGAACTTCTTTTCCAGTTGCTTGTTTCAGCTATCAGACATGACAACTGTTTACCAGGAGCTTCTTTCCTTAAAGGCACTGAGGTCTGTGATATCTGACAAATCATTTCTGTCTTTCATGCCTTGACTTTATGTTCTTAAACAATTTTTATTTGCGCTTTCTTAGGTCCTGTCACTTCTTGGGGTGCGCCCATGCTTTGGTGCATTTGTACTTGGCTTGTGTTCTCTTCAGATTCTGTTTCTAGACAAGACTAAGATCCCCTTGCTGCTGCTACTCATTAAATCTCAATGTCATAGAGTGAATTTTTTTTAAGTGCAATGACATTTGTTAAAATATGCACATTATTTCATATTACAGAGATCACTTGACATTTTTCAAATGTGTGGAATTACTGGGAGGTGTGCCCCAGCCTAGAGTTCTAGTCTAGGTGTGGTGACTTTCTGAAGGCAGCTGCAGAAACAGTGTGCTCTGAAGCAGTGAACACAACCAAGTTGACCTTCAAGATCACTTGTGCTGTAACTCCTTCCTTCCTTTTTATTAGCTCGTATTTCTTAACATTATTCCCATAACAAATCTTGTTACAGCTGTGTTTCTCTTCCTTTCTGCCTGTCTCCTTCTCTTTGTAATTTTTTGAGTTCCTCTTTCCCATTCTTTTGCCCATTCTGTCTGGTTTTATATCTTACATGAAATCACCACTTAAATCTAGGATTGTCTGCCTTTTGCTTCTAGTGTTAGAGAAGATTCTGAGAGAAACTCCTGGTGTAATTTCCTTTTCTTTTGTAATCCCAGTCTTAATTTCTGTGGGATATTTGTTGCTCAAGGATGACAAACCCATGAAGCAGAGGGTGCTTCCTGATACTTACATAGGAATGTATGTTAATTTACGTGATTTTTCTGGAAAAATCATTCCCTCTGACTTTGATCCTTCTCCTTCATTGTTCCAAAAATATTTTTCCCTCAAGATACGTTGTTATAAGTACAGATTTCCCTATCTTCCTTTTTAATATTCTTTTCTTTGTCAAAATAGAGACTTGAATATTCGCCTTGATAATTTGTGGTTAGCCATATTTTTTGTTTCTTCAGTCTTTCCATTTTATCAACTAAACAAACTGTTCAAACTCATTTTGCAGTCTTTTTCAGCTTGCACTTCCAGCTGTTTCTCTTGTCCCACTTGTTAATGAACTAGCACTGCTTGTTACCACTGCTCATTCAGCCTGGCATGTTGAACTGAGCTTCACTGAGTGCACTGAGCTTTTGGAGAAACCTGTCTTCAGAAGGGCTTTCCTCAATGCAAATTAACTGGAGGCAAAAGTAACTGTATTAGATTAAACACATTTGCATCATTTGAAGCCTTAACATCCATCCCTGTGTTTATCAGTATTCATCAACCCTCTGTATAAATTCTTAGATTCAGAAATACATTATGGCAATGGGAGAAACAGCAAAGAAGATGCACTTGTGACTAAATCTATTCATAGAACCATTAAGGTTGGAAAAGACCTTTAGGATCATTGAGTTAAACCATTAACCCAGCACTTCCAAGGGCATTGCTAAGCCATGTCACTGGGTGCCACATCTACAGTTCCCTGGGCAGCCTGTTCCAGTACTTTACAGCCCTTTCTATGAAGAAGTTTTTCCTAATGTCCAATTTAAACCTCCCCTGGTGCAACTTGAGGCCATTCCCTCTTGTCCTGTTGCTCGTTACCTGGGACAAGACCAACTCCCACCTGACTACAACCTTCTTCCAGGGAGTTGTAGAGAGCCAGAAGGCTGCAGAGAGCCCTGAGCCTCCTTTTCTCCAGGCTGAGCTCCCCCATCTCCCTCAGCCGCTTCTCATCAGACTCATGCTCCAGAGCCTGCCCCAGCTCAATTCCCTTCTCTGGACACACTCCAGCACCTCAAAGTCTTTCTTGTAGTGAGGGACCCAAAACTAACTCCACGATTCAAGGTGGGGCCTCATCAGTGCCCAGAACAGGGGGATGGTCACTGCCTTGGTCTTCTGGCCACACTATTGCAGATCCAAGCCAGAATGACACCGGTCAAGATAAACTCTTCTTTTTTCTAGTAAATATTGGGAAATAAACAGGAATAATGCAATTTGAGTCTTGCAATAATCTGACCAGTGTTCCCATGATGGCATTTGCTTGTACCTTTTTAATAGGTTGTGAAAGAGAAATTTGCTGGTAGAAAATACATTTAAAATGTTTTCTTGTTTTGAAAGCATCTTTCAGATAGGGCAGTGGCTGTTTTTCCCCAGTGAAGAAAAATGGTTCCCTCAGATTTTTAATTCCGAGTAAAATAGTAAGGCTGACTTAAAGTCCCTTATCAGATGCTTTATAGCTTTTGGGGCTATGCCTGGAGAGGTTATAAAGCACTGATTGTATTTGGTTTTGCTCTGTAAAAGAGGTTGAGCTCACAGATATCCGAACCTGCTGGGTATTTAACTGGAAAATGCTCCTTTATGCCATGGCAAAATTGTTTTGTTCTGCAGTGTGAACTAGCTAATTTTCTCAGCTGTTTGATGCCAGGTTATTTGTTGTAAAAATAGATCTATTTTCTCAGCCATAAAAAAGACTGAATGTTTTGATCTATTCTAATGATAACAGATTCAAGCCAGTTGCAAGCCAAAGGATGGGCCTTGGAGCTCATCCTGCCTCCTTTGCCAGTCCTGCTGCAGCCTGCACTCCTTGTGCGATGTTTGTACCTCTCTGGGATGAAGCAGGAGAGGTTAATTCTGGGTCCAAAGGTCTGGAGAGTGAGGCAATAAAATTTACACCTAATTAATACTTACGGTTTGCCACTGAGTTTCAGCTTGATACCTGTGGTAGATAGCTTTGTATATAATGGATATATGCAAATGGATATATTTAATGGATAATTTCTGTTTATTTCATTTAGATTTGATGTGTGAGTGGGAGATAGCCTCTTACTACTCATGTGTTCTGAAAAGCCAGTTTTCTTCCTCATGGACTGTGACAAGAGACTTGAAACTGATTTTCAGTCAAGTAAAACAAAATAGCATCAGCATGTTGGATATGCTTTAATTGTTTAGCAAGCAATTAAAATTAAAGAAACTGGAGAAAGAAGCAATATATCCTGGGTTTTCTCAGACAAAACAGTGATGTACTGTAGACTCCCCACAGAGTATGAGCCTTCTCTTAGAGCCCTTTTAATAGCTTGAACATGTCTTTGTTTTGTAGATTGAAATTGAGATGCCAAAGCAGTATCTTTTTCTCGTTAATGGTCCAAAAATGAGTCTCTTCCTTTTGTAGTTTGTTGAAATATTCCTGCTAAGCAAACAAAAAATTACATCATTCTCATTTGGTTGTCTCAAGAATTTACTAAATAAATCACATGCTTACAAAAATTATTTTAAAGGCCCCACAGAATCTTTTCAGTAACAACGCATTGAGTTAAAACCCAGCTCTGTGTGCAGGCAAATTCTATTAGCAATAAAACAGCCTATTGTCGGCATTTCGTGTTCTTGATATTGCCTTGCAGTGAAAATAAAACCTTGATTTGTTTTTCTATGGTGTTAAAGGGGCTAGCATGGCAAAGCTGGAGCAGAACTCACATGACTAAGTTCCTGTAAAATCCTTGATTATCTTTAGCTCCCCAATCTCTGTAATTGGAAAGCTGTTTGTAAATTTACAAACTGAAAGAATGTTGATTTGTCTACTTAGACAGCCCTATTAAAAGTAGGAAAACAACACTGGCACAATTAATCTGTCTGAATGTTTTGATCCTATACTGAAATACTTCAATATTGTGCATCCCAGTTGGATAATTTGGTTCCTAATTAAGATTTTAGTGTCTGTTTTGCCTGTCTACAGCTGCAACATGGTGTCTATAGAATTCTGTCTCTTGTTTATTTACAAGTGGCACCTCCAAAAGTGATGCTGGCTTTTAAAATCTAGTAAACATTAAAACTTGAATTTTGAGGTCACACTAATTCTGGCAAGTCTTATGTTGTGTTTATCAAAATCTGCATTTTAAAATGATCCTGCTGACTTTTCAGAAACATTTTTAGGTGTGTGTTTCAGGCACTAAATTGAGAGAGTCTCTTCCCATAGCTGTTCTGTCTCATTGAAAGATAATAGAAATTCCATATTTAGACAGGAAAACTTGGATGGACTGATGACACAGATGGCATTGTGTGCCTCCCTTTGCAAGTTCTGCAGCTGCAAGGGAATATGGTTCAAACAGCAGCAACAATCTGGTTTTCTTAGAATTTTGTCACACCGCTGAGAGAAAGCTTGGGACAAGGCTATACAGTTTAGAATCTCCACTACAAAAAGTGGTGAAATCACCTAGTTCAAGGTGAGTGAGTTTAGCCACTGCAGCTCCACATTGTGGAGGACCTGGCCTTCTTCATTCCTTGTGGCAACTCCTTGTGGTTCCTGAGCTGTCTGGGAATCTCTGTCACCTGCAGCGCACACACGTTACCCCAGGCAGCCGCACGAGCCTGTCTTGCCTTGCCCAGCTGGCAGTGCAGACTTCTTCACAGCAGCCTCCTTCCGAGGTTGTCTTGAGCAGTTGCAACATGTCAATTTGGTGCAAAAACTCCTCAGAGAATATACTCAGAGCATGAAAGGAAAAGACAGAACCTCCGGATATTTTCAGCAGAGGGTGAACAGTGATGCAACAGAAAGGCGTTGGCAAACAGTTTATAAAAGTAGCCAGCCCAGAAGAAGGGTATCACAGATCAGATGGATGATACCAAAAGGCAGTGGCTGCTGCTTCGAACAGAAACTGCTTGTTGGATCACACTCGGTTGGAGATTCAGTAGGAGAAGTGGCCAGAGGGGAAGGTGGCAGTCTGTGCACAGCTGCAGGTGCCTGCAGTTTAAGAAGATGAATGGGACGATTAAAGATAAGCTCCTGAGTTTAAGGGAAATGCTCTTGGTCCCACCACAAACTGTTTCAGTCTTTTCTTGTTTTCCATTTTCAGAAGATAGATGGTATATGGAAACCACTTTCTACCCAGCTCTTCCAGAGTAATGCTTTTGAGACTTGCTGTTTTTTCTGTTGCATGCTAGAGCTCAGTGTTGCATTAAATAGTGGGTCCAGTTATTTGAACTAGATCGTGTTTAAATTGTCAGCCTCCAGCAAGGACAACCTTACCGTGAAGAGCAGTATCAAATCTTGCTGGTGTGTGACTGGGAAGGCACAAACCCACTCAGTGGTTCTTTACAGTGTAGGGGATTTGTAAAAGTACTTTCCACCAGCAGTTCAGTAGTTAAGGTGTCTTTAGCCCAAAGCCACTGCAGTTTTCCAGCAGCTCCCTGAAACAATTCCCGTGAGCTCTTTCATAAGATTCTTAGATTTTAATGGGGTTCAGAATAAATAATGGTTTGAGTACTGTGTTCTTACTTTTCCCACTGTTAGCTTCATAAAACTCCTTCATGGGAAGAAAAGAAAGAAACCTGAAAGACCTTGATTGCTGGCTGCCTTTTTAGTAACTCTTTGAGTCTTTTTTGTGATCCAAGAGGGAGGAGACACGAAGTTGTATTGAAAGGCAGGGTAGTTCCTCACATTACAAGCTCATTGCCATGGGACATTTCAAGCTTTAAGTGGATGTTATGGGTATGCATGCAAGGGACTGTAGAATCTTTGGTTTTGATCAAATCCTTTATGGGCTGAAAAAACATGATTTGTTGGGCCTGAACACTCTTGGTGATCCAGGATCTCTGCACTGAGAGAGACTTTGGCTCACAGACTGCAGGCTGGCCCTGTGTGTGATTGTATTGCACAAAGGTAAGTGACAGATGCAATTGCTTTCAGTTTTACTGGTGGTAAAAGAACCAAAATAAACTGGTTTGAGTGTCCAGAGCACATGTACTGTAAAGCCTGCCACAGACATGCATTATGTGACAGGGAGTCAGTATGGACATAGGGATGTATTTTTTCCTGCACTTGCCAAGCTTACACAGCACTTCTCCTGAATTCTTCTGCTTTTTCCATTTGGGGAAAAATTTCAAGCCTCCTCAGGGGATAATAAAAATGCAGGGAGGGAATGGTAATGGATTCAGTTTTGTCCTAATCAGACTGCAATGGCACTGTGCGGTTTACTTGCATTCAGCTGAGCGTGATAAGAGCAAGGTGATGCAGCTGAGTCCCAGAGACAGCTTCCTCCAGGCAGCTCCTAGGACAGAGAATGGGGGAAAACATCCGTCATTTTCTATCTACATGACATTGATTAATTGTTCAGAACTGCGTTTCTCTTACTGCTGTTGTTTGCTTCAACCCTCGGAGAAGGCTGCTCAGAAAAGCAGATTTAATGTGGTTACAGCATAAGGAATAGCTGGGAAAAATTGAATGGAATGCTTTGTTTCATTAACTGTTTTTACAAACTGAATCTGGGGGTTCTGTTCTATGAAGTCAGCTATTTATAAAAGATATATTTAAGTTCTTGCTTTAATTGTTTTATTGTTTTGTATTAATGTTTTAAATGAGAGGATTGAAGTATGGATTAATTGAAATCATAGAATTTTGGTTCTCAGAGGCTCTTTAGTCTTACTGAATTGTTATCACGGGATGTTAAAATAAATCAAGTAGGTCATTTTGTAGCAGTTTTGAAAATCTCTGTGTTCAAATTAGGTTAAATTTCCTAGCTGGAGTGAGACTATAATGCCCTTTTTTCTTTATCTTGTCCTTCTGTCTGGCAAACCTGTCTCTTTAAATAATCTGTGAAACCATTTTCACAATTCTCTGCAAATTGCTTTGTGTTATGTCAGTCTTTTGATTCCTAATAACAAAACTGCACAGGAATCGTAGTGGAATCTCCAGCTAACTGTTACATGATGAAAAAAAACCTCAAAATGATAATTTCTTTTTTTTCTCCTGGTCCTTGGTATTACAGTCATTCTTGCTGATAAGCCTTCTTTGATATTTGTACTGCAGCCTTTGACAAAACGTCCTGCATTTATAATTTATAATTTGGACTTTCTGTCAGTTGACTGTTTGTGGATGCAACTGAGAATTCTGCCAAATCAAGACCTCCAAAATTCTTCCTGAATTTGAAACCAGCTTAGTTTTGAAATTGCTATTTGTTTCTGGTTTTGCAATGAGAAAGCTTTTTAACAGGATATTAACAATGGCTTTTAAAATGACTGTGAGTAATAAACAGCTGGAAAATACTTTGGATCCAGTGAGATAAAAAAGTAGCAGCAGTGGATGTGGCTGGTATGAGGGATGAAGATGAATGGGGCGAGGGAGGCCTGGTGGAAGAGTAACAGGGAACTTACTGCTGTAGGTTGGGATCATGGCCTGCTGTAATGTGTTCAGCAGAATCACCTGTTAGGATGTAGCTCTTCTGGGTTTAAAATGATGGGATGAGGTGGCTCAGCAGTGGACTTCCTAAATGTACAAATTTACAGATGTGTGTATTTCTATTTTGTGGGCTGTATATTCCTAATTTACAAATATTCCTTAAATGAAAGGTCTTAGTAAGGACTGAAGAGAAATTGAGATTAGGTTTTTACCTTCTGTGTGAAAGCATTTGCTCTGGATGTAAGTGAAGGACGTACCTATCAACTTATGACACTGACACTTTGTAAAACAAAACCTGCAATTAATAATGTATATATTTGAAATACCATGAAGATTTTTGTGGTAGTTTCTTGCCAGATAAAAAAAGTACCCAGTCAGAACTTAAATGAAATGCAGTGCAAATACAAACCACATGACCCATACAGTAGGAAGGGAATAGGCTTCTGTGCCTACATGGTTTCACCCCAAGGTGGTGAATATATCCAAGGGATACAGTGGCTTTCCACAGCCAAAAGTCAAATATTTGGCATATCAGCAATTTGAGTGAACCTCTGAGAAGTGAAGCATCCAACCTAACTCAGCACCTCTCCATGTTTAACTCTAGTTAGTTTGACTTAGGTTTGTTATCAAGAGCTTTGAAAACTTAAACTTTTGTAGCCTTTTAAAATTCTGATTCATTGGGAACAGCTTCTCATGCAACATGGATGGAATGCATCTTTGCTGTTACTGTGAGTCATTCAGTACTGTAACCAGAGCAATTTCCTTCTTACTTTTGCAGGAGAGGCCCTGAGAGGAAAGATCACAGTCCGCAAGAACAGAAAGGATCCACGGTCCCTCTTCATCACCCTTTCAGTGAAGGACACACAGCAGACCTACAGCCTTCAGTGAAACTCTGTCCATGTCTGGGAGATGTTCAATTCAAATGCTACTTTTGACTGCTCATAACTGTTTTGAAATACCCCAAAATGGTAAACTCTTGGGTTTGTGTGTGTGCGTGCACACAAGAATATGGAAAAGTTACCTAGAACTGAGATTTACGACAAAATCAGGTTCTGCTGCTTCACGTGATGTGAGGAAAGCAAGAAAGATGGGTTTGGGTTACCTGAGACTGCTAGGTGAGAAAAAAATGAGCTTAAAGTCTTGCTGTAAGGAACAATAGATATAATCTCTCAATAATGTTTTATTCTTCCACTGGCAAAATCCTTGTATAGTGGTTTTTTATGAAAGAAGCAGCTAAATCATGTGTCAGTGCACCTCAACAGTAGCTGGAAAATCCTAATGGGAATAATTTTGGAATTCCAACTGCAAGATTGCAGCAACAAAGACGGTATTTTTATAACACTTCTGCAGTTTAAAAGTTGTACACATTTCAGTTACATTTGTCTAAATAAATGAACCCAGTGTGATATATAATGCAGTTGCTGCTTTCCTTGTGTTCTGTGTAATTGGAAATTCTGTCTATCCTGTGATGGCTCATTTATTTGTGCCTACAGTTTTTTCTCTACTAACCCGTTGGGGCATAGGGGGATGGAAGTGTGTATTTTAGCAGCTTTAGGAAAAACACAACAAAAAAAAAGCAGTTGCTGGAAGGGTGGGTTTGGTTTGGCTTCTTACAGAAACGCTGGACAGCCAAGGGTTGACTGTTGAAGGGAGGGGCATGTGCATGTAGGTGTTCATTTTAATTCCCTTGAGACCCCTTAAATGTCCTGATTACCATGTGGATGTTCAGGAGCTCAGCTCACATAACCAGAATGCTCAGGTACTGAGCACCTGGCCTGGGCAGCTCATTCCAGGGGTCTGAGGCAGAGCTCGGCCACCTGTGTGGGCACCTTGGCTGTTGTGTACTAAGTCTGAATTCATTGCTCACACTCATTTTAGATCCCTCAGTTTATGCACACAGTTTATAAATTGTACCTATTTTCAGGTATGTATATATATATCTCTATATCTTTAATATTTATATTNTATACTAGATATAGAACATTTATATATATAATATGATATATATTATATCATATATATATTTGAAATATTCTATATTTAGTATAAAAAAACTTAATAAATATGAGACAATTGCACACACAGAAAAAAACCCAAAAATGCAAGTTTTCTTTCCCAGTGGTATCTGATAAGTGTGAATGCTCTGCAGTAATAAATGTGTGAGTCTCAGTGAGCTGCTAACATTTTTCTGTCTTGGTGACATAAATCCATTTTGATCTTGTTCAGAGCCCTTCCAATTTGAATTTTTTTATACTTCAGATTCTGTGTTTGTGTAAATGTTGCCATAGAAGGTAAGAAGAGAAGAAAAAGAATGCAAAGGGAGAGCAGTGCACAGCCTGGTAGAGAGTTTGTGTAGCTTTGGGTTGCAGGGCTAAAAATGAAAATAAAAAAAGCTTGAAAATGTGTAAAAGAAAAAGGTAAATGCTATTATAAAATAAATAAATAAACGAATGCCAAAAAAACCCCGAATTTTGCCAAGAACAGAGGATTTGGTATCATCTAACCAGATGGAAAATGTTCTGAAAAGACTTTTATTAATGTAAAGCCTGAGGAAGGTTATTTGATAAAGGCACTGGATTTTCAAAGAACTTCAAATACATGAGTGGATGTTGATTTAATAGCCAGTGTCTCACAGCATCCTGTGGAAATAACCCATCAATTATAGGGGGCTTTTTTCAACCTAGCACTTGAATAATACGGGATTGATCTGACAGCACAATCAGTTATTTACCTTTCCTAATTGTTACTCTTAAGAATTAAATATTGTAGGAAACGTGATCAATAACTACTCTCTTAAAGCTATTCTAATGATTGAATCTGAGGCAGAAAAGTGGAAAGTAGCTACTTAGAGTAGAAATGCCCTTGAATTTGTCCAGTGAGAGATAGTAATCCTTCATGCAAATGTGATCCTTTATTCTAAGGCACATGGTCAATGTGGCCAAAGGTGCAAATAATCTGTCGCTGAATTAAAAATTAATAAATAAATAAAATAGTGTGAAAATGGCTGGAATTCTGCATGGTTCATGGAAACATCTCTTCCTCCAGGTGGTAGGAACAACTTGTTCATCAGTCATTGGTGAATCAAATTTTTAAATGTTTTTTAGCAATTGGGGTAGTCACAATTTCAGACCTAAATTTATTACTTCAGTGTGTGGTGCTGTATTCAGAACAGAAAGAAAAGGTAAGTTGTAGAGAGCCTGAATTTCACCTACCATGTGACAGCATTTGTGTTACACCAGCTCATATAAATTGAGCTGGGTTACCACCCAGGTTCTATTTTCTTAGCAGCAACATCTTACATGACAAAACCTTTTCTTTTTCCTGACTAGGAAGTATCAAAATTATATATCCTATGGGTTAGACCTCTGTAACTTTGAAATTCAAATGAGGCATTTATTTACCTGCCTCTCTTAGAGGTGAGTTTTCTCCTGTTCTTCCCTCTCCTTCCGTGGTACTGCGATGGACAGATGCAGTTTTGGATGCAGAAGCAAACCCCACTGGAGGTGGCTGCTCTCCACTGCTCGTTCTTCACCTCGTGATTCTCCCCTGACATGATGCACAGAGCTGTTTGCTGCTGGCTCCTTTCCAGAGCATCTCTTGTCCCTGGCCTTTGGCTTTTTCCTGCTCTGGATTTTGTGCTGGTTTTCATTTTGTTTGAACTTCTAACGGGCCCTGACAGCACTCCCTTATTTCTGATGACCAGATCTGTCCCGTCCTAGGCTGCTCCTCTTCTCCCTGATCCTTTCATTTGAAATGTTGGATGTGCAGCTGATTCTTGGGAGGTTCAACAACCCCTGTACAAACTTAATCCTTGCTTCAGCAGCCAGTGCTGCCCAGAGCATGCTTGATTTGCAGGCACAGCAGAAATGGGATGCAGATGCAGTTAAGACATACAGACAAAGGGTTGTCACAAGCCTTGAAACGTATGATTAAGTTGTTGTTGCTAATGGAGAACTGCTAAAGCACATTAAAAAAATCTGATTGGGTCTATGATGCCTATCTAGGAGGATATAAAGAAAAAATTAATACAATGATTGGTAACTTCAGGTCAGTTGTCAGATGCGTGAAGAAATACAAGATGGAATTATGATACCTTCCTTAATGTGTAATTTCATGCATAAACAAACAGCCTTTTCTTTGACATCAGAAAATTTAGGACCCTTCATTCACTTTATAAATTCATTTTGTGGAACTTGCACTCAGCAAAGGGTAAATGAAGACATGGGGGCAACGGCGTGTCTTTTCCAAGAGGATAAAATTTGCCTGGCCCAAATTGCAGGTGGCAGCTACAAATTTAATGGGGAAGTGTCTTCATTTGCAAAACCCGGGAACCTGTGTGGTAGGAATTAGCAGTGTCACGTAAGTTTGTATATGTGAGTGGGGTTCAGGGGTTTTTTTTTGGAAAGTATGTTTTTGCTGTGCTTGATTATGAAGTCCAGCACTTCTGAAGAACATTGCATGGACAGAAGTTTTGAATGTTTAATCCCATAGTTAACCCCTTTTTCTCAAGGAGTGTTCTTAACCAGCAGTTGCCAATCTCTATTCATGCTGAAGCAATTTACGTTATACTTAGCCCAAAGTCAGAGGAGTTAAGATTGACCAGTGATTCATAAAAGTTCTGTTACTATTCAGATAAAAACTGAAGGTTGGCCTGCCTTCTTGCAGATCTGTGCCCAGAGTCTGTGTACTTGAAGATAAATAACCCACCTGAAAATGGTGTGGATGCTCACAGCTCTGCTTCTTATTTAGATGTTAATGATATGTTGGTTTTTGGTTTTTTTATCTTGTCTTCTGCAGTGCTTTTAAATGTTTAGCTAAGCTGTAAAATTATCTTGCTGCTTCTACCCATCAGAGAGCAGCTAAGCAAGACTGACAAACGTGGAAGCTTCTGGTCCTTGGTTACTGAATGACTCTTCAGTGAGCACCATGCTGGGGGCTCTTAATAGGATTTTTGTGTGTACACCTCAGTTTGACCTTCTAAATTCTGTCCTGTGGGGTGTGCTGTAATGAGACAGATCCAGCTTCTGTGATCCAGAGAAAAGCAAAGCCTCAATTTCAAATAAAGCTCTACAGAGGATTTGGAGAGCTGGTTTGGGAGATATAGCCTCTAACTAAAAATGTAGGCTGCTAGCAAGGTTTGAAGAGTTTTATTTCAAGGATGTTTCCCTGCTCTCTGCTTAATAGTGCCTGACGTTCCCAGTAGTAATGACTCTTAGCATTTTCTGTCCCTGGTTTAAATTATCTGAAGGAAAAATTGCACAAGTGTGTCTTCCCCGAGGTTTGTGGAATGACACAGCCCGGCCATGGCTGGCTGGAAGAGGTAGGAGGGGGAGTTGGAAGATCAAGGGTTGAAAGTAAAGGCTTGTGTGAAGACTAAAGTGATGATTTTATTTTTAGAAACCAGGTTTAAAGGTACGGTTTGCTACTGCTTTTACTACATCGATTAATTGCAGAGTAATGGCACTTAGGAGTTTTCAAAGGCAACCAAAAGTAAAGTCATGGGCATATATCTGAATACACAAACTTTGCAAGAAATGGCAAAGACATTTTACATTATTTTGTTTATCCAGGCATTGATAGATGTTAAAGCTGGTGAAGTTGTGACATCTAATTAAAAGACAAATACATTATTACATGGAAAGTCAAGGGAAATTAGAGGGAAAAATCTGGCTTTTAATGTTAGGAGCACTGCTGACAAATTTGCAGAAGGACTTATGTGATTAAATAGGTGTAGAAAACATCCAGTTTGAACTGCTTTTGTATAATTGGGAAGAAACCTGAAGATGGTTCAATTTTCCAAGTTTAGTAAAAGTTTAAACGCATACTGTTTGATTTTTTTTTTTTCCGACCTTATATAAAATTCATAGGTAGATAATTGACTTCACAGGGAAAAGTGGTATTGGTAAATACCAATTTAATGGTATTGTTGAGCAGCAAAGACAGAAGGAGAAGCCTTCCTGCTAACGAGGTACCATGCACACAGAAATTATTAATAGGATATTTAAAAAGCTTGTGCTTTTTCAGCACCTGAGTATGTCTGTTCCCCAGTGCCCACCAATTGGCTGGGAATTTTTATCTGCTTTGCTGATTCCCATATATCAAAATGGAAACAAATTTCTTTTCTATCCTTTTCTGAATGGCAAGGGTGTTACTGGGTTTCTTCAAATTACTAATGCCTCCAGGTTCCAGCACTCTCGACTCCTCCAGGATAAATGAAAAGGACTCACTCATCCCATGGAAAACTCTAGCATGAAACAATCAATTTCCAGATTTATAACATTTCTATTGCTGTTCCTCTAACAATTAACCAAAGTAAAATAAAAGACTCTTAATGACAGCTATAACAAATTAAAGAGGAATAAAGCTTACTCAACATGTTAACTCTATTTTCCACTTGGGTACTACTCAAAAACATCAGTGCAAACAGAGTGAGAGCAAATATGTCCCATGGAAAGCAGACTGTCTGAAGTCAGCCTTTCACAAGTAAGAACTACAACCCAAATAAAATTATTCTCCTTGGATTCGATTGGCAGATGCTAAAATAATCCCCCTTCACATGGTGATTTGAGAGGCTTTTCAAATTATTTTGTTTTCTTCCAAAGAAAATGGGTGAAACAGGGGATACCCATTTTTTCAGGGTTTTTTTTCCTTACCTTTCTGGCATCTTGATACATGATCCCTTCCTATACAAAAGAAGGGATAGATTTTTCCGGAGTGACTTGCATTAACTGAGAGAGATCACATCTGCACCCCAGAGCAATGTGCAGTGAGGAACAAGGTGCAAGTGATTCAAGTACTTAGAGGAAGGAACATTTGGGAAATTAGCACTGGTGAAACCCCTTCTCGAGGACATAATGGCAGTGCTACCACAATATAATCTGTGCCAGGTGTGCTCCTCTTGGGATCTTGCACCTGGCTTAATTTGTTTAACACTTGAGCAGCTGATGTTCACAGACTAGAATTAAAAATAAATAAATAAATTTTAAAAAAAAATCTGTAAAATTGACACAGTTCATCCAGTATTGTCCAAACAAATTAATACACATCTGCTTCACTGTTTAGAACCATCACTCTCTAGTACCTCTGTTTGCAGTACTTTTCATTATAAAGTCAGCCTTGCTAAGAATTTTAGCTTTTGCTTCTATTTCCCTGAGTGTTGCAGGCTGCCTGGATGAAAGAAAGAGCTCTAGGGTAGCAGGAGGAAAAGTGAGCTGGTGGGAGACACACCAGAAGACCGAAGGTCCTGGGTGGCACAAGGAGCTCCCTTGAAGGAGTGTTCATCCACTTTGGGTAATGATGGTTTAGGTAATTAAGCCTGAAATACAAGTAGGATTCAGTAAGTAGAATTGAATTTTGATTTAACCTCCTGATGGCTTATGCAAAGAGAGGAGCACTGAAAAGAGGGAATTTCTTAATATTGACTCCTGTCACAGCACTGGACATTCTTGGAACAAAGGCTACTCAACTGGAATTTTGGATATGAGGAGGAGGAGGAGGAGTTCTCTGTGACTCAGATGTTAAACTGTGCTGTACTGCTTGCTTGGGAATTAATACAAAGCACTTTGCACTGAGGAGAAAAAGCAGTGCAGAGTTAAAGTTTCTTGCCTCATACTAATACATGCCCTGATGTTAATTTGGGGAGCACTGTGCCTTTAGACCAGTCACAGCTCTTGTGTTTGTGGAGACCCCAAAATGGATTTAGCTTAGAGAGTAATAGATGTTCTGTAGTGTCCCCAGGGGCAGAAATAATGCTGTTACCATTGGTTTGCAGTGACTTTGAGCTCCTTTGGGGTGCCAGGTGACAATGACCTGGGCTGAGCAGCCGAGCTGGGGCAGGTGTCCCCAATCTTTTTAACTTCTCACCTGGAACACACTGACATCCTTTGCAAATGGCAGCAAACTGCAGCAGGGAGCACACAGCCAGCTGAGGAAAATGGAAGGAGAGAGGTTTGCTTAACCAAGGAAGGTTAATGTTGTCAGAAACAGAGGATGTTGAGGTAAAAATGATAAGCTCCTTCTTTAACTATCAAGCTATTCAGCTCTGATCAAAATTTTCTGAACTGATGTGGGATTTTAATTTTCTTTTTTTTTGTTATTGCTCTGATGAAACTGATACTTATATTTTTACGAAAGTTTGCCTTTCTGAATGCAAGCTCCTCAAAAACCTGAAGGCAACCTCCTTTGTAGTGCCTTAAGTGAAAGATAGTTTAAAATAGTTTCCTCTAAAACAGACTTCCTGAATGTCATTTCTCCAGAAAATGTTGGTCTATGTTTTAATATTTAAAAGATGTCATGCTTTTTCTCATCTTCCTATGTTAAAAAAGCCTCACAAGCAGACGACATGCTATGAGGGTGGGAGTAAATACTCAATCTTTCATGGCTTTCAGATTTCCTTTTAATCCATTGTTTTGGTCGATTCTTAAGTTAAAACCTAAATGCAGCATCTGGCTAAGGAATACACCGCGGAGTTAGGGTTGTGGCTGAGGCCAGCTCTTAATGGAATTTTGTGGTTTTCACCCAGAACTATTTTTCTGAATCAGATGTTTCATGCCTGACTTACTCATCCATGTGACAGTTAATTACTTTTGAAGTAATTGAGACATTATTGAAGGAAGTGGGTAAGAGAGCTGTCAGCAGGAAAACCTCCACAGAATCAATATTATAACATCACCTGGCACAGGCTGCCCAGAAAAGTTGAAGTTGCCCCATCCCTGGAAGTGTCCAAGGCCAGGCTGGGTGGGGCTCAGAGCAACCTGGTTTAGTGGAAGGTGTCCCTGGCAGGGGGGTTGGAGCAAGATCAGCTTTAGGGTGCCTTCCACAGCAAAAAATGCTATGACTCTGTGATCCTGTAGTCTGCTTTTGTAGTTGCTGTCTGAAAACTTTGCTTCAGTCAGTGGAATAAGCAAGCAATGGCTGAGCTGTTACCACAGTGCCACCATTTCTCTGCTCACATGGATTTATTCCCAGCAAGAAATTGTCATGGTAGTCTACAGAGCTGAGAAAAGACTTTCAGTGAACTTACAGGGGAGTTTATTAGGTTTTTGATAAAATGCTACTCTTTGATATGCCTGCCAGGACATGGGTGGTTTTCCTGAGTTCTGTCATTGCTCCTCTGGGACCACTCTGTGCTTGAATGTTTTTAATAAATTCCTGCATTTGTACCTCATGTTAAAGCACTGAGCAAAATGAAACCATTCCCATTAGTCAGAATGCCCAGCTAATATATTACCAATAAGCCTTGTTTTCAGTAGGTCATTGCCAGTCAATCTGCTCTTCAGCATATTCTGAGGTTGCTGGCTGTATTTTTAAAACATTGAAATGTATTGATCCTTTGGAAGAGGACAAATACACATTTTCAAATCTCCTTCCCCATCTGCATTCCCTGTTTGATATGTGCAGCTGTTGTCATTTGGGGAGGAGGGGAAGAGGTCAAGCATCGAACTTTGATTTGTTTGACGTATGCTATGCATTGAGCAACACTTCACCAGTCTCTTTGGAAAGGTAGTGAGGAGGGGAACCAGAGAGGCTGAGACACTGGGCAGATCTATCATGTGCTTTTTTGTATATTTTAAATACAGAGTCTCTTTCCAGAGTGCCTTGCCTCTACCTGTGTTCCATAAGGAATAAAACCTTAGATGGGGTTAGCCAAACGTAGTTCACCATTTCTCTAGAGATGAAGCTGGATTAAGGAGTGGAATGCATAATCCTGGCTGGTAACAAGAGTGTAGGTGACAGGAAAACTTAATAAAAGGCAATAAAATACCTACCTGCAACTTGGTAATTACCTCAACCTAGAGCAGCATGTGGTTTAAGAAAACATCACCAGATCCTATTACATTTTCCTGTACTTCACAGAAGCCTCTGCAGGTCATATTTCTCTTTCCTCCTCACTCCCTGCAGCCTGTTGCAGCTCACACTGTGAATCTATTTTTCATGCTCAGCAGCATGGAAATAGAAGGGAGAGAGATGAGCTATCACCTGGAGGATTTTTGCAGGGTTTGCATGTGGATCTGATGAGGGGCCAGGGGAGATGGTGCAGATGACATTTCATCTTTCTGCAGCACGTTCCAGGGACTGCGGCTTGCTCTAGCTTGCTTCCCTCTGCTTGTGTGGGATTTGAGAGGGATAAATAAACCACAGGTGCTAATATCATGTTGCCATGGGTGTTAATCCTTTTCTAGCTCCACATATGAGCTTTCTAGGCTTGTATGTTCAGTGGTAATCACACCAAAAGCAAATTCTGAGCATGCACATGCCCTTCTCTCTGCCCCTCTGTCCAAGGGGAAGCCATATGTTCAAGCCCTCCTGCCTGTTCTACCTAGATGTGAGTTTTGAAGCAGGTTATGGTGGCCTTGCTAGCCTAAAAAAAAAAACTAGAGGTTCTGGATCAGCCCTGTTTGAACACCACTGACTCTGTCAGCTGATATCAGGGGCTGCTGGTAGTTTTCAGATCATCTCTGCAGAAGAAGCAGTCCTGTCTTGCAGACCTTATCACAGCTTCTCCTTGGAGTGTACATTCATTTCCAGTCTGGTTCTGGGTTTTCTTGTTTCTTTCCCTGTATCTCACACCTGCTCCCAAATTGTGATTGTCTCAAAGTTGAACTGTGTGTTTGTATGCTCCTTCACTTTCTTGGGGGTTCTTTGCTTTTCCCCAGGATCAGTGCTGTGTGGTACCTGGAATTTGCTTCTCTGCCTGCTACAGACCAAACTGACTTTTTTTCTCTGTGCCTGAAGAGTAACCACTAATAATTCTCAGTCCCAGAAGAAAGTTGGAGAAAGGAACATACGGCCATGTGCTGTAAAATTCTCCAGGCTAAAGTCTCCAGACATCAAAATCAATTTAATTTGTCTGTCTAAATGTTATTACTCAAAGTTGAGTAATGATGTGTTGCTTGAAGATGAACAAATTGGGTAGAAAGAGGCAGGAGCCATCCTCTAGATCTCAGATATCTCTGTGTTGTCAGTTTTGTAACAATTCCTGTAAAGCAGTGAAAAATTTCCTCTGGCACAGAGGAGATGAGAGTGCTGACATTGAAGTAATTGGTTGGGCCAGGTGGTTATATTGCAGATATCTGGGCAGGCATAACTTGTCTCTGGGGTTTGACCCTCTGGCTCATCACAGCCATGGCCATTCCCTTGCTGGGGACTGGAGTGGGGAGAAGGCAGCTCAGCCCACCTCATCCCACCTGACTGCACCCTACACCCATGACGAGGTGGCAGAACGGAAAAGCAAATATTTCCACTGTCAAAAAGTCTCTTCAAAGGATATCATCTCACTAAACATGTCTTTTCCACCCATCTGCCCTGTTGCAATTAAAGGGGGATGTGTTTATGATTGTAAGGGAGATGTTATTGTCACAATGCAGGTACGTGAACAAAAGGCTTCTCTCAGATTTTTGTATCAGCTTGAAGAGGACTGAGGGGTCAGTCTCAAAACACTCTAAACAAACAGAGGAAGAAAAGGAGAAGGGAAATAAAAATGCCTAATAAAATTTTTCATAGTGTCACTCAATGAACCACCATACTGGTAGCTGTAATCCAAAAAGTTACAATTGTGCCGTAAGGAAACCGGGGGATGCTCAGATGCCAAGTTCCAGCAAAGTCCTGAATGTGCAGGCTCCAACAAAGAAGAATTTGGTGCAGTATCTTGTTTCCTTAGAAACTGTGCAAGGTGGACTGGAAGCAATCATAACCCCTGAACCATACCTTGTCAGGGGACAAAGGTGTATTAAATTATTCTTTTTGGTTGAAACATTTATTCGAATGTTAGGAACATCTCCCACAGAAATAAATGGAAGTTTGGATTGAAGTATCACAACTACTTTAAAAAGTGTTAAGTATAAGAATTTCTATTTATGAATATTTTGGATTGCCTTTCAAAAACTGTAAGATTCTTTTGCTTTTACAGCATCTGAAATGGAGAACACATATGCAGAAGTACATGGAAGATGAAACCAACCACCCCATATTGCACACCAAGCCAATGGTGCCTGTCAAACACACCTCACCAAGCAAGATTTTTCTAACTTTAGAATAAAATCACACAGAAAAAGTAAACCTCATAAGGTATTAGCTATATTAAAATGAAGAGTGCAATAACAAGGGCAATCATACTGATGAAATACGAGAATTATGCTTCAAACATGTGAGTTTTGACTTATATTTTAGTACGTTTAAGTAATATGCAAACTGGTAGTTGCAATGGCTAGTGCTACCATCTTCCCAAGCCCCAGTGAACTGATTTGCTTATAAATCTGCTAAGTTCAAACTAAAAATATACCTTTAGCTCTCTGGCTCATGTTATTACATGTATTTTAAAAAGACAAATATCTAAAATAATTAAATTAAGGGAGAGATTTTTATATGATTTCAAGTTTCATTGTAAATCTTTGGAATTAAGATGGATGTTTAAAATTTCTAAGGAGTGTGGGCATCTAACTTAGCACTGCTTGATTCTAGCCCCGCTCAAAAGTCTTTAGATGCTTTAGAAGTTGTATTTCATTTTGTGTTTATAGGTTGTGATGTGTAAGTGTCTTGGGGCATATTTCAGGAAAAGATGGAATGGAGGGTGTGGATAAACAAATATAAGCAGAGATCTGGAAAAGCTGAACACTAAGGAGGCGAGGAGTAGGCTGAGGCTGTTATTTTAGTGTAGGGAAGAGCAAGGGACATGAAACTTCTCACATTACTTGAAGAAAAAAAACCCAAACCAACCATAAAAAGTAATACAAATCCATGAAACTTTGAGGGCCTGTTTGAGGGTGTTTGGAATGGAGAAATCTTGCTTTCTGGATGTCTCTTGGTTTTTGCGTAGGTGTCTCTTGTGCCAAGGAGCCACATGTATCCACCTTTTTTTAAAAGGGAGTCGGTGTGAGCAGTGGCAGGACAGCAGGGCAAACCCAGGGAGATTCCCCCATAACTGAGGTGTTTTCTGAGGAAAGGGGGGCAGTTAGCTGGGAATGCCTGAGCCCGAAGGTGTTGGTAAGAGAGCTTAACCACTTTCTCTTGGTTCAGCTGCTTAACCATGTGGAACCTCCTCCTGGCTGCCAGCATAACCATATCCCCATGTTTTTGCCTAAAATGAAGCTATCTAACAGGTTTTAAAGTTAGTTACTTAAATGCTTTTATCGCGGACTATTGGGGTCTACTGAGAGGTCACACAAGGGGATATGAAATTGGATGAAGTCCTTGGAATCAGACCTGATCTCAGAGGAGATATTGCTGAGCAGGAGCAGAAAGAATGGAGGTTGCTGCCCATGTTCACTCAAATTCCCAGCTGAGGCGATGTGCCTGAGCTCACCTGGGGGCTTTGGCAGAGCTAAGCTCCTGTCTCACATCATCCTGGACAGGTTCCTCCCTTCTCATCCTCTGCCTCCCTGAGCTGAGCCTGTTTGTCTGCTTCTTTAGCTGCAAAAGAGAAATGATGGTATTTAGCTGTATTTTGTTAAGTTCCTCCCGATGTGATGAGAAAACATCTCCTGAGTGTCCCAGATAAATGGGGCTTTATTAGGAAAGGGTAAAGAAAGGTTAAATGAAAAAGTTGCTTGGAAGAAGCTGGCGACTGAAGTACCTCTGGTGATCTTTTTGTTTTGCATCTCTTACCATCTCACTGACAAGAATAGGAGTGAGCTGAGAATCTTGATAAGAAAATGACCTTGACACTGAAGTCAGTTTTCCATTGTCTTAGATAGTGGATCACCTCGAATTTTTCATATGACCAAGGCATCAAGTGTATTTGGAACTCATTGTTGAAGCTAGACAGAATTTCAGAAAATGAAGCACAGGAAATTAACAATGTGACCATTTAAACAATGAATCTCGTATCTTGGGAGAACAGTGTCATTCTAATTGGAAATTTGTGCTCAAGGGAATGCTTAAACCTGATTTCAGTATATAAACTGGTAGAGGCTTACTTGCTTTTTCACTTTTTAAGCAATTCAATGTCTTTGATTCAAACCAAATACCCGAAGTGGAATGCCCAGATCATCTGAGGATATTTAGCTTTTTCTATTGTGACTAATGTTGGAGCTGTCTCTCCAGAATTTAAGTTGAAGGGATGCTGCCAGTCAGATCTAGTTCAGCATGACCAGATCAGCACTGAGGGATTACAGAGACAGTTCTGTGGGATTCTGGAGCTCTGACAAACAGCTGAGGAGGCTGTGAGTAACAGCCACATGTGCACGAGCTGTAAGCCAGATTCTCTGCTGCGATGCCACAGCCCCTCTGAGCCATCTGACAGTGTAATGGAGCTGAAAAGTGGCTGTGTAATGCATCCCTGTCTCCTGCTCCTCGGCTGTGGGGATGCTCCCAGCTGCACAGCGTCGGCATTCCCGGCACTCTCAGAGCTAAGGCTCACACCCCGGGATAGGGGCTCTCTCTGGATTTACACTGGGACTCTGCTGAAGAGGGTTGGACATGTTTCCACCAGTATATTCCCACTGACCTGTTCCAAGTATACTGGGACAAATATGCTTCAGAAAGGGGAGTCGTTATTAATGCCCTTCAAATAGGTAGCCCAGAGAGAGAAGCTGTAGCTGAAACTTTGCCCTTAGCATTTGTTCTTCAGCCAAAATAATGCTAGATTTAACTAATGACCTGAAAAGTTCACTGCCTATGAACGTCCTACAAACCACTCACTGATTCAGCCTTTCATCCCAGTGCTGGGTTGACTTAACAACCCTGAACAGATGGGTTTCTTCAGCTGGCACTCTGCATGGTGAACGGTGGCATTTTTCCGTGCTGACAGAGGGATCAGAGTTTTGTTATCCCTTATGACAATCACCATACCCACTTCACTGTTCTGGGGGATTTCCCCTTTCACGGTGAAAGAGGAAAAAATTTAATGTGAAGAACTTGTGTCTACACAAAGCTAGAATTTCCCGTGAGAGACCATGGAAAAAGTTTAAGGGTTGTTTTTTTTTTTCCCACTCAGAATCCAAATGACTGTCATGACTTGCCTTGTGAAATACTAAAGTAGGTATGTTACTATGTTTATTATGTTTTTTCTTAAAATGGCACCATGTAGTCAATGTTGCTGACCCTGGGCAAAGCTCACACGGCCTCACAGAGGTGCATGACTCAACAGTCAGAAGTGAATAAGGCAGTGAGTGAACAGTGTTAAAATGGACTGGCTATCTGCTAGCATCTGGTCTGTGGGGTGGGTACTCGTGGTGTCCTCCCAGGGAATCTGCTTAGAAAATCGACTTTCTCTTGTTTTGTGGTATTTGTGATATTTGCTTTCCAAACTTCTGATCAGGAGTTCAAACCTCAGTGTGGTATTTTCACATGGTACAAGTGACTGAGACACCACGCTTTGAAGAACTGCTCTTTGCAGGCAGTGTTGTTCAGAGTGTTAGTCTCTATTAATATTGAAATTTAGCTGAGTTGATGCTTGATGGCTCAACGCTGAGTCAGTGTGCCAAGCAAATCCACCTCTGCAGGTGAACCTTCCCTGTGAATGTGCTGTGACCGAATGTCCCCCCATGTCCAGTTCCTTGTCCCTGTTTCCCTGCCCTGCTCTAGCTGGCATTGGGTCTGCTGCCACTCTGAGCCAGGATCTGCTGCTGCTCCAGCCTCTCTGTCCCGGGGTTGCCACAGCCACTGTCCATCCCCCCTCTCAGGTTTGTGCCCAGACTGAGATAACGTGACCTGGTTGATGACATCCAGAAGCACTTGGATGGCTCTGCAAAGCATTTCTGGGCGTATTGCTTCTGCAGCTCTCCCTGCACACAGCCAGAATGGATTCAAGGAATCTTCTCTGTCTGTTCTCTGTCCTAACACAACTTACTGTGTATTAGTACAGTTGGAAGAAACTACTGCTCTTAATCCAGTTTTGAGCACCACTAGGACAAAAAGATGCATTTTTATTTTGTTTGTAGTGTAAGGACAGGTGCAATTTTGCCTGAAGAGGGGGATGTGTTAAGTTCAGTGACTGGGCTAGGCTAAGTCTGGAGCTTACTGTGGCACCAGAAAAAAAATATCCTTGACTTGATTGCTTATGGGTAAATCGTGGAAATCTATTTAGAGCTCTAAATAGCATCTACCTATCTTTTTTTTTCATTAAATAGATTTTTTTTTAATGCCGTGTTCTCTTGCAAAGTGAAAGTTCAGAGCTGTGGTTGTTATGTCCTGTTTGAGATTATGCCCTGTGATTAAGGCAAATGTCTGGACAAATGAAGAAACATGTATATCTGGGGGAAATAGCTGTTAGGGGCATAAATGCCTGGCCAGTGGTGCAGAAATTTCCTCCAGATGCTTCTGCTTTCCCCCCACCTGATCCCCCTTTCTTTTAATTCTGCTATTCACAGTGGTCTCCAGAGAAGAAGTTAAACCTCTCAGGGAGCTGAGTCCTTTTACAATAAGGATGCCAGACTTTGATAATTATCTGAAGAATCCAGGGGCCATCCAGTGAGTTATGGGAGTTAAGGCAATTGGAAAGTGTACAGGAGAGCTAATAAATAACAGGATGAGCCTGAGGCATTTCACAGGATAAAAATAACAGGTAATTATCACTTGAAAGATTTTTACAGTCTCTTCATTATTTGAATACAATTAACTGAGAGAGGTAAAATATTGCAGCCTGGCAAGATGAATCTTTGCCTTAAGAAAGGAGCCGTGCTCTTTGCATGGGAAAGCTGTTCCGTGGAATTAAGGCTATAAAATTTTTTGTATATAGAGAGAATTAAAAGGGAAATACAAGAAATGGAAGGTGAAGTGTCCCTTGGCAAGGTCTGGCTTATTGATACCTGCTTTTGCTGGTGTGTATGTGTAGCTCAGCTGAGTGAATACAGTGTTGTTCTTAGCTTTGCCTTATGGATTGCTGTATCACAATGGTTTAAGACCATTTTTGGTTATGAGAAAAAGCATAACCCTTTTTACACGCACATTAATTTCTCCCTGTTATCCAAAGCTGTAACTTCTCTGCAAGATCCCCAAGCCCCGGGTGAGGGCAGGTTTATTCAGCGGGGAGAGCCGTGCTCAGAGCACCGATGGGGACCTGCCCGTTTCTTGGATTCCTGAACTGCAGCGAGAGCCCTTCGCACTTGCTGAGGACTTGCCTGAATTCAGCATCCTTTCCCCATGAGACAGGCACGACCAGGTGAAAACCACATTTGACTGCAAGTCAGATCCACACGGTCCTTGGTCTGAATTGAATCAGTACATTTCACAGCTATCCTTTAACACCTCTAATCGCCTTTAGCCTGTTCATTCGCAGTCTGAAGTGGATGTTTAAAGGCATTCCCCGGGGTCCTCACACTCATCCTCATCCTCACTATTGTGTTTGCCTTTTAGGTTTAAGGGAGAAAAGCGTGTAAATGGCCGTCCGCTAGGGAGAACTCCAGACAAAGGAGTTTTCTCTGGATTTGCCACGATTTCCCTGCCACAAAAACAACAACAAGAGTCCGAGGAGAGGAGGGAAGAAGGAAACCTCCCCTCCCGCGAGGTGCATGGATCCATGTGCTGTGGGAATTGCTTGCCGGGACTGTGACTTCAGAGGGTGGCACTTGGGGAGGTCGCAGAGGCTGCGGCCGGGGGTCGTGGGAGAAACCAGCGGGAAAGAGGGTGCAGGTTCTTGCTGCGGCTGCCTCCATCCCTTTTAGGCAAACTTTCCAGTGGGAAGGGAGGAGAAAGATTTAAGATCAGTATCTGCAATGCTTAACTCCGTCACAAAGAAGCCAGGACGGGGGATTTTAGCGCAGGGATTTGGAACTGCTTGGGTGCCGGTGGGTGTGTTTGGGGTGTTTGTGGAGAGGTGTCATCGCTTGGTCTTGTCGTGACTTGGCTTTTTTCCACTGAGGCACGGCACGAATGCGGCATAAAGCCAGGAAAGCGCCTGTGATGAGGGAACGGGGGGGCGAGGGAGGCAGCGAGCACCTTCCGAGCCCGCGGGGCCGGGGATCGGGTACAGCCCCAGACCCTCTGCCCGGGGTTCAGCTCCGCCGCCTTCCTTCGTGTATTTGCTTATCTGCGAAGAAGGGGCAGGGGAAGAGGAAAGACGGCCAGCGAGGGGAGAAAAATAAATCAATTGCTATTTTTCATCTTTGACAAAGTAATTAAGACTCGCCCCACGGGCCGCGGAGGGCTCGGTTGGCGGGCAGCCCTTCCCCCGCCGGGGAGGCACCGCTCTCAGGGGTCCCGAGGGGCTCCTTCGGGGAAGGGAGGGGCTGTCTTCCCTTCTTTTGGATAAGAGCGCGACCCCCGCCCTGGAGCAGCCGCCCTCCCTCCCAGCTATTCCGTTTGGGAAGGAAACAGGGATCCCTTCAGGCACAGGGGTCTCACGTCGAGGGTGGGTGACTTCCCCCGAGCCCCGGGGGAGGCAATAGAGGGCTGGGTTTGGTGCGCGCTGCGGGCTGGGGCTGCTCCTTCGTGCCTTGGTACCCCACGCGGGCTGCGAGGGTGGTTCCCCTGCGGGACAGGCGTTCGGGAGGGGCGGTGAGAAGGAGCTCAGAAAAATCATTTGAATGAACCTGGCGGCTGCTAAGTGGGGCGCTGAGCACCCACGTTGGAGGGATTTGGTTTGGTTTTTAAAGGAACCATAAATCCAAACTCGGAGTTCGGACCAAAGCGGGTGTTTCCATCCCAAACCGCGTGTGAGAAGGCAGGGGCGGTAGGGGGCTGGGCTGCGGGGCCCCGAGGACCGGCCACGGACGGGGAGGACAAAGGAGAATGTTCCCAAACCGAGCCGTCTTTCTCCGTGGGTCTCCCTCTTGACCAAGAATGGATCCTTGGCCCCGATGCTCAGCGAGAGCCTCCGGCCGTGCCCCTCCGAGAGCTTTTCCCGGGGTACAGGGGAAAGAGGGGTGCTCTTGCCTTTTCAGAAAGTAAAGGAGATCGATTCCCTTTTTCAGGGGTGAAACTTCGGTTTCACCTTTCAATGCTGATGGAGAAAGCAAAAATATAGCTTGGAAAAGAACGGAAAGAATGAGTTTTCCGAATTGTGAGAAAACAAAATAAGTCAACGCAGTGACTTCAGAAGACGTTTAGGGGTCTTCCCGACCAAGATACCTCTTGGACTACTGCCTTGTCGCTTTTAATTCGGTCCGTGCCTTTAGAGGCATTAACGTAAACGGGAGGTCAGCATAGCTGAGCTAACGACCAGGTCTCTCTGCGGCTGGAGGATGCCTCGAGAAGGAAACGCTGCAAAACACCACCAGCTTCTCCCCCTCCCCACTAAAGTCAGCTTCTGTGACCGCCCCTCGATTCTTATATAGACCCGCGGAGAGTACATGGAATCACAGAATGGCTTGGCTTGGAAGGGATCTTAAAGTTCATCCAGCTCCGCTCCACTCCTGCCATGGGCAGGGACACCTCCCACGAGACCCGGCTGCTGTTCTGCCTGACAGAACAGAGGCAGAAAAGTGACTTTAAAGACAGGAACGTACAACAATCTGCAGACAGCGTGTGTGAAAGTGTGTGCGTGTAAAAATACCTCTATGTGAGTACTGTCATTATACACCCATGGCACAGGTAACCCCCGTGCTCGAAGACGTGCGAAGCACCATCGGAAGTTAACGACAGCTGCGCTGCGAACGTGCTCTGGGGCTCTGCTGGGAGGCAAAAGCATTTTTCAGCCGCGAGACTGACTGATCTTTTCGGCGAAAACCGATTTTCGCCGTTCTGCTTTGCTGGCCCCCCGCTCCTCGGCTTTCGTGGGGCTGTCCGTAATTCTGGCGAGTGAGTTCCAGCTGCCACCGCAGTGCCGAGCTGTGGCGGGGGGAGCTCGGCCGCCTGCGCTGGAGCAAAGCTGGCCCGTCCCTGCCGGGGGTGGCCGCTCCTGGTGGCACCGCGCCTCTGCGGCATTGTCCGGGCTACTGCGGCTTTTTATTTACTTCGTCCGCCGAAAGAAACGCTCTTATCCATAAAAGCAAGGACGCAGAAGAAACGCGTGTGGAGCTGGCGAGTTCAGCCCCCTCCTCCCCTCCCCTCCCTGCACAGGCGCACGCTCCACTCTGCTTACGCTAAAATGTGAAATACTCTCCGGAGAAGCTGACACCGGCAGGGTCTATGCGGATGAACAGTGTCTCTGACGCTGAAGCGACTGGGAAGGTTGCGTAGGGAGCATCCCGATTTGCCGATGCGCTTTTTATTTTTTTGTCAGCGCGAACAAAATTATCTTGTGCTCAACAAATCTTTGAGAAAGCCCCTCAAGTAGCAAATCACACCTAGGAGAGGTGATTAGGTGTGAATTACTTCGTTGCAAAAACGATTCTCAGTTAACACCTGACTTTTAATGACTAATAATTCCCCCCCCCCCCCCCCAATAATTAAACATAAATGCCTTCATGGGTGAGGGAAGAACACCAGCAACTTCAGGGCTGTTGCCGTCATCTTTGCTCCAACTTAACTGGTCTTCAGACAGTTTTGATGAAAGAGAAGTTTGCTTTATTGTGTGTATCGTTTAAATTTAATTGGAGTTTCCCCCACGAGGCACAGTAAAAATTGACGATATAATGCAATTTCCTGCAACGAGACCAAGAAAGACACAATTTAAATGTGTTTGTGTACTTTATACATCGTGAACTTCTCACTCCTTGTATAGGTATATGGTTAGATACAAAATTAATCATTCTTATATTTTTATTTCTATAGCTATGAAGATGGATGTATAAAACGATAACGTATATAAACAAGCTATTTATAATATCTGATTTTTGAACTGCAGAAATGCAGATTAAATAAAAGGGAGCTGGATCACACCACAATAAGAGGGAGGAGGAAGAGGAGTAGAAACGGAAGGTTTCTCCCCATTTCTCTCTTGCCTTGGGTGCAGTAGTACGTGTTTCTCACATGTTCCCTCTCATTATCAGCAAGAAAGTTCTGCCGTGCCCTGGCTGGCTGTGGTTTAGTAGTCAGCCCCCACATGAGTCACAGCGAACACGCAATGCCACTGCCGCGTGAGTGACAGCCAGCCGGCGCTCCGGCTTCTCGGTGTCCCTTTAAAATCTGAAACCAAGGGTAATGATTTATCAAACTCTTATTATCAAGAAAATGTCACACGAAGGGCACCTTGCTATGCACTGACGCAAACCCTGTCTTTCCCAAGGAAGTATAGAAAGCTTTGCTCTGAACTGGGCAAAATCCAGTCTGTCAATTGCCTGTACTGCTGTTTTTACCTCTATCGGCTCGATCTGTGGCTATTTAAGACATGGTAAGTGCTTGATCTCTTCGATACGGAGAAGGGCTGGAGGAGCAGAGCGGCGGAGGAGGGGGAGCTGTCCGCGGTGCTGCCGGCGGAGCCAGCGCGGAGCCTCCCGCGGGCGCGGTAGGGATGCTGCGGGGGAGGGGGCGAGCGCGGGGAAAGCGGTTGTACCCCAAAATGCACTCATTTAGTGACCGAGTCCTTGTAGATCTCATCCCTGGTGCCGGGAGAGTGGGATTAGGATGGAAAGAAAACTTGTGGCGGAAATGGTGACGGGGAGTTTTGTGAAACACTGAAAAAAGAAAGTGTATTTGTAAAGCTGACATTAAACTGAGGGAAAGGTAGGATTTGCCTGCAGGTTGCTTAATGTATAAAAAGAAGATACATTTTAAATTGTAGTTTTGAATTGGAGGGAAAGGTAGAGGTGAGTGTGGGAGTGTCTCCAGTAATCTATTTAGTGATTATGGGACGCTTAAATAAATTCTTTAGCATTATGTGAATCGGAAACACAAGAAAAAGAATAGGGGAAAGCTACTGTCAGTGGCCTTAATCTCACTGTGGCAGTGCGGTTATGTTTTGGGGGTTTTTTCGCATTTCACTGTCTTGCTGACGGGCTTTGAAGCGTGGCAGCCAGCTCAGAAATGTTCACCAGCACTATTTCACTTGTTTTTTAACATCCCCGGCTGCCTACAGGGCAGCTTGTCTCTTGCTCATATATATTAAAAAAAAAAGTCGATGTGCATTGTTGAATGACAGAAAGGAAATGGGGCGTAAAATTAAAGAATCTTTCTACACTGGTGATAGGGAAGGGAGCATCCTACAGTCGTGATGTGAAATCTAACGAGGTCTGGCGGCGCAGTGCTGTAAAAACACTTATTTAAACTTGAATTACGGGTTTGCAGATGCTGGTGTTGTTTTTTGCTTGAGATTTGTTGTTTGGGGGGGGGTTTTTTGGGGGGTGGGGTTTTTCTGTGTACCGTACTCTTTTTTCCCCCAGAGTATTAACGTTGAATGGGAGGGCAAGCAGGCGAGCCGTGGCTCCTCGAAATTCTGCAACACTCCTGTATCCCGATTTTCTGGCGCATGCGTTTCCTGCACGAGGACAAAAATTCGTAGAATATCCGCAGCGCCAACAGTTTCTTTTCTCTTCTTCTTCTTCTTTTGGTAAAATATGTGACGTTCTCATTTTAGGATTACGCCAGTCAAAGGGATATGAGCAAGCAGCTTGTGAACAATCCTGAAGCGGTGGCTCCCGGACCCAGTGAAGGTGCGGGACTTGTAAGAATCAGCCCCGAAAATGAGCCGCAAAACGCCCCTCCGCAAGCCCCCGCCGCGACGGCCAGGCTTCCCCGGTCACTCTCGAACGACAGCAAACCCCTTCCCTCCGAAGAAGCGAAACCAAATGATTTTGAGAGGACCAAAGTCGGGATCTGCAAGCTCAGCAGCACCCCGGTGCAAGCCAACTCCACCCTCCGGAGGGAATCTGTGGAAATCTTTCCCTGCAAGCCTAGCCCCGGGGCAGGGATCGCCGGGCAAGCTGCTATCCCTCACTGCAAAATTCCCGCTTTGCAAAGCACAGACGGGGACGCTACCCTAAGCCTTGGTAAGAGCACGCTGGAGCAAAACAACGCCAAGGGCGCCTGGGTGACCTTGAGCCAGAGCACCGTGGTGCTGGGCACCGATGGCAACACTTCTGTTCTTCCCGGCAGAGTGGAGGGGGTGAGTTGTCCCCTTACAGGTTTTCTTAACCCCGCTTCTGCTCGTGGGAGGTCTTTGCCACTCAGCACCGATTTGGGGTGGAAGTTCTAAAATCAGGTGCAGATGAGTCGGGGATGGGGCTGTGCCGCGGGGAGGAGGGAAGGAAGAAGGGGAGAGAGGATCTTAGACCCAGTGCTGTAGTGCTGGCGAGTGCTAAGTATGTGATAGTGGTACAAACGAGCATCCTGTGTGATTGCAGTTGGCTCCCGAGCCGTGCCTGTCGGTGTACCCCGGCTCTGACCCGCCACGCGCGGGTGCGCACATCCTCACGCCTCCCAGCATGAGGTCTGGTCCTGTCCCCAGCGTCAGCCCTGGAGGGTGCCTGGCCCTTCCCCTCCTCAGGCTTGTCCGCCCGCCCAAATCCCCGGGGTCTGCGTGCCTCGGACCCTGTAACCAAAACCAGGGCTAAATAAACGAGCCAAATCCCATCAGAGGTCCCCGGGAGGGGATGCCGCCGGTGGGTGCGAGGCCGGGAGGGTGCCGCTCGCCGCTCCCGACGCTATCCCTGTCCTCCTGCCTATCTGCATTTACCCTGGGAGCGGGGTGGTGGCGGTGGGGGCTGTTCCCTCGGTAAAAGCGGTTTTCACTTCGCCTGGATGTGCTGGGAACCGCGGCCGGTCCTGACCCTCCGGAGGCCACCGAGGGTTTCCACCCCCAGGGAAGGCGAGGGGACCTCCCTGGCAGCGGAGGATCAGGAGCCGGGCGACCCACCCCGAGCGCTCTGTGGAGGGCCATGGTTTAAACCCCTCTTTCGTATGGTTATTTTTTTGTTTGTTTGTTTGTTTTTTAATAAAGGAGAGGCCTGGCAGCGGCGGCGGGGGCTGCAGGGGAGAGGGCCGGGAGGGTCCCCCGGCCCGGCCGCTGCTCGCCGGCTCTCCCTCCGGTGAAGCCGGCAGCACCGCCGTGCTTGTTTGCTAAAGTGGCTGGTTTCCTATCTCTCTCTCTTCCCCTCCTCCTTTTCCCCCCCCTTTTAGGAAGACGATGTGGGGGATGAAAATAAAGCCCGAGGGAACTGGTCTAGCAAGCTGGATTTCATCCTCTCCATGGTGGGTTATGCAGTGGGGCTGGGCAATGTCTGGAGGTTCCCGTACCTGGCCTTTAAGAATGGGGGAGGTATGATGGCTTTTTCCTGTCTCTCTGCCTGCAGTACCGTACGGGTCTGAGCCGGTCCCTGCCTTTCTGGCGGGGACAAACACGAGGGAAGCGGGGGCCGGCGGCTTCCTATTGCCGGGCAGCCAGCCCCGGGCTGAGCCGAGGTGCGGGGGCACCTTCAGACCATCAGACACTTGGTGAAACATCTGCCTGGGGTTTTGGTGTTTCGTTGGTTCGGGTTTTTTTTGTTTGTTTGTTTTTGGGGTGGTTTTTTGCGTTGTTTTTGGTTTTGAGGGGGTTGCTTTTTTTTGTTTGTGTGGTTTTTGGGTTTTTTTGATGGTCACCTCTGAAAGCAGGAAAGCCCTGACGAGATTTCCTTAAAAGGGAGCGCATTCCTTAAAAACACCTGCATTGGTGCTGGCCGGAGAGGGGGGAAAATGCAGAGGCGTGTTGATCACAGAGGCAGGGCTCTGGAACCTCCCTCGCCTCAGTTACACACAGCCGGGTCTGAATCCGAAATCGGTGGGATGGGGAAAGAGGAAGGACTTTAGAGTCGGGATAGTGACAAGAGGACGTTTGATCCCCAGTCGAGAACCCCGTTATTTCTTGAGGTTTGGGGAAATTGTTTCAAATCTCTCCACGATCCGATTGAAAAATAATCTTTTGAAACAGAGTGAATGTCGATCAGCAGAACAGAGGAGAGGAGAAGCTGGGAGAGGGGTTATGCTGTTAGTATTAAAGTATTAAAAGGGGAAGAAGGGGAAGACGAAGACGTTTATTTGCAAGGGTTCTCCTACCAGAGGCTCTTACTGAAACGGAGAACCGGTGGATGTTACTGGATCCAAACCCTTGCAGCTGTAAGCCCTTCCCTCTTCGAAGGGGCTCTCAGCAGAGGATAGTGGTGCTGTAATCATCGAAAACAGTTGTGTAGAGCCCGTTTTCTGTGAGGGAAGAGGCAATTTTAAAGATTTTTTTATTTTTAATTGTGAGCTTTTTTTTTTTTTCCTTTTCATTTTAGACGTAAAAACTTCTAAGTGGAAGGTGTTAAGTACTGATTTAGCAATAATGAGTATTTAATGTCTGTAGCAAAAGCTGGAAATGTAGAAAGCTGCCACCCATGTTCCCCCC
>VWZW01000227.1:751906-784895 GCA_013397115.1 Edolisoma coerulescens | reverse complement strand
AATTTGTGGCCGTGGTGGTTTTCCAGAGCTTTCTGCAGCTCAGCTGCGCCCCTGGGAGATGCCAGAGGAGACTGCGGATGGCCGTGGCCGGGAGAGGTTCCCAGCACGGAGGAGCGGTCTCTTCTCAAGCCACTTTGAAGTGACGTGTATCCCATGGGCACTTCCCTCTACTTTTACTTAAATTTTTCCCCACCAAGGATAAATGAGATTTGTCAATTTAAATGCTAAAAAAACCCCTATTTTTTTTCCCTCACTCTCTCTTTTTTTTTTTTTTCTTTTTCTTTTTTTTTCCGGAGGAAAATTGTGTAGGCAAGAAAGCACAGAACAAAATACCATAGCTGGCAGCCTGGGGTGTCTGCTAAAAACGAATTATTAGTCTTTAGAGAAGCTTCTCTTTAAGGAAAAAACCAAAACCCGTTTCTGCAAACGTCCCCAAACACACAATGACATGAAAACGGAAAAAGTAAACCTAGTAAATGACCTTTGGAAAAAGGTGTCGGCACCTGAACAAAAGTTCAAGTAATTAGGCATGATCTAATGCATTTTCGTCATTTTACAACCAAACTAAAAAGAAAAAAATCTCTACAATTTATTTTTCTGTTCCCTCACCTCATTTTTTCCTAGATTCTTGCATTATTGGTGACCACCCAAAAATACAAATCAAGAACTCTACTTTCTGTATGAGTGCCTATCCAAACCTAACCATGGTTAACTTCACCAGGGAAGGAAACAAAACGTTTGTCAGTGGGAGTGAAGAATACTTCAAGTAAGATCTTGCTTTGTTTAGAGAAATTATGTTAATCTTTCTGTAAAATCCACTGGAACAGGCAACAAATTACTGCTTGGAAAACCAGAAATACAGTAGTCAAGGGCAGTGAATGGTGCTCATTTTTTATGCTTAGGAGTGATGAGAGCTGAATTCGAACACTGGATTACTTGTTTTCTGTTCCTGTGGTGCTTAGCACAGCTGGGGTATTGGCCCATGCCCGGCAGTTTTATCTACTACTGCAATGCAGATAAATAAAATAATACATGGTGAGAATCACTGGAACCTTCTAGAGAAACTGCTGAGGACACTGAAGCAAAACAAAGGAGGAATTTGTGCTGAATTACTGCCTGTGGTTGCTGTCATTATTTTTTTTCCCCCTGATTTTTTAAATTTCTTTTTTTTCCTTATTCTTAGGTACTTTGTATTGAAGATTTCAGCAGGGATTGAATATCCTGGTGAGATTAGATGGCCCTTGGCTCTATCTCTTTTCCTAGCTTGGGTGATTGTTTATGCCTCCCTTGCTAAAGGAATCAAGTCATCAGGAAAAGTAAGAACAATATTTGTGATCGTACACTCACAAGAAAGCAGGGTGCTGTTTTTAGGGACTCACACTCTCGTTTAAGGCTGTGAATTACTGAAAACATTTTCAGTAAATTACTAAGTATTTATTGAAATGCCTTTTTCCTGTCTTTGTTTTCCTTTCTAGCCAAAACAGAAATAATTTTTGTTTGATGTTTTTTCTCTAATCTTCAATAAATTTAAAATGAGCTCTTAAGCTGCGCTCAGCAGTGGGATGGCAAAAATGGTACTTTCCAGCCTTCCCTATTCTGTGTGGTGTTCATCAAAATTCTGCAATCACCTCACATTTCACTGGAATCTGGGAAATTGTGATGTAAATTGAAATGTTAAATAACATATTTTAAAATCAGAACTGAACCTTTAAAAAACTCAGTGTGTGTGTGTGTGTGAGAGAGGAAAATAACTAGGTATTTCCTGGGATAAAGATAATGGAAATGGAGACGTGAATTTTCTAGAGCTGGTCACAGAGCTCCAGTTCCAAGCCATCCCTTTGCTTCCAGAAGCTGCCTTCATCTGTGGGGAGGTCACTTGGAAGTTAACAGAAAGTCCTGGGGACTCAGAGTGCTGGAGGAAAGTTGAGATATTTTTTCCCCTTTCCCTTAGTGGGATCGGAAAAAATATTTAATGAAAGGCAAGAAACTGGATAATAATGTGGGCTTGGATGTGGCAATAGATATTTCTCTAAGTGACTCTTAGTGGCCAAGAAAAATACTGACTCTGTGAGAGAGAAAATTATTGACTCCTTGGTATTAGAGATAGAAATCCTGCATTTATGTAGAGATTAGTTCAGTACATTGACTGTACAGAAATCCATCAGGGCAACTTGTTGAAACACCTCTTGAAACAACAGGAAAAGTTCAAAAAGCAGTTTCAAAGTTGCTTCAGCTCAGACCACAGGTTGAGGGAGGTGATTCTCCCCCCTCTTTTCCTGGGAGAAGCCACCTGGAGTCCTGTGTCCAGCTCTGGAGCCCACAACACACGAAGGATATAGATCTGTTGGAGAGAGGCCAGAGGAGGCCACAGAGATGCTCAGAGGGGTGGAGACAGCCTGAGAGAGCTGGGGCTGGTCAGCCTGGAGAAGAGAAGTGTCCTAGGAGACCTTCCAGCACCTTCCACTCCCTAAAGGGGCCACAAGAGACCTGGAGAGCAACTTGGGACAAGGACATGGAGTGACAGGACAAGGAAAAATGGTTTCAAACTGACAAAGGGAGGGTTTAGATTAGATATTAGGAAGAAAGTCTTCTCTGTAAAGGTGGTGAGGCCCTGCCACAGATTCCCAGAGAAGCTGTGGCTGCCCCATCCCTGGAAATGTCCAAGGCCAGGTTGGGCTGGGTTTGGATCAACCCGGTCTAGTGGAAGGGGTTGGAATGAGATGATCTTTCAGGTCCCTTCCAACTCAAACCATTCTATGATATAATCCCACAATGTGTTATGATAAGATTCTGTTTTGTTTAAGACCCCGATGTTAATGTGAAAAATATTTGAAATGATTTTGTGTTGAACATAAAGCTTAACTGGCCATAACCCAACCATTCTATTTGACCACAGAGAGAGCTGTGTTCTAGATAATTATTAAAACATTAAACACTCAACCACTGTTGTGTATTTAGACATCGTGATGATGAGGTCTGTCTAGATAATTTCACAGACTCATTTTTTTGAATTTGGACCATAACTATCATCATGGTGATATGTAGTTATTAAGAGGTACAAAGACTGATAAGAATTCTTTAGGCTTTTTTTTTTTTTTAGTTAAATACAGAAAAATAGAGAAGAAAACTACAGAAATGTAAGTGTTATTGAGTGGCACTTCTAATTTCATTTCCATTGAACTGTGATAGTTCATTCTGGGCAACGATCAAAAAAGATGTTTTCTTTTAGCTGTAAATTGCTATTGTTCCTCTCCAGAGAGAGGAACCCTCTTCCCTTCTCTGTCTAGAATCCCAGCTCTTACCTCTGCTGTTATTGATGTTATTCTTGTTTCCAGCAGCAAGAAGAGCTGTAAAATTTCAGATTTCCAGGGAAATAATGCTGTTGTTTTCTTGGTTTATCCCCTGACTGTTGTCTCTGAGCCTGAGTAATTGCCTTTTTCAGGCAATAGTGTAGCACTTACATTTCCCTTCCTCTCTTATCCAAATTAGCCCTTTCAGTAACCTTTTCTCTGCTCTGTCCAGGTTGTGTACTTCACAGCTACATTCCCCTATGTAGTTCTCATCATCCTTCTTATAAGAGGAGTAACTCTGCCTGGAGCTGGAGATGGGATCTGGTACTTCATCACACCCAAGTGGGAGAAGCTGATCGATGCCATGGTGGGTTTGTTATTGCACTTAGAGCTGGGTGAATAAATCATACAGATCTCTTGGGGTCTCCTGCAAGCATTTTCCACGTGCAGAGGCAGCATTGTCACCTGTGGAAACTTGTTCTTCATCTTATGTGGGTAAAGTATTGTTTAGGGTCGCTGGCAGATAAAACATCAGTATCTGATGCAGATTTTTTACCTCCTGATTTGTATTTTTTGTTTCTGAATGTATTTGAACTGATATATATCAAACAATACAGTTTTGATATTTGTGTCTTCCATATACAGCAAGGTTTATATTGTCCTTTCATATGGGCTCAACAAGAACAGTGCTCCTTATCAAATGGGCCTGATGTATTTCCTGGCAGGATTTTGCTTTTATTCTGTTGACATCCATTGGTCTAAAGTTCATTTGAAGCAATTAAGTGTTAATCCTCTCACAGCAATATTTAATAGTGTTACTGAACTTTCTAACATTCTTTCTTGAAGCTGATGCTATTTTCTTTCCTACTTAGGTTTGGAAGGATGCTGCCACTCAGATTTTCTTCTCCTTATCTGCAGCATGGGGAGGTCTAATTACCCTCTCTTCATACAACAAATTCCATAATAATTGCTACAGGTGTGTAAGAGTGAAATACATCTGTTTTGTTAAACAGGTTTGTCCAAAAACAGTTGTCCTTCAGCTTGCAGAAATCTGGTTTGTAAGACCCTCATCTCTTAACTTTTTTTCCATTGTCCTTTTTTTTTTCTTGTCCTTTTTTCCCCTCTTGCTCTTTTGTCCTTTTTTCCCCCTCTTGTCCTTTTTTTCCCTCTTGTCTTTTTTTTTTCTCTTTTCCTCTCTTCTGTTTCCATTCTTTTTCTTTCCTTTTTTATTTGTCTGTGGGTTTTGTTTACGTTTAACCATTTTTGGGTTTGTGTATTTTCTCTTCTCCCCAGGTCCTAATCTACTAGTCTCAACATGAGCATTTAGGCTTATTGAAGTTTCCACTGGCTCCTCATTTTCAGAATCAGGAGGTTGAGGTTGAAGGGCAATCTGGGAAGTGTCAAGAGCAGTGAGCAGTGAAACAGAGTCACTTGGCAGCCCTGCTGAAGGACAGCCCACGTGTAGAGTGGGCTGAGGTTTGCATTGTGAAACACACAGGACTTTACCTTGCAACTTCCATATATGTGATTCTTACCTCTCCTACATGTTCTTTCTTTCTCCAATTACTCTTACTGTAGTTATCGTGTACAAAGTTATTTCATGTTGTGAAATTTGAAATCACTTTTATTTGAAATCACAGAAAGCAACTTTTACAAGGAAAAACGTCAGTGTAGAGTTTTTCATCCAAAAGCCTGCCAGCTAAAACGTCTGCAGATGGAAAACACAAAAGCAAATGGCATTAGTGGAGTGCTTCCCTGCTATTGCACAGCCTTTAAAGCCAGTCTGGAGCAAACCTTTGCCAGTTCCTGAAGTGCCAGAGGTGCTGATTCAGGACAGCCAGCAGCATGCACAGGGACTCACTCACCCAAGAGGATGCTCAAAAAATTTCCCAGATCAAGACTTCAAAACAAACTCTCCTTGGGATTTCCACTGCCATATCCTATGACTTCCAAGTAGAGAATACAAAATACTTAACTTTAAAGAGAAACGTGATCAGGATTTTAAAAAGGAATTTCAAAAACATTTTTACTAGCGCTCAAAAATAATTTAATGCAATTATCCCAAAATATGGATGAAAAGTAGTAGTATTGCATACTCAGTAACTCCCACCCAGGAATCCTTTGGGTCCTATTTGTAAAAATGCTGTTCCTGGGCTGTGATTTTTTTGTTGATGGATGAATACAATAAGAATATCAGGGGAAAAAATGGCAGAAGCATCATGCTACCTTTCTGCATGTTTTGTGGAGTTTGGAAGATGTTAATGAAAATTTTGAAGGGAATACGTGGTAATGAAGTATAAAAATCTTACAGTTCTAATACCAAATACATACTTTACCTGTGTTAGGGAGGGATATGGGAGACTGAAGTAGAAGTAATTAGAAAAGCTTAATTACTTCTAATATTTTTAATTTTGCAATACAACCTTGAATACTGAAATGAAGCATGACTATTTTCTCTTTCAATTTTTATATTCATTATATTTTAATGCTGCAATTGTACTTTTCAGTTAAACATTAATTTTAAACATAGTCAAAAATCTATAATTGCAGTAAATTTACATAAATTGCCTTCATAATGAATACCTGAAATATTTCAAACCTATCTAGGTTTTGGAAGAAGGTTAACACATGATGATTCCAAACAGCACATTGTCATTTTTTTTCTGTAGACCCAAAACAAAATCGTTCCTCTTAAGAGATACTCTGTTGGAAATTCTAGAAGTTTGCCAGCTCAGTGAGGTTCTTTGACAGCTTTTCAGGTTGTATTTCATTCTGTTCCTGACAAACGAATAGCAGTAGCAATAAGCAATTCTAGCCAATATTTAAAGTGAGTGACCTGTTTTCTCTAAAGTTGCAGTAGTTCATGGGGAAGTTCTCTGGACACACATATGGTTAAAAAAAATCCTATCAAGAATGTAATAACTATGGATGGGTTCATAAGGGCTGGTTTCCTGTCAAGTCTTGACATATCCAGCACAGTAAGACATTCAGCTATAGATTTCTTGAGATTCCCTTGACAATAACAACAATCGAAAAATGTACCAAGGAATCCTCCCTCTACAGATAGGAAAGTGTTTGAGTGAGTTCTGCAAGGTACAGAAAGCTTAACCCTGGAATTTTGTGTATGAGTACAAGAAGGATACAGACAAAAATCATCTTACCTGGACAGCAGTGGTCAGTCCATACCTAACATAGAGAGCAGATGTCCTCATGAGGCAAAGAGTTAAAAAATGTGTTACAAATCATGTCACCACGACTGCTTCTCTTCCTCAGAGAGGCCAAGAGCAGATGTGCTTGCCCTCCTGCATGGCCTGTGCTTCCTACATGGCACATGGGTGATGGAAGCTTGCAGAGCTGATTACTGGTGGTGCTGTGGAGACTTCTGTGCTCTCTGATCAGCATCAAATGCACCTGATGAGTATAAAAGTGTGCCTTCACCAGCATTCCCACAAGATGTGTGTGCTCATGAGAGACCCCTGAAATATATGTACAAAACCTTCCTTGTGTGTGTCCCAACAAGCTTCTTGTGTTTTCTTTGCAGGGACACATTGATAGTCACGTGTACCAACAGTGCCACAAGTATATTTGCAGGCTTTGTCATCTTCTCAGTTATTGGCTTCATGGCAAACGAACTCAAAGTGAATATTGAAGCCGTGGCAGACCAAGGTAGGGCTCACTGGCATTTCATTACTTAGGCAGGCACCCCGTGGCACTTCCAGCCCTGTTATTAATGATAATATTGATATTGAAGGAGGGAATGATGGCTTCCAATTGGTGTGGGTTAGTAAACCATGTGTAGGCATTTCTGTACAGGAGAAGGTACTCTGGGAAGTCAAGATTTTAGCTAAAGCCTCTTAATCACTTGTTTGGTAGAAGGAAGGAAGTTGAGACTCATTTCAACTCTTTATGTAAATGACTGATGGAGGGTAGGGTGGATGGTCCCTTCATGTAGTCAAGGGATTAATGGCTTTCTCATTTGTCTCTGCTTCTGTTTGTCAAATCCTCTTCAAGGTAAAAGTTATCTCTGGTGGTGGGAATTTTGGATGAGAGGAGAGTGGGAGAAATCTGGTGTGAGGGGTGGATTGTGCTTCTGAACTGTGGGGAGCAAGGAGATGCCTCCATGGAGAAGTAAAACATTTCTGAAGAACTGATTAGAATCTTGGTTAGTGGAGAAGGTCATTAGTGGGGATATTAAAGGTCTTAATTGGTAGAGCTGAGCACCACTATGCCAACTAAACCATACCTCCAACTGCCAGTCATTGCTAGAACAATGCTAGAACATCCAGGGATGAGGACTCCTCCACCTTTCTGGGCAGCCCACTCCAAAGTTTAAACACCCTTTCAGTGAAAAAATTTCTCCTGATTTCCAGCCTGAACCTCCCCTGGTGCAGCTTGAGGCTGTGTCCTCTTGTCCTGCCACTTGTTGCCTGGGAGCAGAGCCCGACCCCACCTGGCTGCACCCTCCTGTCAGGGAGTTGTAGGAGTTTTTAGGAGTAATGTTTACATTAGTATTTTTATGTTAGACTTCACCTCCATTCTGGAGCAAACAAACAAAAGCAGCCCCAAAATCTAAACCACGCTACACTCACCAAAATTATTTGTGAGGAGTTAGAGCCAAAGACGCTGTGCTCGAGTGAAGCTGCAGTGGAAGCTCCAAGGAGATGGAGAGAGGTGGGATGAGAGACATGACTTGCAGGCATGGTGGAGGGAGCACTGGGCTCAGCTGGTGCATCTCTCTGGAGATGGTGAAATACTCAGCACAGGAGGTCAAAAATCCTTTTCTGCTGAGTGCTTGCTGGTGGTCTTGGAGTGCACAACTAGTGCCAGGCTGGAGCTCTCTGTTCCCAGCTCTTCCAGGGGTGTGGAAACAGCTGTGAGTGCATTTGTAAGAGCCTGTTCAGACCATTTAAAATTATTTCACGAGGGTGAGGCTTTGGTGCTCTCCGTGACAGAGGGAAACAAAATTTAGTGAAGTAATAGAAGATGAATTTGCAATAGGAAGAGAGCGAAGATTAAGGATAATCATGGACTGAGGCAGTGCATTGCATAACCACAGTTAGAAAGCAGACTCAAGAATTGGTGAAAGGAACCAGCCCTTGTCATTGCCTGATTTTTTTAATCCTAAAGTTTTATTTCTTTTTGCAGTGAAGGAGAAAAAAGCCAAAATGATGATGAAACACAATCTCCCTTCAAGTTTTCAAAACCTTAAATGAAAATGTTAATGGAAATAAGAAGGGTTTTTTCCTTTTTTTTCCCTTTTTTTTTTCCCTCCTAAAATATTAATCTGAAAACCATTATGTTTTTTCATTTAGGATCTTCTTTTCAGGAAAACCTCATCTATCTGATGAACAATTAAAACACTTACCACGGAGGGAAAGACAGAACAATCTCTTTTTTTTCTACTCTCTGATTAAGAACATAGCGCAGCTGAAAAATGTTAGTAATTTAAAATGAAAATCCATTTGACCTTTTAAATTTTAACACATATAAAATATTTGGAGTTTTTCTGGCTTTAATAGACTTTTATAAAGAATGCATCCTAACCTAAGTCTCCAAAGATGGAAAGAATGGGAGCCAGCCTCCCTGTGACTGTTGTCCTGTGGTTGGATGCTACCAGGCATGTGTTACCTAGGAGAGTTATGAGGGGCTGGCATGGAGATGTGCAGTTTCACATTCTATAATTTAACTTTTCCTAAAAGTGTGATTCATGGGAACTCATTATTCTGAGACTTAATTAAACTTCTATATGCAGGCAGCAAGTGTAAACAGAGCCCTTATCTCCAATAGTCAAGAAGAAATCTTTAATCAACAGATTAAAGAGGTGTTTGTAAATACAATAGTAGTTCTACATGCAAAAAGTTATTTTTCTTTTTTGCAGCACATTTTAAAGGCAGCAGCACTTACTGAGTGATTTTTACTGTGTTTTAACTCTTGTATTTGCCTTTTGTTTAGAAGAAACCCCAAGCACTCCACAAGTTGCCCAAGGAGATGATTTTTATGCTGCTGAAACTGCATTTTTTTCAGTACATGAGCAAGCAGGAGTTCTCTCTTGAACAGAAGCAGCATGTGCAGCTGGAGGAACTGGGGTACAATGATCTAAATTAGAAATGTCCAGGGCAGAGCGAGTGGGGAGCCCATTCTCTTGGCATGAGGACAACTTGGCTCTCATCTGTATCTCACCTGGCAGGAAGCATCTTTCAGAGTGCTTGAAGTGGGTGCTCCTTTAGCTGGGAAAAGTGGAGAAGAAGTGCCACCTACTGTAATGCTGCCACCACAGCCCTGCAGCCTTCACACCCAGGCAAATCTAAGCACTTATGACAATACATTTTCTTTAAATCAAATAGAAATTAAAGCCCAATATATCAAACAACAACAACAACAACAAAAAAGGAAAATTCCTGATTTAGGCTTTAAAAGATTCCATCTCCTTATTTCTTATGCTCTGCATTATTTTGGGTTCTCTTGTGGATTTTTTTAGAATCACAGTAGTTATTACCTTCTGTCTGGTATTAGGTCTGGGCATCTTTTATATTCTCTCCTCATTTAACAGTGTGGCAACGAGTTGAAGAAGAGTATTTGCATTTCCATTCATCCTTGTAGCACTGAGGTGTGGGTGTTTGCCATGGGTTGCTAATTGGCAGGGAAGTGGCAGGAATTTGATCACAGAGCAGGACAGAAACATGGCTGCAGTATGCAATTCTTGCTAATTTTTTCTTTTTTTTAATTTGGATCAGTGTGTTGGTATACTGGTTGAATATGTATTCTGCTTGGAAATTTGGAGTAAATAAGTGATTTGAAATTTACAGTGTAAATAGAAATCAATCAGGTAAGGCTAAACTCTGTAATGCTTAAGCCTTTCTGTAAATAAGAAAGATCTAATCTGATAACTTTTTTTTTTTTTTCTTATTTCTAGGTCCTGGGATTGCTTTTGTGGTTTACCCAGAAGCCTTAACTAGGCTGCCCCTCTCTCCCTTCTGGGCTATAATATTCTTTTTGATGCTTCTAACCCTTGGATTAGACACAATGGTAAACTGCTTTTGTGTCCCGTTCTTTTCCTTTTGATTTTCCTATTAATTTGTTTGGAGGACCATGCAATTAATTGCTGTTTCCCACGTGGGCAGTGAGTCATGAAAAAGGAGGGATGAAGTAAGGCCATCAATGCTGAAATCATTTTTTGCAGAGCTTTGGTGCTGCCATCTGAGCATTTAACACCTAGGATTCAAAATACTCTCTTCTGTTGTTTTATATCCAGTTGGACCACTTTGTGTGCACTGAAATGAGCCCCTTGTTTTGTCTTTCAGTTCGCCACCATCGAGACCATCGTGACCTCAGTGTCAGATGAGTTCCCCAAGTACTTACGCACGCACAAGGCACTGTTCACTCTCGGGTGCTGTGTGTCCTTCTTCATCATGGGATTTCCTATGATCACTCAGGTAATGACGCTGTCTTTGAGCATCCCTGTCTGCCCCCAGTCCCCCTCTGGTGGCTGCTTTCCTCCTGCACAAGCTGCAAAAGGTTTAGCTGAATTCTGCCACATGTAACACAGGGTGTGTCTGAAAGACTTATTTTTTTTTTTCATGGATGCTCTGACAGATATACCTAAAAGACTTTGCTGTTAAACTCTTTCTGAGAATCAGACTTTAAAGATTTTCTCTTGCCAAACATCTCCAAAGTAGTAATATAAATTAAGTATTCAACCCACACTGTCAGAGGGGAGGCTTAGATTAGACATTAGGAAGAAATTCTTCACTGTGAGGGTGGTGAGGCCCTAGCACAGGTTCCCAGAGAAGCTGTGGCTGCCCCATCCCTGGACTTGTCCGCGGCCAGGGTGGAGGGGGCTCTGAGTAACCTGGTCCAGTGGGAGGTGTCCCTGCACATGGCAGGGGGGTTGGAATGAAATAATTTTTAAGGTTCCTTCCAACCCAACCCAATCTATGAATTAAGGAAAAAAAAACCCAAATTTGAATACCATGTAAACCTGCACACCTATTTTGAGTGCCTTTCCTCTGAGATTAGACATATACTGATGGTCTTGGCAAACTGTGGCGTTAATATTGGAATTCCCATCTACTACTGATAATCTTCAGTGTCTTTTCTTCACTAATACCTCCAGCATTATAAACTCTCATCAATTTCAAGATGAGATGCACAAAATCTTAATATTTTATCCATCCCTTCCCCTGTTTTTCTTTCCTTCTTCCCCCTTACCTCATCACTACCAGCCCAACTTTGTTGTTCTAAAGCCCAGGATGGATTCAGTCCTTTATTCACTTGAATTATGCTGCTTAACTCCATCATGAAGACAGGACATTAAATCCTTTCCAAACAGATGAACTAGACTCATTATTATAGTAGTTCTGTTTTCAATGGTGATTTTGCTTTTGCCACAGTATTATGTGGTTGGAGACACTGCAGGTGGAAGGTCTGATCACAGTTCAGTCCTCCATCTTAAAGGACTGAATTCAAAGAGTTCCCAAGCTGTCCTAGCCACCAGAATCTGGTGTACCCTCTTATTTTTTTCTTGTTGGATTTGATATTCATTCAGCCAGAAGGAAGAAGCTGTAGTGCAACATGACTTTGTGTCCAGTTGATGTTTGGATGCTTACTTGAGTCTTGTTCCTCTTCACTCTGCCTGCCTCAGTGCCACGAGTAGTCTTTTATCTTTCTTTCCTCAGGGTGGAATGTATATGTTACAGCTTGTGGACACTTATGCAGCCTCTTACTCTCTTGTCATTATTGCCATCTTTGAGCTTGTTGGAGTTTCCTATATCTACGGTAAGAAAAAACATTGTTATTGCACAGCCTACACCGAAGCAACATTTTAGCGTATGATAAAGTGAAATTCTTAAGGAAAAGAGTAATTTTTCTTTGTAATAAAAAGTCCCAAAATTCTCTTATTTTGGACAGAAGCATGATAAGACTTAAGGATACCTTTAAATGCATGTATTCAAAAGACTTTCACACAGTCTCAAGTCATTTTCCACCAATAGCTCAAAGATACGAGTATAAGAATAGACCAAACATTTGGTGACACTTTTCCAGGGGTGCTTTTGTGCTTCAAGAGTTTTAGGGACAGAGACCTCCTGAGCCAATAGAGGTACCTTTGCATTTGCAGTGGGTGACTCTGGCTGGATGCCAGGCACCCACCAGAGCTGCTCCATCACTGCCTTCTGCAGATGGACAGGGGAGAGAAAATATAACAAATGTTCATGGGTTGGGATAAGAACCTGGACAGATCACTCAAAAAATCCTGTCATGGGCAAAACAGACTCAGTTTGGGGATATTAATTGCATTTATTGCTAAGAAAAACAGAGCAGGATAATGAGATACAAAATAAATCAACATCTTGCCGCCACCCCTCCCTCCTTCCCAGCTCTCCACAGAAGTGCAGGGAGATGGAGAATGGGGGTAATGGTCAGTTCATCACAGGTTGTTCCTGCTGCTGCCCAGCAGAGGAGTCCTTCCCCTGCTCCAGTGTGGGGTTATTCCCACGGGAGACAGTTCTCCATGAACTTCTCTAATATGAGTCCATTTCATGAGCAACAATTGTCCATGGATGTCTGTAACGTGGGCCACTCTTCCATGGGGTGCAGTCCTTCCAGGGCAGGCTGCTCCAGTGTGGGTTCCCCACAGTGCCACAAGTCCTACCAGCAAACCTGCTCCAGCATGGGCTCCTCTCTCCACAGGTCAGCAGAAGCCTGCCAGGACCCTGCTCCAGCACAGGTTTCCCACCGGTTCACAGCCTCCTTTGGGCATCCCCTGCCCTGCTGTGGGCTCCTCCATGGGCTGCAGGTGGATCTGTGCATGCCTGCGGCCCTCCACGTGCTGCAGGGCACCGCTGCCTCACCACGGGCAGCAGGGGAATCTCAGCTCCGGCGCCTGGAGCAGCTCCTGCCCCTCTTTCTTCACTGACCTGGGTGTCTGCAGAGCTGTTCCCCTCCCATATCCTCACTCCTCTCTTTGCTCAAACAACATCCGTGCAATAACTTTTTTGTCCTTTTTCAGTCCGTTATCAGAGACGTTGCTGTCATTCCTGATGGGCTCAGCCTCCGCCAGCCGCGGGTCTGCCCTGCGGCCTCCGGGGATTGCCTCTGCCAGACACGCGGGAAGCTTTTACAGCTTCTCACAGAAGCCACCCCTTTAGCCCCACTGCTACCAAAACCTGTCCCTGCAAACCCACCACAGCATTTAACAACTTTTGAAGGCTTTTTTTCCCGTGTACACACCCAGCCTTCCCTTTTTCCTGTTTGTCCATAACATAGACTCAAGACTGTGCAGCTACTCAGAATGATTAATTATCCACAGTGGTAACACCAGTTATATTGATCCATATTGATGCACATTAAATTGTGAGGAAGATCCTCAGTTAGTATAAAACAGTGCAATTGCCAGAAAGCTGCTGTAGTTAAAATAATTGATACCAGCCGGTGCTCCCAAACTTGCCCAGGGTTTTCAGGAGACTGATTCTTGGAAACGTGGAGATCTTCCCACATACCAGATGATTAATTTATGCCTGGAGTGTAAGGCTGTTTCTGCTATTGCTGTGGACAGGAATGAATGATATAGTTTAATCAGCTAGGCATAAAAATCCATTATGTTCTGCTGAAGGTGCTTGTGTAGCCACATGACCTTGGGTTCTGGTCCTTTTCACTGAGTACTCCTATCTGTCTGTGTTGTGGAGTCCACTCTGTAACAAGAGTGCTTTAAAATATTCAAATCATGCAGAATTCGGTGCTCTTGCTTGAGAAATAAATGTTATAGACAGGACAGAGAGTCAGCCCTTTCCTGTTTTTTCTTATTTCATGGAAATTCAGCAGTGTATTTTACCTCCACTGACATCCAATTCAGTGAGCATGTCTGAGAGATTGGCTGCTAAGGCAGACATGACCTAGTGAGGAAATGTTACAGAATATGGTGGAAAAATTCAAAATACAGAGAGAAAAGTTGATTTAGGCCAGTCATGTTTTGGTTGATCAAAATTCTTGGCTTTTTTTTATGTCTCTGCAATGTAAGTAATTCAATTAGAGTTGGTTTAGAAGTGAAATGAAACCCAGCTTCTCTAAAATCAATCCAATTTCATAAGATGTGATGAGTGGAGAGGCTTAAGAAGAGTTTAAGGGTTTGATGGGGATTTTTTTGCCTTCCTTCTCCTCACTTTGCTGACAGCATGGCTGAACAAGGCTGTACTAGATGTTTTCACTCTTCCTGGCCACCAGCATCAACAGCATCACCTGGTCAGTGCCAAAGATTGCCCCCTTTAAAACCACTTCCATCCGTGTGCAAAATAAAAATTTTGTGTTTAAAGTATTTTTAATATTTTAAAAACTACTAAAATCTGTAAAATTTCTTTGCTCTGCATGACTTTAAATAAGGATGAAGGTAAATAGGGAGCAAGTACTGGCTCTGTTCCTCCTCTGAACACTGTGTGGCAGAAGCACTGCAAACCAGCCTTTGTGGAACGACATTTTATTAGGTTTGGAAGAAAAAACTTCTCTGGCTGGTGTCTGTTTTGCCCAGCAATTCCAGTATCCCTTAAAACATAACATAACACAGAATTAATAATAGCTCTGCAAAGGAAGGACCTGAATAGAGGAGAAGGGTTTTTTTAGTTAGCTATTGCTTTAGTGTAATCAGATGTGGAAAAGATTTGACAAATTGCAAATTCTTTCTATGCTTTCTGTACAACTGATTGTTCATTAAGAGCTGTTGGTAAAGCCTTTGCTATGATCTATTTCAAAGACTGTTCCCTGGAATTAACCTTTTGCTAGACTAAGGAGCTTCCAGTCTTTTAAATGAAAAAGGAAAGACTGAGTTTAAAATCATTACCTGTTTTACTAATGTACCAGAGCTACTTTTACTGTGCTAAAGCTACTTTTGTAAGGACTCTTCATAGAAATACATCTTGTGCATTTGTGATCTGTGTGTTGTAAATACAAGCGAAGCTGCTGCTCTGGTTATATTCCTTCAAGCAGTGCTTAAAATTGGCATAATATATTTTCAAGGTCTGACAACTGCTGTTTCACACTCCACTGACACCTTTCTCTGTGTACTTGTACTCTTCATGGCAAGCAGGTTGGCACAACAGTAGTAGGTGCTTTTATGATGAAATAAATTTGTCTTTAGTTCTTGTTACATGTTCTGCTTGCTGAGCTTGTTGAGATTTTTAAATTAAAAAGAGACACATGTGGTTATTTCCTTGTAATCACTTATTTTTCAGTAGAGTCAGTGCTCCATAATCCAATCAAATGCACCTTTTTATTTCACATGCTGATTTAGATGTTTATTTTCCAGTTGTTCAGATTATGATGAATGATTAATAAAGAACAGCTTAGAGGTGGGGGTATTAATTTAATCATCAGCATAATTCCCACTGTTGCATTTTGTAGCATGAAGCTAAAGACAAAAATCCCTCGGTTTGAGTGAAACACTGCTGGAAACTGAAAATATATGATGGTAACTTCGTTCATGCTCCTTCCAGATCTGTTTTTTGACAGTTTGTTTTGGGAATGTTCATTGTCAGAGTGAGCAGTAACTACTGCTGTGTATTTGTAGAAAACATTAATAATTTTGAATATTTTTTACCTGTAGCAGAATAGTAAAGTAGTTGTCTGGCTAGGTTTGCAGTCTCCTTTTTAATGGATTTTGTATCTCAGCACTTATGAAGACTTTATTGTATTTTGGAGAGGGAAAAATCAGATACGGAATATCATGTGTTGTTTATTTCACAAAGTTATTCAGCAGGCCTGACTGATCTGAGAGGGAGACCAGATTTACTAAGATCTGGAGAAAAAAAATTAGTGTACTGTTAACTAAAATATCCTTTGCATTTTTCTGTGGAACTTTTGCTGGAAAGAGAGAAGCACTGTGAAATCCCTTTATCTGTTTACATGCATTTGACTCTCAAATTGCTAATTTTTAAGAGTGCCTTAAACCGTGAATATCTACTGACCATTCCAAAAAGGAACTTCTTTTTTTTTTTTAATTGGAGTTGCAAACAAATCTGTGCAGGTTTACATGAAGGTTGCATGAATTTTGGAAGAAGAAACCCCTGGTAATTATCCAGTTAGGTATCCCTCCTTTGCAGCAGCAAGTGTGGCCAAAGTAGACACTTTAAATGAGATTTAAAATTTGTGGAAATATCCATCAGCCTGTACCTTCTGCTGCTGCAATCAGTTGAGGATGAGCTTTGTTCCCAGCACAGCACAGGGCTGGCTGCTGTGTGAGCATCTCCCTCACACTAGCTGCAGGTGCTGCACAGGCAAATAAAACACAGGGAAAAATCTTCCAGTTGCAGCAAAAATCTTCTTTCAGGTCCATCACACAATGACCTTACGTTTTGTCCAGACATACAAACTTCTGTTGCAAAATAGAGAAGGACCCAATGAGTCAGACTGAAGTACGGTGATTCCATGGGTCATAAAAATTACATGTATTTTACAGAGAAGAGGCTTTCTGAAGAAGAACACTTGTGGTAGTCAATAGAAAAGAGAAATAGAGGGAAAGAAATTACAGTTACAGAAAAAAAGTGACCTCTGGGTCACCTTGGCTCAGTTTTCTGAGCTTACATCCACTGCAGATTTTCTTTTTTTTCCCTTCCCTAAATACACTCCTTACAGTACCATTTTCCTGTTTAATTTCTGTATTTTTCTTCTCTGTTCCTTATCATAACACAGTTGTTTAGCTTTTCTCTCACAGCCTGAGCTGGGTTTCTGTGTGCTCACCCCCTGGGCTGGGCCTGCAGAGCTGCCAAACATCCAGCCCTGCTTTTTTCATCAGAAGGCACTGGATGATGAGCCAGTGCTATTCTTTTACCTTCTTAATTCTTGGAACAATCAGGTGGATAGATTTATTTCTCCTTGATATCAACAGAAAGGCTTCCAAATTAGGTGGATCAAGCCTGGGGATTATCCCTTCTTATACTCAGCAGCTGCAGCAGCTGACTCTATACAATAAGAAATAAAGTAGTTTATTACTTTTGTTCCATGTATTTCTTCCCTTACTCAAGGCCTTTTCTCCAGTATTTAAGCTTTCCCCACATCATGCAAGTTAGACAAAATGCTGTGGAATAATGTTTTGCAAAATTTAGGTAAAATTGGCCCAAATTTTTAACATTCGTGTGACAGATGAGCTCAGACTTCTCTCTTCTTATTACAGTTAGAAAAGCTGGAATCAACTTTAGTTTTGTTTTTATTACTTTTGGATAAATCACTAATAATGAAATTACTAATAGCTAGATTACTAATAACCAACAGGGAATAGCAGCTGCTGACCAACACACCTTTTCCAGTCACATGGCATGGCCAGGGAAGGAGCTGCAGAGGGGCTGAAATGCCGTTTTCCAATCTTGCATGTTTTATTAACTCAAGTAACTTTACAGATGCAATCAATAATCTAAATAATCTGAAGAACTAACATATCGGTTGATCTTTTTGTTCAGACAACATTGAGTATAATTTAAAATACTTACAGGTGTTCTCTAGCAATTTGAGATATCACTTATGTATCAGGTGAAAAATAACAGGACATCACCTGTTTCAGTGCTAAGGGATACAGCTGCAATCCAGTCATGTAGCAGGTATAGAGAAGCTGAAATATTGCCTGTGCTGAAGCAGGTATACAGATATTAATAAGGCTGGTCTTCACAGGGAAATAAAACAAATAGACAAATAATTGCAGCTGCCCAGTACATATTATTAATGCTTTAACACAAAACATACAAAACACCTCAACTCAATGTAAAAGCTCAATTGCTTTAATCTTTAAGAAGGAAATATTTTATTGGAATGGTTCCCACCCCATTAGTCCCATTTTTTACTATGTAGTTAGATCCTCCATGGAAGTTTTCAACCAAGAAGTTGGCATTTCTTTTTGTAGCTAGACACAAGGGAGGGCACCAGAGCTCTGTTGCAGACTGCAGCTGCTTAGGTTTCTTTCACTCCTAATTGCTTTTCCATTTGCCGTTTACAGGATTGCAAAGATTTTGTGAAGATATAGAAATGATGATTGGATTCCAGCCAAGTAAATTCTGGAGAGTCTGTTGGGCATTTGTGACCCCAACTATTTTGACAGTAAGTAAAAAAAAAAACAAAACAAAAAAAAACCAATGTCTTCTCCAAAGAGTTTCGTTGTTGTATGTTCATTATTGTTCATATGATGGTTCTGGGTGCTAGTAGTTAGAACTTGGATGCAGATACTTAAACACAATGCATATGTTCTTGCCATGGGTATGTAGTAGCAACAGTGTAAGTAATGGTGGTTTTGGTGGAGAGGGATGGTGAGTCTACCAGGAAAACGGTGGCCTTTTCCTAGCCATGCAAAATGCTGCTATGGCACATCGTTGCACAGCAGATTATGGATTATTTGATTTTTATACATATATATATATATACACATATGTATGTCTGTGTGTGTGGTATTTACGCGCGCACAGGGAAAAGAAAAGCCATGATCCTCCTGTCTGCTGTCAGATTGAGCTAGGCAAAAAACCATTTTATTGACACATGAAGTGATGTAAGAGGGATGCTTTGGAAAGGCTGAGGTGGAACGCGAGCGAAGAGGAGGAAAAGAGAGGAGGAGCGGGGCTCTCCCGCCCCCAAATCTCCGGGCCCCGGGAGGTGGCGCTGCGCGCCCGCGCCGCGCCCAGGGGGACGGAAAGGAGCCCTGAAATGTAAAAACAGAGCGGCTTTGGTTTATTTTTGTTATTCTTCCTATTTCTCTTTCATTTTCATTTCCTCCCCAACACCTTCCTTCAGATTTACTTAGTATTTACTCCACGTTTAGGTCTCCATTTAATCAAAGAAATGTCACATTCTCAATTTCACCATTGCTATGAAAGTTTTTTTTCAAGTCCAGGGGTCCAAATCCAATAACTGTATCTACATTTGCCATCTAGGTTTCTAACACAGTGCTTCCTTTAAATTTTAACTGAAGTGCAGACGCAATCTGCAATCACACATAATTTTTTTTTACTCAAGGATAAAATAATGATTTCAGCCATTTCAAAAGCTCTGAGCTTGCCAAATCAGCACCAAGCAACAGAGCCTTCTTTCACCAGTATTCTCTGTTTGAGAGCACGTACCTCCACTCCGATGTTCTCAAGCCTGAGCCACAGGTGCAGCAAGATTCTCTATTTGTGTAGAGTTTTAAATACTCATCATTTCATACAGTACTAAATAGTTCCTACAAGTCACACAATCATGGAATGGTTGGGGTTGGAAGGGACCTTAAAGTTCATCTCATTCCACCCCCCTGCCGTGGACAGGGACACCTCCCACTAGATCAGGTTGCTCAGGGCCCCATCCAACCTGGCCTTGGACACTTCCAGGGATGGGGCAGCCACAGCTTCTCTGGGTGAGTATTTTTAGCTCTTTAGGTACAGGATAAGAAAAGTTTCTGGAATTTCTGAGAAGACACACATTTTGAAACAGTAAGCATGAGCTCAGCTGGCAGGTGGAGAAGCAAAGCAGTGGCTCTCCAGTCCTTTGCAGTCGCTCCTTCCAGAGAAGCTGTATTGCAGCTCGTGTGCTGGGAACTTCCTGTGTGCGCTGTTCTTTAGTGCAGTGTAAGCTCTGGTAAATCTTTTTATTCCTGGAGGGGGAAGAAAAAGGCACTGGATGAAGTTAACAACTTCTTTTCAGTATTGTTAACTCAGGGATGAGGACATTTTTTTCTGAAAACTGGAAAAGGTTTAGTTTTCGCAGACAGGAATACCTGTGTGAAGGGACCAGCGAGTTTTGGTGAACTCAACAAAATCCTGAGTTGTGAAGAAATGAAATTTTCTACGGTGAGCATAATTTCTCCAATGTGTAAGATGAAGGTAGTCTACTTTTCTTACATGGATTTTCTTTACCAATTGTCTTCACTGCACTACAGCGTTGCTGTGTGTGAAAACCAGGTAGATCTATCTTAACTACCTGTTGTTTGATTGTGACAATGTATGGCCATAGTTTGCAAATGCCTTTAAAAAAGTTTGAAGACATAGTCCAGTTCATAGTGTTAGGATGACATCAATGGTATTTCTGTTCTCTTGGTGACCTTGTTAAAAATGAAGGCATGTGCACATGGGATTTTTTTAGCTCTTTTTTTCCCCAGTGGTTATTTTCAAGATGCTGCCTTAGACCCTGTTTAACACTTCTGAAGGGAATTGTAAGGCTTTTCTGCAAATTGCTCAGATCCTTTACTAATCAGACTTGTGCTTGTAGCTACTGTCAGTAATCACAACCAGGGAATAGGAAATTATGTTGTTTGTTAAGGAAAACAAATTTGAACTGGCCATGTTTACTCTCTAAACTTGCATGTTCTGTTGTTGTTCCCTGCAAATGCAATATTTAGTGAACTTACAGTGAGAAATAAATTGACACTGATCAGTCATAATTCAATTTTTATGCAATGGAAACAGACAAAGCAAAACCAAGCAATGAATTCTTTTCTATTATTGCCTCTGTAAAGCTAATATTTGATACATTTGTATAGCCTAATATTAGACTTTCATTAGACTCCACATCTCTGGAACTAAAGCTGATCATTTTTATATGTGCCTTCACCTAGTTATACTTCTATAAATCTTCTGTGTGCAATTATTGCAAGCACAGGCATTTCCCAGAAGTTACTGAATTATGCACAAATGTAAGCAGATGTATTGCTGTTCACACAGTAAGTGAAATGGAGTAACTTAGCATAATCACATTAGGTAAAACTGCCAATAGACCATGTAATAAAGCATGTTACTCTAGGGACAAGATTCTAATTTCAATTATTCTGGCACAAATACAGTGATTTTTGTGGGGTTTTGCAAGATTTCCTTGAAACTCATTAGATTCAGGCTCTGACCCATTTATTACAGCTTGTGGCAGCCCCCTGCCTTAGGTGTATGTGCTTTTATCTGTATTCCACATACACCAACTGTGTGTGGTTATCCACCATTTGTTGCATAGCAGGCTTGTTTTGCTTATTCAAACATATTTGTTTTCCTTTCTTGTTCCCAGTTTATTCTCTGCTTCAGTTTTTACCAGTGGGAACCCATGACTTACGGAGCTTACCACTACCCAGGCTGGTCCATGGTGCTCGGGTGGCTGATGCTGGCCTGCTCAGTCATCTGGATCCCAGTTATGTTTGTGATAAAAATGCATCTAGCCCCAGGCAAATTTATTGAGGTAATTCTTCTGTCTTTTTGCTGTTTGAAAATATGGCCGCAGGAGACTGTCTCTTTTATTTTACATTGATTTTTGTGATACTGAATGTCTAATACTGCTAAGATCCTGGTAAACTAGTTATTGTGTTGCAAGGAGATGCTCAGTTGATTTAAAATGCAGACCTTCTATTTCTAGTTTCTCAAAAAGACATGGTCCTAAATTGTGGAGTGGTTTGTTTTATGAGATCTAGACAAATTACACGAGGTTTTGTATGGCTTTCTTGGAAGAAAGTTGTTCTAGCTTTGTTGGCCCTTTTGCAAAAGCAGCATGTAGCCATCGGAAGCGTCAGCTGCTGGTGTATATCGTGCCCAGGGAGCCTGGCAATCAGCACTAGGAGAGGTCAGTCAGGAGTTGCCTGTGTGCAAAGTGTGGGGTGGTTGGGTACTGGAGTCGTCCAGGATGTGCTCCACGAGGCTGTGCCACTCGCTGAAGGCCAGGAATAAGATGTAGAGCAGGAAGTCTTTTCATGCACCTCAAGCTACTCGTTATACAACCTAGCTGGCAATCTTTGCTTTCACCCTTCATCTCTATTCTTCTTGAATAAGCTGATCCTTTCTGGCACCCGGGTTTAAAATAATTCCAGGTGGCAATTTATTTTTAATTTAAGCTTCTTTTGTTTATTTTGCTAATTGGATTCCTGACACTTCCCCCCACTGCTTCAAAATTTGGTGGTCACCTTCTTCTCCCCATCCCTGTGTCCTGTCCCTGCCTGTCACCCCCACCTCTCCCTGGCTGTTCCCATCCTGCTGGCTCCTCAGTCCCTGGCAGGTTGTGGTACAGCAATGTCAGCATTTCATCCCTTCTTTGCCTTGCTCCTGTCTTCTGGAGAAGCTCAGTGCTCCTTTTTAGGTCTTTGAGGCTTTCTCAGTTCTGCCTTCTCATCACTGCCTGCTGCTTGTGCTGCTCTCACCTTGGGAGAAGGAACAGACACTCGCTCCCCTTTTTGTAGCCACTTTTGCAGTTCAGCTCCCCTGCAAATCCCACCGGGGCTGTTTCCTGCTTCGAAAATGGAAAAGAGAGAAAATGTACTAAAATAGTATAATCTTTTTGGTCTCTCAATATGTCACACTACACATGCCTAAGGGAAAAGACCATGCTTCTCTGCTTCCCATAGAGCAAAGGAATTTCATAGGAGAGGAATTTTCACAGTGGTGGGACACCCTAGGGAGAGCATCCACGTGGCTGGCTGTAGGCAATGAGGCCGCTTGTCCAAAGGGCCATTCAGCCCTTGTGTAGAGCAGAATGGAGTGCCTGGGTCAGGAGACAACTGCTCCTACTGGAAATGAGCTAATGTGGGCTTAGATTTACTTGGTCCTTGTCTCGTACGCTTCTCTCGCTGAGACAAATGGTTCTGGTCCAAAACTACTGATGTGTAGAACTGGCATACATATTGCCACAAAGATAGGGTGCTTTCCTTACTGCCTTTCCAGGTGTGCACCCAAAGAAACACCCAAGAGTTGGATCTGTTTTGAAAGGGCTTTTGCTGAAGCAAAAAGTATTTCAGCTGTAGTCTGGTATTTCCTCAATACTGAGTCTGCTGCATAAAATTATTATGGTTGATTTGGGAGGTAAAAGTTGCAAACTGGTAATTAAGCAGAGATTAAAATAACTGATAGAGAGGTCTGATTCACTTTATTAGGTAATAAACATATAATTGTTCCCTCTTAAGTCATCAGAAATATGTTTTCTTTCCTTTTTATCTGTGAATGCACCGATCAAATTATATATTCAATAAAGAACTCAGTGGAAAGATCAGAAAATTTTCATTGTTTGCCAGGTTGACATTCTCTTCTTTCTTTTTTCCCGCAGATAGAAATGAAACATTTTGTCATCTCAAAATTAAAATCTTTGTTCATTCATAGTGATGTACTACTTTTTGGTCATTTGTATACTTTTGGGAAATATGCTAAATAGAAATCCAATTATTTTAATGCATTTACCCACTGCTTAGACCACTGGGCTAAGTAATTGTACACGTGTCCTTCAGTAAGAGAGCCTCACAGTCTGTAGCAATGGTTCTGAGCTCCCCTCACATGGTGCGGGCAAGAATGTATAATTAAAACCTGGGCACTTTATCCTCTATTAATCTTGAAAACTTTGTGCAAAACAAACGCTGAGCAGTGGAGCATTGCCTGGCCGTCATCAATAATCTTAAATGAGCCTATCCTCACTTCTTCTGCATTTTAATTCTGCTCCATGACACCAAATGAGACTCTCTTTTCTCTCCCCCATCGCAGCGGCTCAAGCTGGTGTGCTCTCCACAGCCTGACTGGGGCCCGTTTCTGGCCAAGCACCGCGGTGAACGTTACAGGAACATGATTGACCCGCTGGGAACCTCCTCCCTGGGACTTAAACTGCCAGTGAAGGATATGGAATTGGGGACCCAATGCTAATAATTATTACAAAAGGGTGATGATAACATTGTCAGCCTTTTCTGATTTTTTTTTTTGTTCCGTTTTTCCCCCCCACCATTTCTTCTTTTCTTTTCCGCAGTGCCTGAAAGTGGTTGCTTAGGAAAGCAGAACTTACTGTTGCATGCCATAGGGAAGGCTTAACTAGACCACTTCCAGACGTAGGTGATGCCCGTGACGTGTTCTGCACCTGGTGACACAGCAAAAGCCCTGCGTGTGACAGGTGACGTAACCAGGTGTTGTCAGGCGATGTAGGAACAAACAGCACCAAACCTAAAAATCTTTAGAGGAAATGATGAGCCCAGTTTGACCCATTTCCCACAAGCACCCTTGTAACAGGTGGCTGTGATGGGACTAGGATTTTGCTGCCAGTGTATTCCAAGGAAGGTTCAGCCCTCAAATATGATGGAAGTGAGCAAAGAATGGGATCTCCTCTAGTCCTGATGTAAATCCAGCATAAGGCTCCTATAGCAATGGGGTTGCTTTTTCTATACTGACAGCCAACCTTGACCCATCATGTCTGCACAATTCCTTTATGATTTATACTAACTTGGAGGGATTGTTTTGTTATTTGAACAAGTGGAGACCCTTGAAACAGCACACCAGGAAGCAATATGAGGGATGAGAACAGAAACACGATAATCCATTTGATTTTTTCAAGTACAAAAATAAGAACAAAATCTTCAAAAATGATTAATTGAGACTGGGACTAAGCCACATTTGAATCTAGAAGTGGTTTGGAAATGGTGCCAGAATGAGTTGTATGGGCATCACTGTTTAAAGTCCTGTCATATGTTTCTTTTGATAATTTGGTATCTGTCATTTCAACTAGGAATGCCTCAGTTATACAAAGTGTCTGAAAACTTGCTCCATGCCAAGCGCACCTGTGGTTTTATTCACTTCACTCCAATACTCTGAACACAATTTTCCTTGTTTCTCTGCTTTTGTTTACAGTATATCCTCAAGAAGCCATCATATAATTTGTGCCTAACTTTGTATTCCTACAGTGGTAAGTGTAGTCTAGTTACCACCTGAAAACAGTTATTAGAAGTTAGATGTGCTGTTCAGCTTTGTGACTCCCCATCATTTGCCTATAAGCATCTTTATATAACCTGTAACCTTTAGATGGTGTATTCTTCTCTTTCAACCAACGGGGAAATAGCAGGACCCCACTTGTCTATATATTATATATATAGCACGTAAATTCTTCAAAACAGTATTCTCTCTGAAATGTGCATAGGGTTTTTTTTATTAAAACATTTTCATTAAATAAAAAAACCCAAATCCACAATAATTAACCACTGCAGTCATCCACACAGATGCAACATTAGATATAGAAAATGCAGGGCTTGGGGGGAGAGGACAATCTAGTAGAAGGCCATCATAACATTGCATAGCAGTAGGACATCCTAAATCATTACATTTTAGAAATCAAATATAAGCAGTCACATGAATATTAGACTTAAATAGTTTTGTTACCTATTGGGCAGAGTAAAAAATAGATCTTTTTAAGAGTACATTTATTTACCTAAATAGAAACTTAGCCCAACTTATTGTAAACACACTAGAATGAGGGAGAAAAATATATCTTCAATAATTGGCAAAAGTTAACCTTAATTATCTTGTTATATCCTATACATACATATATGATATTTTTTAACAGTGATCAGTGTTCATGTAGTGTGTGCTAGTGATGTTTTATGTCCCTATAAATATCTTACCAATCAGTGTAGAAATGATGAGCTTAGTAGTTTAGCCAGTTCTTTCCTCCCCACAGACACTACTGTAGTAGCCTGTAAGTGTTCTTTCAGGGGCTGTTTCTATCCCGTTCTTTTGTCTGTCTGTCTTCATATTACAGGGTCTCAGGTAAATCCTCAGTTCATGTGTGTCCTTAGCTCAGTAGGTGTGTTGTTTCATCCTGTTGAAGAAAACAAAAACTGAACCTTAAAGTAACACTTCCACGAATTGTTAACTCCTTTTCTCTGTGTGTGTGTATATATATATGTATATGAAATATATTAATCATTTTGCTGACCTTCCTCTTTCACGGGGCAATTAGTGTTGCCAGTTCTAGGCACTGCTGGAGACCTTTAATCCTCACACAGGACAAGTGAAGCACTATCAGGGGTCGTCACCTAGGGCAGGGAGGGCAGATTCCACAGTATTTCGCACTGACCCCTGAATCTCTACTCCACAGGCTCTTGTTGGTCCCTGTCTCACACAGCAGCAAGACAGGACCCTCCTGTGAGCTTCTCTGCCTTAAAGCTGTTCCCCCTTGCTTCAGCTTCACCTGCTATTTTAATAAAAGACTTGCTATTTTTACTGCTGGCTTTTATTTTCCTGACAGAGGCAGGTTTGAGAAGCCATGCTCTGTTTGACCTCATGAAGGTCCGTAAGGATGAGCTGGAAATTTGGTTCCCACATCTAGGTGGGGCTGAGGGACCTTCCCTGGGTGCAGAAAGGAACCTAATGATTCCGTGGTTCTAAGTCAGCACCTCTCTTGGGAATTACGTATTTCTGTTGGGATAAATCTCTTTGGGTCTCTCTTGGCCAATATTCCCTCACATCTTGGCTTATTTCTGGAGTCCAAGCCAGTTTGTGTTCGCTACTGCTGTCACTAAAAAACATCAACAAATATCCGTAAATTTGGTCCTCTTTGAGAAAGAGAAAACGCAGTTGAATAGTTTGAGAGTACTGAATCCTTTCACTTCCTGGCTTGTCTCAAGGAATGCATTGGAACTGGGATTAACACATTGCCATGAAGCTCCCTCAGTGTAGGGACGTCAGTTACAGCCTACCTGAATTATGAAGGAGATATCATTTGAAGGAATACTGCTGGGGTATGATATCTTTTGGCTAGGATTACCAAACCAGATTGCATATGAAATTGCAACTGAATTGCTTTCCATGATTTATGTAATTAATCTGCTTGCTTCTAATTTAGATGTTGTTCCTGTGCCTGCTAAGTCATTAGCACAGGATTAGGCTTGAATTTGAAACTCTGTAAACAGATGATTGTGATTTTTTTGCTAGCTGATCTTTGTCTTCAGCTTTGACCCCATAGCTAGGCTTGCAAAAACCTTTGGAAAAGGGGAGAAATGCATACAAAAATCACAGAAGATGTGAAGTTGTCATTGTATGTGAAAAGCAGGGGGTTTTTTTGGTCACATGAGACTTTTTCTAAAGTATTTTACTGTCCAAATCTGAAAGTTGAGATTAAATTAACCAGCAGTGTCTTCTTTAAATGAGAAGTTACCTTGAAGTTTGGGAATGCACTTCATTTACCATGTTCTAAGGAAAGTTTGCATGTACTTTGATAATTTTCTAAAAATAAATTTAGTAACTAATAGCATAACAGTAAAGATCTTTAAAAGAAAAAAAAAGGAGGGGAAAAAGCCATATTAGTAAAAATGTGAGTGATGTACTTTCAGATCTATCTATCTTGTGAGTAAAAAATGTTTAAATTTGGTGAAATTACGATGCATATTTTTTCTTTGAAATTAAATTGAATTTCTGGATGAGCTGAGATGCATTATTGTATGCATTAAAGATTATACCTAATGCAAATGCTTGCCATCTTCAAATTCTTTGGGGTCTTCCTAGTGTTTTTAATATGCAATGTTCAAAACCTGTGTTTCAGCTAGACAAGGCAGCACTTTGTTTCCAAAAGAAGGGTTTAACAAAATGACCTTTAATTGAGAAAGACTTGGATTGTCTTTATATGATGTTTCAATTGAGTCCAAGTAGTCTTTTGATTCGTTTCTGCTCCACTGACCACATTAGATGTGCCTCCACACTGAAGATCATTGCTTCTGATACACTGTGTGACTCTCTCACACCATCAAATTCCAACACCTGATTGATTTTAAATACCTTTGGTCTTTTTGTTATGTACAGTTGTATGGATAATATGATTTCTTTTTGCCTGTGTTAAAGCAATGTTTATGTACGGCAGTCATTGGTCTCCTGTTGGTTTCTTATTCTGCAGCTCCACTTCTTGCAATCAAAGACAGACTCGTAGGGACTGTGGGTTGCAGACAGCAGAGCTTTCTGACCAGAGGCATCCCAGAAAGCTTCTCTGTTCTGCCGTTGTAAGAGACACCTGTTTCTTGGTTTGTAGTTAGATGGTGTGCACATACGGTGCCTGTAAAACCGTCAGAGCTTGATATTCCTGAGGGGCTCAGGTCGGTGACTTGAGGTGGGAGGGGAGAGGTGTTGGGTTCCTGCCTTTGTCACCCTCAGGCAGCCTGTCACCAAAGAGAGAAGGTTTTCCTGAGGGGTTTAACATAACGTGAGAACTAGGTTGGATCTTAATGCTTGCAATGTTTTTATTTGCCCATAACGTTTAAATACATCTTCAGGTAACCATTTGCCTTATAGCTATCTTCCATTGTTAGGAAAATTGACTAAAACATGTTGTCCTTTATATTATGTAGTATTACCTTGTAAGGTAGATGCTTGGCTGGTATAAATTGTCACAGCTTTGTCTGGAGCTGTGACAATTTACACCAGCTGAGAATTTGCTCCCTGTGTCCTATGGCACTTTATTACGGACCCATCCCTGATGGGTTAAATCTTAATTACTTGCGTAATGTCATATATAAATATATATATATATTTACAGGCATTCTATGGGGTACTGCTGCCTATGGATAAAGATTTGTACCCTAACCAGATCATTACAGTTTTTTCATTAGCTGTATGTGCAAAAGATATATTGTTATGAAGAATGCATCATATGTATCTCATGTAGTACATATTATGTTGCTGTATGTTGTTAATTTCAGAAATCATTATTCTTGAGGCCCTACCTCAAATTTTGTATTTATGTGTACAAATGCAATTTATTGTATTATATATTTGCCTAATATATTTGGATGTGATAAATTAAAATTATTCAATAATGTATGGGCTCTAAAGACTCTAAATAAATGTCCAGTGTTTAAAACAGAAATTACATCAACTTCTCTAGTGAATGAAATGTCTCTTTTTCCACCACCTCCTTCCCCACCCAACACACACCACAAACATCATTCTTACTTAACACACAGCCTTAAGGTATCTGCAGAATTGATCCATTTGATTGTTAGAAACATTGAGCAGCAACTGGAAACAGCCCTCCTGGGAAATGGGGATGTTGCACAGCTGCAGAAACAAGTATCATTTAAATGGCTGGTTTCTTAACTATTGAGTGTTCTGTACCTTGTGGAACAATTGATTGCTTAATAGAGGACCAACTGGATTTGCTTAAATCCTTCTTATCCTATCAATTCAATCATCCCAAAGGTTGTTAAACTGTTAAAAACAAGAGAGGTTCGTATCTGCTGGAGATGCAAATGGGAGGCTGAAAAGAGGAGCGAGTGAAGAAGGAAAGTGTAAGGAACAGTTTCTGGTGTTATCGTACCTTGTGTTCAAAGTCGAATTCCTGCCGTGTGGTGAGGGCCATGTGCTACAACACTGATTTGGAAAGCAGGTTCTTCCCTTCCCAGCCTGCTAGGGAAGGTACTGGTCCAACCTGTTTCACTGTTGGCAGACACGAGCTTCTGAGAAACTTTCCCCAAATACAGTAGCTGAAGCACGATGTCACGACGTGTCATCAAAAGCGGTAACACGCGAGATACTTAGCCAAGAGCATGATTCATTTCAGGAGAGGGTCTGAACCTGAAGATTGCTCTATAGCTAAGTGGCAGGACTGTTTCACCACTTCTGGTACTTTGTTCTGTCTTTAAGCTTGCATTTCTCTGAAATGTGCCTGTGTGGGTAAAGGAGGTGGTAGGACCTGGTAATGGGAAACTACAGTCACTCTTTGTACATTATGTGTGCAGGTGGATTTCATTTTGGGAAAGTCCAAAGTTACCAGCGAGCATTGTGAGAGTCCTGAGAGAAAGCTAAGTGCCATTAGTACCCTTTTCAGGAGGAAAAACTGAGGCATATGGAATGTGTCAAACCCCCAAAGTCGACCAGTGGAAGTCAATGATATAACACATTGACTTTGGGAGCACGAGACAATCATTTGCTGTCACCATTAGGCATCTACTGCATCAAACCTTTAAACTCATGGGAACAGATAAAAATCCCTGTCCTTTGAACTTGGTTGTATGGATTCACCATGGCCACAATTTAAACCAATGCATGTTATTTAACAACTGCAAGATAGGCACATGTTCTACTACAGTGCTCACAGATGTGCTTATATGTGTGAAATAATTTTACTCTTTTGGTGCTGAAATTCCTACGGTCAGTGTGGAGGTTGAAAGGCTCATCTTATACCAAATAGATTATTCAGCTGTAAAGTTTAGTCTTCGAACATTAGCTAGCCATGTGTTTGGGAATTAAAAATAAAAAAAAAAAGAGCAGTAGATATTGCTCCATGACTGCGTACAGCAGTAGAAAAATGATTGCTCTTTGTAAGGCTTTACTCTGATGGATTTGTTAGTTACTTATGTAATTATAAACCCTAACGTGGATACTTTTAGCCTGCTGAACTGATTATGTAGTCCTTTACAAGTACTTGTCAGTGGGTAAGGCAAGCACGGCACGTAGTAATCCCCCCTTCCTTTCCACCTATTCTTCTTCACAGTATCTGGGTGTAAGTGCTGCTGCTAATTCTTGCCCTCTACTGGCGGCAAAGCAAACTTGGCTCCTATGGATTGCCAAGTATCCCCGCGGAGCCAGGCGTTCCAGGAAAGCAAGCCTTATTTGTGAATCGAGGAGGTTTTCCACCCCACGAGCTACAAGTTTTGTTTTTCTTTTTTTTTTCTTTTTTTTTTTTTTCCCCCAGGTGGAAGCACTGCTGTTTCCCAGCGTTTGCAGCGCAGCTGGCAACTGAGTCCACACATATTCAGATACCCTTGAAGTAAGAGCGCTTTTAATTGTATTTTAGCTGTGGCACGCAGACAGCCCTACAACTGCTCAGAGAGACACTGGGCCCACTCAAAAATCCTTCCTCAAACTACAGAATGTCACAAGCTTTGTGGCTGGCAGGACTAACAGTTTAACACCACACAGTTAGCAACTTCACAATAATTTAGGTCAAAACCAAGATGCATTCAATGACCAATGGAGAGTGCAAGAACAATATTCACAGGAATATTATCTGAGCTGAAATCCAGCTCAGTTTCCAGGACAAAAGTTTCACTCTTACAAAAGTACCTTCAGATTTTTTTTTATTGCTATGAATATTCAGAAACACAGTTTTAATCCTTATCTGGAAGTCAGGCTTTTCAGCTATTTATACTTCCCATAAGAACATATCAGAAGGTCAGATTTTCTGGTGATAAAGGAAGATGATTTGTTGCCATCAGGGGAGGTGTAAGAATAGTGTTGGTGGCAAGAAGGGGATTTTTAGTTTTCCATCCATTTGCCCTATCCTTTCTCCATACGAACAGCTGAACATATGTGCTCTCCAAATGCTCTCCAAAGGTGTGATCATTTGGGCATAGAGCTGGACTACAGGAAGAGCCACAACTGCAGGACGAGCTTTTTTCAGAGCACTTTTTACCAAGCTGTTCGTGTTACTTTTTGCAGTACTTGTGGGCTTTTGGATGCTTCTGGAGAACAGAAGAACAAATCAGTAATGGTTAGGATATTCTTTATCCATGAGATTGCTCAAGATGTGCTGGAAACTGTGCTTTACAGTTGATAATACGGTGCAAATTTTTGCATGTACCCACAGTAATTTTTTAATAAACAGCATTTAATCCAGACGTAGGTTAAACAGATGTGTTTGAGAATCTATCTACGACCAGTTTAAATTTTATATCCACTTAAGACTCTGCATCAAGTGGAAAATGGAAAACTTGAATTAGATTCAGTTTGGTGTCTAGATAGACACCGGTTTTACTACCAGATACGCACAAACAGATCTAAGCTAACAGGAATTGGATATACAGACCTGTTCCACAAAAAGAAATCTCTAAAATCAGACAGTAACTGCTAGGCAGAACACTGATGTTATGAGGATGGAATAGAGGGGTGTGTCTTCACGTGCTGAGGTACCATTGCCTCTTTCTCTTGTTGCTATGGTTATATAGAGTATTGGTGTATACCCACAGACACTTGTATACCATGTGTGTACCCCTCCTCACGCCCCGTGGCTGATAACAGGGCACCCCCAGCCAAAGGGAAGAAGCTGTAAAGTTACAGTCGAAGAAAAAAGTTGTTTTGATACAGTGGAGATAAATTTCTGAATGGCCACCCCAGAGGTTTCCTGGAGTGCATTACCTTGCTGGCAGCCAGGAACAGCTGTTCCCAGACATCTCACTAATTAAGTAATTAGGCAACCAAGTTAGACTGTTTGCTCTTGCCAATGTGAATGTGTATGATTGCAACTGCACCCTCAAGATGGGCATGATTTTTATGGTATCATCCTAACTTTGCCCAAATGTATAGCTTATTATTTAACATTTAAGATGGCTGGAATTTGCACTGTGCAGCACAAAATCATGATGAGGGGAAGCAGCAGAGAGGATGATCCTGGGGCTTTGAACCGTAGATCAACTGGAAATCTCACTCTGCTCCTGTTCAGTAGGGTGGGAACATCATCAGGGGCCAGTAAATTGTCCTTCAAAATTAAATCAGGTGTTCTGCAGGGAAGAGTCATTGCATATAACCAAGGCATGTGGTAGTCTGTTCATTGCCAAGGACGGAGCCAAATTAAAAGGCTGAAGCGAAGAAATACTTGAAGACAGGTTTTAGACCAGCTATTAGAGGAGACTCTCATATGGCTCACGAGTACCTTTAAATACTTTACCTCCCTTTTACAGGTTAGAGGCATGAAAGCGCAGTCAAGGCAGCGGAGCAAGGACATGCAAGAAGCCGAGGAATGGCACAGGTTTCTGTATTATATCTCAGGACTTCTTTTTGTTTCTTCATACGTGGCATAAATTATTACTAAGAGTAAATAGTTAATGAGGGTTGATTCTCTCACGCCGCGAAGAAGGGGAAGGTGCCCTGGAGCCGGAGGCCGCTGGTCTTGCCGCAGCGGGCGGCGGGCACCTCTCGCTCGGGGGATTCCCGTTGCGGGGCGCGGGGCCGGCTGCGCCGTGCGGGGCTGCCCCGCTGCGCTCGGTGCGCGGCCGCGGCCGGGCGGCGGCG
>VWZW01000227.1:577545-751586 GCA_013397115.1 Edolisoma coerulescens | reverse complement strand
TGGCTGGGCGGTGCGCGGAGCTGCCCGCGGTAGCGGCGAGGGGCGCGGCGGCACGGGCGGGATGCGGCTGCAAGCGCGGTATTCCAGCCGTGCCGGCTCCGGGATCTCTGCAGCCTTGCGCGACCCAAGTACCGCTTCTTGTTCCTTGCGAAGGCTTTGTTCTTGGTCCCCGGGTGCCGCTCCTCCTCAGTTGGAGCTGCTGAGGGGCACGTTTCTCCGTGGTGGTTGTAGCTATTCTCGAGGAAATCACCCGGCACAGTTATTAGAAGTGCAAAGGAATTAATGTTTTATAATTAAATTCTTATAGTAATTATAACCTCATAAAAATCTACAGAGAGATGCGGCATAAAAATAGTTGGAAGAAAATATCACGCGTCCCTTTCATAGTGGTGTTACCCCTGATAGCGCATACAGAGATTTTAAATGGTCAACAGGACCCAAAACTCTACTACTCGGAAAGTTCTTTGTATGCAACAATTGCCACCGAAGTTGTGAGAAGAAAGAGCAAAATGCCTCTTCTAGAGCTTCTTCTTTACCATATGAATGGTTTCACGTGGGTACGTGCAAATGGCTTGATTGTGTTGAGTGTGCTTTAAGTAAAAGTTTTTCCATCCCCAAATAGCACGTTACACATGTCGAGGAGATTATAAATGTGCTGCATATGTTGCATGGCTGCACATTAGCTAGATGGAGCGTGGCATGATTGCTGGTGCTTGGGTGTAGGTGATAAAGGCAGAAGCAGAGAATAAAAGCTGTCAGAGCTGTAAAGCAGAATTAATTTCTTTTAGGGATTTCCTAGTGACATCATTCATAATTATATGGCTTAATCCTCTAATCTACTGTAGTGCCTTCAGTTCACATTGGGCCGAATCCACCAAGTCCTGAGATGATTTTTACTCCCGCCCACCTGCCTGAAACATTTGGAGTGTTGCCTGTGTAAGCCACTGATTTAAGGGGAATGGCCCAATTACTTTAAATAGGAATTGAAAGCAACATCATCCAGAATCGGGCCCAGGCGTTGCACAGTTCTCCCGTGAGAGCAGACGGCTTGATGCTTAATTTTTACTTCAGAAAGAGATGGTATTTCCAGCTGCTTGTTCCACTGAAGAGGGACAGTATAAAATACTAGATACAAGTGCGGTTGATATGCCTGTGGTGTCTTTCTGATAGACTGGGGGAGACCACAGGGGAAAAGGAGACTTGGTTATCATACTGAAGCTGCTGATTTGTTGTGTATTAATTATTAACTAGGCTTTTGAGTGCTTGCTGCCGTTTGAAGACCCAGCTCAGGAAAATGACTAGGTATTTAAAGCAGGGTAGGCTCTTGCTAAATAGTTACTGTGACATTAGAAACGGTCTCTGTTTTCGAAAGTATTTTAAAAGCTGGAAGGAAACACACTGAAGCTGTCATACAAGATCCTTCGTTGGCGTAAATCGAAGCCTGTGGAGCTACAGTGATGTATACTTGTTGAGCCTTGGGTATTCAGGCTGGAATAAACAGCTTTAATAGAGCAGTGGAGCTGCAGTGATTTATGGGAGTGCCTATACTTGCTGTGGTTTCTGTCCCCACCCTGTTGATGGCTGTGACAGAGCTTTCACTTACTTAGATGGGGTTGAGATTTGTCTTACTGAACACAGTTTGTCCTTTCTGTTGAGCAAGTTTTAGTACCTACTTGACCTCCCTTCATATTAGTAGATTATTGCTGATCTGAATAGATGTAACCCCTTTGTAATGAGGGACAGCATACTCTGTTTCTCACAGGGAGGCAAACACTTGTCCTTGCTGATAGGTACGTTCACACCGTTTACATTGTGCTGCTTTTCTGCTGAGTGAAAACCTTAGAAGAATAACAAGTCCTTTCTTGTTTTGGTGCTGGTCTTTATTCCAGGAGGGGAAGGTGTTCTTGGTGCACAAACATGGACGGTGTCAGCTGTGGTCATTCAGTGCCTGAGTGCCTTGGGTGGAAGTCAAAGATAGTACTAAAAGCCTGATGATGTTGCTGATTGTCTGGGGAGTTTTTACCTTTGGAGAAGTTTATCCGGGTTCTCTAATATTCTCCAATTCCAATTTTCTAAAAAAGTGTTTATTCCCATATCCTTATGAAACTACTGTGTATGTATGGATGTGTCAGCACTCTTGGAGCTTCAGTTCCATCAGATGCCTCTAGACGTTAGTTTTCCTTGTAGAGTAAGGTTGCTAGAGACCTCCTAAAGTTGTATTTTCAGTACTTTTTACTGCTCTGTCCCTTGTGGAGTAAAATCCTCTACGTTAGCACAACACGTTATTCCAACAACTTTTAATTCTTGAGGAAAAGAGAAAGTGCTGGAGAACAGAAGATTTATGAGTAGTATATGTAACTTCTTGTTCCTTCTGTACACCTCAGTAATTTCTCAAAGCTTTTCAAAGAATCAAACTAGAGTACTTGCTGCTTAAATGATCCAGAAGTATAGTCCTGGAATAACAAATCAATCAATTTAGACCTAAGTGTGAAGTCCGCTTAGTGGAAATCAATCTGGACGTGCCTTACAGGTAATGTCCTTGCTCCATGGAAGTCGATGGGACTTTTACCATTGACTTCAGCTGTGTCAGGATTTCATTCTTGGAGCCTGTTCCTGTTACTAATGATGTTAGTGAAAAATTTCATTAGGAAAGTGTTTGAATTCCACGTGAGATATTTGACCTGTGTCTCAGGCACAGATCTTATGTCACTCTTACTGCTGTGTTGAGAGAAACACTGAGGTCAGGCTGACCTCTTCCTATCCCTAGAAAAAAGGAGTGTTTGATGTGCTAACCATCAAGTTGCCCTGAGCTTTTCAATACAGCATTTTCAAACTTGTGTACTCTGTGTCTTTTCTGCCAATCCCATCAGGTCCCTACTAGATTGAAGAGTACCCAGGCATTTCCTGGGCATAAGCCTTTTGTTAATTTTAAGTTTAGATTCCTACTTTTCCAGTAGGTTCTCCCTCAGCCCAGAGGTGCTGCAGCTGCTTTGTGGGTAGGTTTGTCTGCTGTTTGTAGGTAGGCATTGGCAACAACAGAGGTGTGCTTCAGAAGCCCTGTCAGACACTTTGGTGAGTCACCCAAGGCTCTTAGTCTACAGGATGGTGTTCTTTGCCCTGCTGCCGTATCTCCTCCAGGGTCCTTCCATCCAGCTGGTAAAACAGATTATGTTTAGGCTATGAGCTGTGGGCCTGGTCAGTTGGTCACAGCTAGGTAGGAAATGTGAGAGGAATTCTAAGTCCTTACATCTCCCTGGAAATAGTGTGGCCAACAGATGAATGCTGCAAATCTCTCTCGTTGTTTTGCATAGGTGGTTATGCTTTCCTTTATTTATTACTCTTTAACCTTATGAAGATACTGGATAAATATATCATTTTAGAATGTTTTAACACGTGCATAGTAAAATCTCTGGGAAGGAAATAGTTTAATTGAAAGACTTGGAATAGAATATCTTCTCTTTCCTGCAGCAGAGTTACTGTCTTATAAGTAATTACTGTGTACAGTGTGTGTGTGGGAAGGTACTAGAAATGTCTGTGCTAGATATTCTTCTCTATTCTTTCCATTACCTGATTTGAAATAAAAATTGATCTAACTCTCTCTGCCTCCAACAGCTGTAGGATTTGGAATGGATCCTGACTTACAAATTGATATCATCACAGAGCTGGATCTGGTGAATACAACCCTGGGGGTAACACAAGTGTCAGGACTACACAATGCCAGCAAAGCATTTTTATTCCAAGGTGAGAGAAACATCCTCAATTTTCTTATCTTGCTTCTGTCTGCGTGAGCTCATAAGAGCTTTGATGCTTAAGTGATTTCCTGTAATGGTGGTCTTACTTAACTGTTGCTTTTAAAAATTTCTGTTCATTGGATCTAGTTCTTGAAATACAGATGATATTTTTTGTGTGTGTGCTGTCAGGTAGTTGCAAGGGATATTTAGGGAAGTATTTCTGGGTAGCTTTTCAATTTCCCCAATATTTATTTCTCACTAAATATGTCAGAGTGGTTCCAAGGGATGGACTTTGTTGTGTTCTTGTGGTTTTTTTTCCTCTGTGATCATATACATGCAGAGAGACACACAGCTAAAGCTGTGTAACTATGAGAAAGCATTTAATGTGTTGGCACTGATTGGTAATGTAGTAAGTCTTTCATGAACTTTGGGAAAACTGATAAAGTGGCCAAATAGAACACTTTTGTATTTAACTGCCCAAGCTGAGTATCAAAGACAGGATAAGTCACTTTGAATTGTGATTTTTTTTTTTCCCCCCTTCATTAAGTGTTCTAACATAAAGTTTGTGAAGTGTTTTAAAATGATGATTGGTTTTTTTTGTATTTTTACTGAGTGAAATTCTGGTTGAAGTTTTACAATGTATTTAAGTAAGGTCTAGATTAAGGGACAATGTCCCATGGGGTGGAAGCACTGAGTTGCTACAATATACTAATTAGGCAAGAAAGACATTTATATGACTTGAGATTAACATGTGAATTAAAGCACCATTCGGAGCATTTTTATTGTAGAGATTTCCTATGTTTTTCCTTTACTGTACTTTACTCAGTGTTGAAGTGTGCATATTAGTGTTTCCCTTTTTCATATCTGTCTTCTGTAGCTGTTTTTAGAGGCAAATGATTATGATCTCATTTAGCTTCAGTTCTGGATCTGCAGTGCTAGCTGACTTCACTGAAAATAATAAAGGAAGTAGGTCTGTAATCTTAGTTCATTCTTTATCTGGCCAAGGCCAGTTTAGGAGTCAGAGCAGAGAGACTTCTGGAGACCACCTCAGGATTTGTTTCCTGTGTTTTATGATACAACAAGTAGCTTAATTTTCACTGATTCCCGAATTAGTGTCCAGAAGAGCAGCAGTGATTCCTTTCATTTAAAGATATCAATTGTTTTTCTTTTGATACCCTGACTCCCGGTTTGTGTATTATGGACAAACAATATTAAAGTATAGTCATTCCTCTAAGGTCTGCAGTGCCCTAAATATGTTAATAATTCCAACTGCTATTCCATGCAGTTAATTGCAACCACACTGATGAGCTGTTGGGGTGAGTTTTCACAGAGTGGTGGTCAGAGCTGTAGGGAAGAAGTCCGAGATGTGTTTGTCAGGACTTGGATTGAGACCATGTTACTGAAAGTGGCTTTGAAAGGTTAATGGTGAAGGTGTTTTGGATATTCTGTTCTTTTCTCCTTGGAGTTTCCCACCTGGAGTTTAGGAACTTAGGACTGGTGTAAAAAAGGTGGAACTTACAAAATTCATATGAACAGATAAACTGAAAGTAAGATATTCACGGGAAGCAATAAACAAACATTCACTGTATGAAATGAATAAGCAGTATGAAGACTGTAGTTAGATAAATAAAGCTTTTTTAAATTCCCAGAACAGAAATTCTTTTTGCTAATGCACGCAGGAATAACCCCGTGCTTGAATATCGCCTCTAGTGTAAAACTTCCTGGAAGGTGGCTCAGGAAAATTACTCTCTTCAGTAAAGCTCATCAGCCCTTGGGTCATGCGAAGACTGAAGGCCTTTGCTGTCAGCGGGGATGGAAGTCTGAGGGCTGCCCTGTTGTCTTCTTCCCTTCTTGTTCATATCTGTTATTTGTTAAATGTCAGCAGTGTGTTGGCAGCTGTATGGATTCCCTTTTACTAACAGAGGTGACTTACTGTACAACTACAGTGTGGCTGTGTGCCTGGTCCTTTGGCTGGAACCAGGAGATACTCAATTTTGATTTTTATCTTGCCATGCAATAAAACCAATATTGAACTTGGAGCAATGTATGGATGACTGCCATGTCTAAGTTAGAAGTAATACTTTCTCCCACAGAGATTCACAAAGAAACCCCTTGTCCAACATGACACTCCCAGAGGAGAGAAAAGCCTGGAAGTGAGTGCTTAGTTTCAGAATTACTGTATCCTCCTGGACCAGCTATTCCAGCCTGGAAGATGTGGTCCTCTCAGCACAGCTCTGCTCTGGTTTGTCCTTACCAGGTGTGAGCAGGTCGTGTGTGCTGTCCCTCGCTGCGCCCCACTGCTCCACTGTGGCCTTGGAGCCTCTGGGCAGGGCAGGACCTGTTTCACCTGGCAGGATGATTGCTGCACATGAAGCCACATTAGAAGACCTCTTCTGTAGCAGGCTTTCACTGCTGAGGATTCCCTAGTTTAGGAAATAAAAATAGTTTGTATGTTCTTTGGCATGTGGTTTTTACAGTGACAGTTTTGCCTGCCACCTTTGACAGCAATGTATCAGGGCTCTGAGCTTGCATAAAAGTTCCCTGTGGAACATTTTCTGTCTTGTGAGATGAATTTTCTAAAATGGCTATACTGGAGCTGTTAAAACTGAGAGTGTCCTTTTGTGTGTCCCAGCGAGTTTACATCTTTGAGCTAGAGAAATGGTAATTTTTCCTCAACCCGGACAGTTTTGTGTCCAGGGTAAGTGAAAATATGTAATGTTCTCCTAAGCAAGATTATTTTTCTGTGAATTAAACTATTTGAAAGAGAAAGCTCTATAAGTTTTGAGCATTCTTTCAGTTGCCTTTAGAGGCAAAAAGAGGAAATGAAAAAGGGGGATGATATGAAGATATGCACAAAAGAAAGAGTATTATTTTTAATTAGGCTTTTGATCAGCGATAGCTCTCTTACAGTAAGTGACATACTGTTTGTTCTAGAGTTTCTGGGGAGTGATGTCATGATGTAATTTATCCTAGAGAAAATGTAGAAAGACTCTTCCCTGGAGAGTTTGTGATTTCAGTCTAAGACCATCCCAATGAAGCTGGTGGAGTATTCAGATTTTTTAGTAATATTGGTATTAACAGCCAAACCTCAGATTTCTGTGAAGCAGCTGTATAGGCAAAGAAACAAATTAAGCTCTGTTGCATATTGTGTGACAGCGTGGTAGAACCGAAGTGGTAACTGAGAGATGTGGGTTGCCTTTGGGCAAGCAAATCTGTTCCTAATTCAGAAAAGCATAGAAACCTATAATTAAGTGTAGTCATCTGAGTGGTCCTGCTGGGCATGGACTTCGATTGTTAGAATATTGCAGCTGGATTTTTGATTGATCAGTCCATTATTTGTATGTTTCAGATCCGTTCTCGGTGAAATGGGGATGAGGAAATTAAAAAAAAAAGCAGTGTAAGTGCTGACAGTGTGAATTAGAGGAAATGTAGATGTGTAACTCGTAATTGCAATTCTGCAAACAGTCTGATTCTTAAGATCCCTAAAATTGTGGTGTCTTAATTATGTATCTTTTAATTTATACACACAAGAGTGGGGAAAAATGTCTTTGTGGGCAGATCAGTTGCTCTAGCATGAGGGGACAAAGGAGGGCGAGTGGAGATTCTTGACCAGAGTGCTCTTGGGGAATGGGGCACCCAAGATCCTGATGTCTGACCTGCATCTCTAACCAGGAGGCCAGTGAATTCAAGGAAATGGTTCTAGGGGTGGGTGGAAAATCTGCCTCAAAGAAATATATCGAAAATATGAATTTTTCACCTAATGCCTTACAATAACATCTTAGAAACATCGAATGTAAGACATCTATAAATAGTATCTCACAGACATGACAAATGTACAGGATCAGAACAAGATTATACTGTAAATTGTAGTACATTAAATAAACCCTGAGCTATGGCTCCCTTGATGGGGCTCAGTCCTGTTCTCTGTTTCAGACAGTAGGGAAGTAGGGCTTGCCCTGACTCTGACTTACCAGGATCTTGAGTTCAGTGGCACAGGAAAGCTCTGATAATAAATAAGGCAAGAGGATGTTAACGGGTCATCTTGTTTCTAGGTAGACTGAGACCAATTTTTAGCCTAGTTGTGAAATTATGTGATTACTTTAACCAGTCTGACTTTTGTTCCATGCTCAGTTCTTGTAGCGGAAGTGAAATTTCATTTCTTTTACAACCTGTCAGCTATGCCTATTTCTTTTAAATTCTTCCTGCAGCATCTCTTTTGAGCTAACAGAGACGTAAAGCCTTTGCTTACAAAACAGCTTCCCTCCGCCCCCGAAAGTTTATTAAGGCTTTGCTGTTGCCTTTCCTAGCAATCTGGCAGTATTTTTCAAGTTAGCCTTTAAATTAGGAATGGTCTTTTTACTATGTATACTATGTTTAGCACTCAGCAAAAGGAGGCACCAAGTACTGTTCAAAGTCTAGAGATACACAGTGCTTTGTTCTTGACCGTTCCTTGACTTGCATTAAACAACCACTGGATTTGTAAGAGAAACACCTGGCCTGGAGCTCCTGCAGCACAGAGTTCGCTCATGCTCCTTATTCCCACTTTGTACTAGAGACTGCTGAGTTCTTTTCTGTACAGTCATGGCTCCAACAGGAGAGGTGAAAGAATAACAAGTATCTTAAAGCACAGAGAAAGGCAATGCTTTTGTGAGAAAAAGAGTGAAACTTGTTGAGTTCCTGAAACAAAAGGACTGTCCTGCTTCAGGCCAAAAGAGAGATCAAAGCTGCACTTCTGAGGTGGATAGAGGTGCCTCCCAGAAGACTCTCTTGAGCTTCCAGATGAAGTGCAGTCCTCTCTGTTGGTGTTTTCCTTCAGTGTTTTACGAATCCTGACTTCTTTTAGACTAATTCCTCACTTAGAGAGTGGAAGTGTTTCCAGATCCCAGTCCAGGAATCTCAGTCTAAGAAGTCAGGTTTTGCAGTGCCGAACGGAAAGAGGTTTGAATGCTGGCCAACTTTGCCACGTTTCGGTGGATAAGAGCAACTGCTAAGTTGATCTTGTCATCAGGAGTGGGCACGCACCCTTTATATCAGGAATGCTAGCTCTGCTTCTGGTAGGACAGTATTCAGGATACACTTCTTGTGCCCTGGCAATGTGTTTGGGGCAGCAGCTCAGCACTGAGCTGTGCTCACTGAATTCCAAGGCCAGGGGAAGGCTGCTGCCTTTGTCCATCTGTGCTAAACTTCTCACCCTCAGTCTCAGTGGCATGGGTACTATGGCCAAGGTTTTAATCCACGTCAAGTGTTAAACTCTGTTACGCCAGCGTAATGTGCAAGGTGTGTGAGTTGCAGAGCTCAGAAAATAGCCAGGGACTTAATGAGAGGGACTGGATAACAGCTGAGGGAGGAAACATGTCATTACTCTTCCTAGGGCAGGTGGTGGGAGGTCTGCAGTGAGTAGGAGAGATAAACTTTAATTTTGGAACTCAGGCGTCAGTCCCTCTTTATGTGAGATAGTGAGACAAGAGTCATTGCTTTCTGTGGGATCTCTCCTGCTATGTTTATAGCAAATATTAAGTATCAGCAGTATTGTTTTTACAGAGCAGACATCTTACAGTAGCAGAAAACTTACGAAGGCACAACATGGGCGGCTGGAAATCTTAATTCTGCCTTCAGCTGTCACAGGAGAGAGTAGTACCTTTTCCATGATGGTGTATGAATATCCCATCTTGTGGGAATGCCAGGGTTTTTGGGGCAGAGCCTCTGGGCACACCTGAGGCTGCTGGCAGCCCCCTCCTTCTTGTGCTTTGGGACAGTTGGCAAAGCAGCTGATGACCCTTGCACTGTTGGAAAGGAATGTCCGTTTTTTATTTTTATTTTTTTTTAAACCAGGTGTTGCCCACTGTCACTTGGACTTGTGGCTGTGTGCCTGCACAGCTGCTCCCCTCCAGCTGGACGAGGTTTTTTTTTTTTCCTTTTAAAATACACGTTCCCTGAGGTGCTGCCAGCCTGGGCGAGGGGCTGGGCTCGAGGTGGGCCCTCTGTTCTCTGAGGTGGGGCTGGCCAGAACCAGCAGCACGTCCTCTCACAGAGGTGTCTTGCAGCTCACCACACCACACAGGTTTATCTTCATGGAAACTCTGCAAGCTCCTTGAACTTTGTGAGCTTTTATTTTATTTTCTAAAGGTCAGAGTGAGGTATTTTGCCATTGCTGTGTCATGATGTGTAGGCCTGCTCTGGTTCCTACAGGGGTGGGTAAATTTGGGGTTTTACCCCATGTTGCCTGTGGGATGCCTGTCCTGGTCTCCTGGGAGTTCATGAGGGAGGAGCAGCTGCCATCAGATGAAAAGCCTTTGTATGTGTCAGTAAAAACACCTTGACACCTGAGGTATGGATGAGCCTCTTGCTCCCATCATGTGGTAACATTCAGGTGCGATAACATTCCTTGGTGCTTAATTTTGGCTGTTTCTCTTGTCTTTTCACTGAGGTGTCCCTTCTCAGAATCCCCCTCTCACCTGGGCACGGCAGAATTGGTGGTTTGCTCAAAGCTGATCTGCTTTCAGGGCTGGCTGGCTCTGAAGGCAGCCATGGGCACCTCTCCTGCCAGTGTGTGTCCGTCCCTGTGATGGTGGCTTGTGGGGTTGTGAGAAAGAGGGCCCAGCCCATCCCTTGGAGAGTGGGATCCTCATTGGTGTTCCACACTCATCCCTTGAGATGTTGCCCTGTTTTTCCAAGCTTTCAGCCTGGTCCTTAGGAGCTGTGGCAGCTGCCCACCATCCCAGAGTGTTAACAGAGGTGTTAGTCCTTTGTCAGAGCTGCTCTGTGAAGCACTGCTAAAATGAGAATTTAAATAGGATGCCAACAGCTGGGCTGACTGCACCCAACAGGATGGAGGAAACTGTGACTTCTCTGATGGAGATGGTTTCTGGGCTTGTGTCCGTCAGCAGGCCCTGATCTCTTCTTGGGGTCTTGAGTGCCTGTACTGCTTTCACCCCTTCCTTCCCTGCTTTTCACCCCTTCCCTCCCTGCTTTTCACCCCTTCCCTCTGTAGAAGCTAGGAATGAGAGGGACTTAAAGCTGGAAATCTAGGGACAAGGACCGAGTATGTAAGTGCCAATGATATGGTTGGGATGAACAGGCTCCCCTGAGAGCCAGGAGCGACACAGGCTGGTGCTGGGCAGATGGGTGGAAGCGGCTGGATGAGGTGAACTCTGACAGGCAGGGCAAGGAAATGGCCTCAGATGGGCATGGGGAGGGGGGAGGTGAGAAAGAGCTCTATGGAGGAGCTGCAGGCCAAGAAGGAAGCAGGTGATGGCCATGCAGGGCAGTTGTGACATGGACAATACAAGGACTTTAACTTGAGGAAGGAGGGAGAGAGGTGCAGGCATCAAGAGCGTGGTGAGGGGAGCTGTGTGCAGCAGCTGGGAGAGGCAGCCTGGAGAGAGAGGCATGGGGCTGTGGCCTGGGTGGGAAACACAAAGGCTGCAGCCTTGGACCAGGGGAGGAGAGTCAGGTGAAGGTTTGCTCACGGTACAGGCAGCGTTAGGGCAGCATAATCGGGAAAAGCACAGGAAGTTTAGATTTGGTGTTGCTGTAAAGCACCCCGTGATATGGGCTGATATTTAACAAGTGTTTTTGGAGGATGTAACTTGGATGATGTGGGGGTTTGTGTTAGTGAATTAGAACTTTACTTTTGCTGTGTTGCTGGCCTGTAAAATTGAGGTGCTAATGCCCTTTCCTCTAACAGCAGTGGTATGGAGAATTCATTAATATTTGTAGAAGGCTCAAACACTGTGCTGGAATAATTAGCTTGGTCATGGTGTGTTCTGCCTTCAGAGAAGGATTTGAATATGGTAGATTTACTTTTCAAGGTGAGCCTTGAACAATAAAAATAAAGCAAAACTTAGGATCCTTGTTTGTTAAATAGTTTTTACTCTTTGTTCTTTCCTTTGTGCACTGACTGTGAGACAGGAGCCCCCTGGAAAAAGGTATGTGATCCTGTAATTAAGAAAGGTTTTGGAATATTCATCCCCAGAGGGTTGAGCAGGGTTTGCTTGTGATACTTTAATTCAAACATCTGCCTTACTTAGAAATTATATATATATATGTATATTTTAATATAGCTAATATTTTAATGTGTTTTGTATACACAATGCAATTTTTTTTCTTTCAATGAAGCCATTAGTCTAAATGTGGGTTTTTTCCTTTGCAAAAACCATTTTCAGAACAGACGAATGATCTGGAATTGAATACAATGAGCTAGGAGGGGTTGAGTGAGATGAATCATCTTCAATGGAGAAAATTAAAGATCATCTGAGACATAATTATTAAACAATGCTTTGAGGCTTTGAAGATGCATAAATTACTATTAACTTTGTCAGTTCCTAGAAATCCCAGAGGTAGTTTTAAAAATACTCTTATATACCCATCCTGTCTTGGCTGTTTCTTGTTTAATGTTGGAATTATGTTAGAAACTTGTCTAGGTGTAAAATTTATCCAGCATATTGATATGAAGGTGTAACTTGTAAATAATTTCAGAGTTTCTCATTCAGTATTCTCTTGTTTAAAACACCCCTGCCCCCTGCTTCCGAGTAAGCATAGACTAAAATAGAAACCTAGTCACATTAAACAACAGTGACCAATTTCTACTTTTCCTTTTTTTTTTCCCCTCTGTCCTGAATGCTGTCATGCTGCCTTCTGTTACTTGACATTTTTTGGATTTCCCATCATGTCTGTAATGATTAGGAGAGAATTCTGAGCACACATTGCCTCTGTCCTTGACAGTTATTTTTGCTTTCCTGGGAGACAATAATTGTGCTACTTGTCTGTCTTCATTTGCCACGATGGTAAGTAGAGGGGAACTGGCATAAGCACTTCAGTACTTCTGTAGTGCACTAAAAGCCTTGAATGCTTCTGGCAACCTGTTGACAAAGTCCTGTCATGAAGATAAGCAGAAAGGAAACAAAAGTTCTTTGCTCTTTAATGGGCTAAGAGGGGGATGCAGAAATTAGTTTCTGATACTGCTAGTAAGGATGTTCCCCACCATGTGAGCATCTCGGTCCTTACTATGGAAGTAAACTCAGATAAAAGTAAGAATAACAGTTCGAGTTTCTTGTATCTTCATCAAAATAGGAATACAACAAAAATTGTCTTTTTCGTACAAAGATTTTGGCAAATAGATACTCTTAAGTCATATCATACTGTAATTAGCTCCTTGTTTAGTAAACAAGTATTAAAGTGGAGTAAAAATGTTCTATAGCATCTTGTCAGATGGGCCCATGTGCTTGTCAGAGCTGTGGGAAGTTGGGGTGAAGAAGAGTTGGCACCTGAGTTGTGCTGCCTTAGGGCAAGTCCCTGAGTAGTCCCGGGTAAAGAATCCTGCCCAAGCCCCTGCACCTCCTATTACAGCTCTGGGTTGCTGGACAGATGCTGGGTTAAAAGCAGGCACAACTGGAGCATTAGTAGGCACTGCTGAGCTAAAACTGCTTGAAATGGAAAGGATGGGAAAAGCAATGCTCTAGAACTGGGTTCTTACTGTAGGCAATGAAACAAAGTGGCCCATTATGGTGTATTTTGACCCCAAGGGTGAAATCTTAAATTTTAAACCAATTTTAGTAGAAACTTGTTAATAACTGAGAAAAATGTTTACACTCGGCTGACTTGATTAAATTACTTCTAAACAGAGCTGCATCTTTTGCCTAAAAAGGAAGTGGTGTTATTTGAAATTACTATCACTTGAGGTTTTTTTTTAAGGTTTTGTACCTTAAAGAAGTACACAAAGGCAGATACAACCAGACCTAATGAAGGAGCCACCCCATTTCCGGTGGTGAAAAATCCTGCTGTCTTGAACTATCTATCAAGAATAAAGATTAGATGCTACTTGAGACTTCAACCTACTTCTTCTATGCCAAATTCTAGAATAATCCAGCCACCTGCAGTGTGGGTGTATAAATGACACACAAGGGGAACATTTTTTCTGTTATTTTTTCATTTTCACCACATAAATGGCATGAAACATTCATGTCATACTGTGCTGGTTTTATGGCATTATATCATGTGATTGCCTTGCCTTTTGTGGCCTATTCAATGATACAAAGTGCAGAACATTAGGTTTTTATTTTTCAAATAGAATGGGCAAAAATTGGTTTTGGCACCTGATGCCCACTCTAACATGGGACGAAATCCTTAGTTATAGGTTGCGTATCTGCTAAAATAGCAAAGTTAGTCCTGTAATTCTGACAACAGGGATCTGTGAATCACTATTTTAGAGCAGTAAGTACTGTAGCTCGGAAGTGATTTTGCTTTCTAAAAGCCTCTCATTACAGCTTTCCTGTCCCCCCATCCTCCCTCCTTTGTGGCAACATTTCTTACATTGCAGCGGAGTTTGCTGTGTGTCCCCTGTGCTGTAAATAGGAAAAGTAGCAAAAATAGCATAGGATCACTACAGCTGCAGGGACTGTTTTAGAGTCTGTCTGCCTTGCACATACAGGTGACTCCTCCCTCTGAAGCTGTGAGTTTTCCATTTGGCATCAGTGGGAACAGACACTTCCAAAGGAGATGAATTTGTGTTGTAAAGCTTAGTTCTCTATTGTGTAGCCCCCTTCTTTTTTTTATTTTCATTTTTAAAAAACTTTTTGTAAACTGGAACATAGCAAAGATCTTCTAAGAGCAAAACACATGTAAAACTGGATCTTGGAGTTTAAATACTTGTTGCTTCTATGATGGACCGTCTACAGATGGCATTCATATCTTCCTCTGTTTCTCTCTCTCTATTTCAGCTCATTGTGAATAATAATTTTGAAATGTTAAAGCCTCTTCCTGGGGACTGGGGAAAATAACAAAGCCAAGATGTGTGGGAGGAGAGTGGGGTTTGTGTGTGTATGTGTCATGATTTTTCTTGGTCTGTGGAGGTCTCTACAGATGCTCATCGTGCTGTTTGGAAAGTGAAGCAGGACAGCCTTAAAACATGGTATTTGTAGAATAATTTGGTAAATGCTGATGATTTGGAAACCTCATGTATTGCACTTACCCCAAGCCTTCCTTTTAAGGGAATGTACTGACAAGCTGTGGTAGGAGGACCCTGCCGTATTAGGGACAGCAAACTTGTTTGGGAAATGGTGGAAGTAATTTAGGTTTCCTTCATTGTAACTTATTATGGAGCCAGAAAAAAAAGATTTTCTCTTTTATAATAGCATTGCTCACATATTTAAGTCATGTCCTCTGCTTTAGCTTTTTGTTCTCTGATACTGGCATTGCTTTTAATGTTTTTTGATGTCTTGTGAGTACCAGCTTTCAGATGGGATATTCTGCCCGTCTTGCTTCGTGCCATCCTAATCGCTTCAAAATGTAGTCATTAAAAAAAAAAAGTAAACATTATTGCTGGTGTTACTGCTAACGGCAAGAAATGCAGAAAAGGGGGGACACATGTGGCAGTTCTATTTAAATAAAAGCTTATTTTCAGAAACAAAGGCTTATGGAGAAAAAGGGAGCTCTTAGTACCCCAATCACGTTTCTTGTTACGGATGAACCCACAGCAATGGATGCTATCAAAGTTGTCATATTTTATTCATGAGTTGTGGTGTGCTTGGGTGAAATAAGAAAAGCAATGTTCCAAATCATAATTATGGTGTAAAAAGATAAAACAGTTATTATTGTGACTTTTTAAAAGAAATTATTAAATCACTCAAATAAATCATATAAAATTCATAGAGAATGACTAAGTATGTTTGCTATTTATGGTTCTTTGTTGTGGGTGTTGTGAAACACTTCACCAATAGCGTTTATGCTTATTCTGGGAGAAAATATAAATGTGTGCCTGTGTATGTTCCAAGAAACAAAGACATTTAGAATATTGAATCTAAACATAAAGAGGCTGACAGCAGAAATTATACTTCAGTAGAGAAGGGCTCTGACAAATGTGTTATGCCTCATGCTATTATCATGCAGTTAATAAATAAAACAGACACCCAGGATTTAATTTGCTTTAACAATAACATGAAGTGATGTTTTTCCTCAGGGAAAGAAAACAAAAGGGAGAATTAGTTAATGAAACACGTGTTGTTTAATGCTTGTATAAATCTTATATAGAGTATAAAAAAACCCGAAACCACAACATTTTAGCAATACATACTTTAAAAGTAATTAAAAAACTATTTAGACTGTCAAGTCTTTGGGAGTTTTTGAACCAAGAGAGCACTTCAGCATATGCTTGCTTCAAACTCAAGGATAATTTCATTGTCTTTAGTTGGATTATTCATGTGATAAAATGACTGGAAATTAAAACTTGTGTGTAGGTGTACCCAGGTTTGTTAGCTGCATTGGGCATAGTAACCTCTCTCCACAGTGAAGAAACCAAGTCAGATTTCTGCTTAGCTGAAACTTCCCTTTTAATGAACTATTTCAAATAGTATTTTGTTTTACACATTTAAGAATGCAGGCTTTCACCAGGGAGGCAAATGTCGCACTGAAGTTAGACTGGGATTTTCAACAAAGTGAGAGTAATTTAGGCATTCAGCTTCTCTCCTGCTCCAGTGGAATCTGGTACTTAAAATTTTTTTGAGATGCGTTACTTGTTGGCTGTATCTGTTATATTCATGGTAAACTTAGGAATCATAAAGCACTTCAGAAGTCCTTGTGATTATTTCTTTAAAATATTGTTGCCATAAATTACGAGCAGTATTTATTCTTACTTGAAAGAAAGAAGAGTGCTAAATGAGAAATCAGAATGATTACATATTACTTAAAAATATAAATGGATCAATCTCTCTGCATGTTCTATTAAGCTTATATTTTATTTCTGGATTACAAACACACTCGGAGTTACAGTGGGAGGAGACCTACAATTAGCAGTTATTTGCAAAACTCGCCTTCTATGTCTGATTTTTGGTTTTAGGGACTCCTCACCTTCTGGTACCACCTTAACTTTCCTTTAAACAAATGCAGAACATGTTTTGTCAAGTTTTGGTATATATTATTTTTTAAAAGCAATCTCTGATTTTTTTTGTGTGTGTGACTTCAAGCATACTTGAAAATGCTTTGTAGAAGGGGAGGAAAAAAAATTGTTTAGCTTGCTTTTGCATGAAGCCATATTTTTGAGTGGCTCATTATTTCTGTGTGACATTAGTATTTAATATACTCCTGAAATAGATCCCTGAAGTGGCCAGTACTCCTCCTGCAAAATGGACAGCACACTGGGAATGATTCTTGGCAATTACTGCATTTTTCTAGCATTGCCACTGGCTCTGTTCACAGTGTTGCTGGTGTAAGCCCATGTTCTTTCTGTTAAAATGTTTTTATTTTCCAAATCTGCGAAGAGCAATCTTTATAGGCACAGTAACGGGATACCTTAGCTAATGTAGGTAAAGAGCAGAAAAGATGATACAGTCAGTGACTCCTGAACTCATTAACTAACAACACATGTAATTTGATTAACTCACATGATTTAAGAGCAGATGATGTGCTTTTAGTGATAGTGAACTTCTGGAGCATTGCAACGAAGCATTTAATTTAAGGGATCAACCATTTGTAAACAGTCTTGATTTCAGCATGAATTCCTTGAGGAAACAACGGAGCCTACTTGAGAAGACGAGCTCGGCAGCCGCCAAAAATGCTTGAAACAAGTTCAAGGAGTTGCCTTGAGTAACAGGTGACGTGTAGCCTCAGCAAGGTGATGCCTATTGATGACAGCAGGAAACCTGCTCCAAAGCCCCTTGGCCGACTGCAGGGTTCTGATTTTGGTCCATAGCAGCCAGTTGGTTTGATGACAATGTCAGTCACGGGGCTTTGAGTGTAACCAGGCTGCTGCTTCTCCTCGTGCTGCTGGAGAGGTGACTCCAGTGCTTTCCTTGGTCATTCTGCCCATGTAGGTGGAAAAGACAAGGAAAAGCCCTGGAGGCAGGAAACCCGTATGAATTTTCTCGATATAGGCTTTGCTACAGCTTTCTGCCACAGTGGTTTCTCTGCCACTTAAGGCACCTTTGGCTGGCTGGGGCTGGAGAAGCAGAGGTGACTGCTTTCAATCTTGGCATGTGTTCATTTCCAGGTCTTGTGCAGTATCTGCTGCTCTTGTTTGGTCCAGAGTACTCAATTTCCATGGCTCAGTTTGAAATGCTGATCAAACAAACAAAGGACTTAAGACTCTCTGACAACTACTTAATTAGCATGAGTGTGGTCACTCTAGCTGGTGCTCAAGTCAAGGCAATTTTCAAGAAGTGAAGAGTCTGACACTAAGCCACTAAATCAGCTAAATTAGAGGTTGAGGAGAAACTGTGATTTGATAAGTATTCTCTGATTTCTTCAGTGACTCAAAATTCTCCTGCCCCTGGCATCTGGAGTTTTAGGATTGGGTTTGCAATGGCTTCCTGAAAGGATTTTTATTTATATGTATATATAATTTTAAACGCTAGATGAATTTTGTTGGGAGAGACCTATTTGTAAACTAGTTTACAAACATGTATATCAAAATGACAGCAATATATGAGCACGTATAGCCAGGGGTAGTTTTGCATGATGCAGAAACAGAGTTTACATTGAATTACGCTCTTTTTCCACCTTCTCTAGCGGAACTGCTTTTGCTGTATAGTCATGGGAACTTACCTTTGTGACATTAGCTGTTCACCCTGGTAATTGCTCCATCCTCTAATTTAATGAAAACCCATTAAACCGAAACAATAATTAAAATGAGACATCATCTCTGTAGGAGGCTTGCATATTAAAATCACCAAACATTTCACTGCAGACAGATCTTATTCTTGAGAAACACTGTTTGAAGCAACATGTAAAAAGTGATTTACAATGAATAATCATAATTTAGAAAGCTGTGCTGTTGAACATGATTTCCTACTGTTTATTACTGACTCTGAGTGGAGCTAGCAAGGCAAAAACATTTACAATGTCTTTTCATGCTGGCGAGAATACACAGAAGGAGAGATGTGCTTATGAGAATACATCGTACCCTCTTTGCTCCTCCCTGGCAGCATAATTTTTCAGAGAAGGATGAGGTGTTTTGACCCCTCCCTTTGGGTTGCTGGCAGGTAGAACAGGTGGTCCTGGTCCCCACTGTTCCAGTGCAGGGGCCCCAGAGAGCAACAAAGTGCTGGCTTAACACCTTAACATAAATTTACATTTATTTTCCCTTGGTAGTACCCCCAGCTTACTGAACCCCATCATTTAGCCTGGGTGGAAGTAGTGCAGGCAAGTGGGTCTCTGCAGCACTATGTGGGCTGTCTGCAGACTTAGTGCTTGTGGCTGAATTGAGCTCCCAAAGTGCTCTGAGGGATGGACATGGCTCTGTGCCTTTTCCTGTGACAGGAGCATGTTGTGAAGTCTTCTATTTTCTTTGCATATAAAGAGAAATTTGTGTGAATTTATCCCCATAGCTCAAAATAAAAAACTGGTGGTATCTGCAAATATCTACGTTTTGCCCTTGGTAAGTAGGGACGGAAGTACCTGAAGCATTTCTCTGCTTGGCAGTGAAACGATTCGTTTTGGAGAAGATCCCCATAATTAGTGGTAGCATCCCTTCTGGGGATTTTTGTGACTTGTATAGACTGAGGAATGCTTTTAGAGGGGTGGAAACGAGTGGGAATGGGCATTTATCATGATGTTTCTCGTTGTTGATTGGGTATTTTTTTGTTATTGTTGTTGTGGTGGTTTTTTTTTTGTTTTTACCACTTCTTCAAAAGACGTTTTTTGAGACCAGTGTGCAGGGAGGGAGTAGGTGCACTGGATCCACTTGACTCAGAGGCTCTGATGAAGCACCTGCTTCAGTGAAAAAGAATGGTTTTGTGGTGCTGTTGTGTGTTTTCATCCTCAGCAACTGTTAGGAACTGCGTACACTGGGAGTTGCTAGTTTTGGATCACCTTCCTAATCTTGGTTTCATTTTTGTAAAGCTGGTGACTTAAAAAAAAGTAGGGCACTGGGGTGATTTTTTTTGTGTGTTTTGTTTTTTTAAATACAGTTTTCAGTTTTATTGGATTTTGCCTATAGCAAGGTAAAAGCCAAAAAGCTGTAGTATTCAATTCTTTAATTTCTATAGCTTAAATCCAGATTCTCTGTTGCAGGATTAATTTCTACTTGCTTGTCCAGAGTGACTGTTCAAAGGTTCTTCTGAAAGCATGTTGAAGGAAATAGCTTTAAAATGATTGAAGTTACCAATAAAGCAATGTGTTCTGCAGTATGTTCTCTGCCAAGGGAAGTAAAAGGTATTCAAGCAGGCTAGTGAATGATAAAATGTACCTATTGCTTTAGAAAATGAGTTGATTCAGAACTGAATTTTAGTATTTTTCCTCTAATGGAGGCATCTATTCAAGAAAAATTATTCCCCAGATGGATTGGGATTCAGCTTTTAACAACTGATGTGCATTTTTCATCACTTAAAATTCCATCCCAAATGGTCATGTATTTCCCTGTGTACCGTGGATTGTTGTCACTGTCAAAGGAAGCTTGGCAAGACCTTTGCTTTCTTTCCTAGCATTATCCTTTTCCTTCTCTAACTCATTTTGTCTGCTTCTGTGTGGTGGTGATTTTCTTACACTGTTTCTAATGGAGCTGATGCCAACTCCTCCATTTTTCTTATCTGGGACTTCTAATATGTTCAGAGTTACAAATAGCAAAGGCCTGAGGTTTTAATTTTTAGTTGCTAGAGCTGGTGATGCATAGAGCATTGAATCCACACAGGAAGATGTGACTTGAGGGTCTAAATCAGGTTGGGTAAGGACTGATAGTGTCCCTGAGTTATTGTACCAAATTCCATTTATCATTTAGGGTTAGTGTGCACAGTTTGTATGTATGAGGTAAAGCTAGGCCTGGCATTGTTGGCCCCAGAGCAGCATCACCATTCATTTGGTTTTATGGTGAAGTGAAAACACACCTATGCTAAAATAAAAATTGGAGACTTATTTTGAAGGTGCTGAAAGTGAGTCTTGTGAGTAGTTACAAGTGTGGGTAAAATTTCTCGGTGTGGCTCAGGGTGTAGGAGCTTGCTGCAGCTGGGCAGGGTGCTGTGGTGTGCTCTGCAGATGCTCTGCAGCCAGAGCTGTGCCGTGGGTGCTGAGCCCCTGTGTCAGTGTAGCCCTGGGTGCTCCTTCCTCTGGCAGCTCTTTTTGGCTTGGCAGGGGCTGGATGGGCTCTCAGGGCACAAGGCATCCAGGAGAAGGCAAGGGGGCATCCCTGGCTGTGGGGGGAGATGGTGCCAGGGAGGGGGGATGGTAGCAGCTAAATGGTTATTGTTGTCTGTCCTGGCAAACTGGACCATTGGTTTGTGTTTGGCACTTCTTCCTTGGACCCGCAGCTTAAAAAAAGGAATTAAACAAAGCAACAGCTATGCTCTCTCTGACATAGGTGTGTCTTGTGTTTTTGTTTTGCTGAAGGTAGAAAGTTGCCTTTACTTGATGCTCTGAGATGATTTGTGTCTCTTGGACTTGCAAGTAACTGAGTATGCTTGCTTTCTTTCCTTGTTTAATTTTAGAAACACTCTGGTATGTTTTAAAAAACCCTCCCGACAGTCACTATTTCAAATTAAGAAAATATAATCACATAGAAGGGCATATGAAAGTCGTATCTGTGTTTGTTTATTTATTTTGCTGAGATTGCATTACCATTCAAGCATGAAGCGATGTTTCACTGAAGATTGCTGTATAAACCTATATTGTTCTATATTATGTAGGAGATATGACATTTCATTACAAGCAGACAGTTATTTTTATAGAGAGCATAAAAAGTATTTTGCCTTTCAGGCACCTGTGGTGAGGGGATGTATGTATTCTCAATTTTTCTTCTTCTTTTTTTTTTTTTTTTTTTTTAAGTGTGAAAATCTACCTGAAAATAGAAGGCTCTTAGTCTAAATGGATTGTACTCCCAGATCATTTGTATGGTATTTTCTGCAGAAATCAAGCATAACACAAACAGGAGGTTCCTGGGGATGGTGTGTGTGAGGGCGGGCAGCGCCGGGCAGGCGTGGGGGGCTGTGCCATGGGGACAGGAGCTGGGCAATGCAGTGTTGCCCTCAAAGTTCCTTCTTCCCAGCATTTGGGTTCCAGGTTGCAAGCCCAGGTTGTGCTCAGCACAGGGATGGTCTCAGCTCCAAAATCCCAGGCTGTGTGCCCTCTGGATCCCCACCAGCCTTGCTGGGCTTCTCATCTTACAAGTCCAGTTGCGTTTGCCATCTCACCATGGAACTAGTGGGAAAGTCCCCTTGTAGTTACTGAGATTGGGCTGTGAAAAGCAGCATTTCTGTAGACATTTCTGCATCTGCAAGCAAATTTTTCACCTGGCTTGCAGTAGGGATGTCCTCAGGTGCTGGTAATGACTGGACTTGCTCCCCAGATACATAGCACTGTAACTTAGAAGTGTGTTAATTTCTAAAAGCCTGGTTATATAACTTCCTTTGTACCAATTACACTAGCATAGTGTTGCAAAGCAGTCTGTAAATACTATTTGTTACCCAGTAGTTTGGACCCAATGCTCTGGAATTTCAGAACTTTGGATTTTACCAATTTTAATCAATAGTGAACGAATATCAGTGTTTCATGTGGTTTTGGTATACTCGTATCTAGGAAGAGGTGGTAGATAATAGCAAAATATTTCAAAGTATATTTCTAACTGAAGTAATCAGTGCACTGGTGAACCATGGATGATTCTGAGCAAGGAGCCCTATATTTTTGTATAAAATTTGATGGATAGGTGGTGGGATGTGGGCCTTCCTATAATGAGAAACTGTTGTACTTTGCAAGGCTTGACTGAAGTTTAAACATATATGTTCCACTGACAGCACTGCCTGTGCTTTCATGGGAAAGAATTTTTGAAAGCTTTGTTAAGTCATATTTTATTTCTGGTAATTGTGACAGCTTTAAGAAAAAAACAATTGTAGGATATGAAGGTTTTAACCTTCAAAAAGTGATAATTATCTTCATCTGTCAGGTCTTGGACATGTTACCTCTGAGTCTTACTTGTGCCTTGGCACTTGCTACCAGTGGGTTGTCTGTTTCTGTAGATAGCAAACTGGATATTGGCCAATTTATGGGCCTGTGGGAGACACAGTTTTGTATCTCTTGCATCAGCTTTTTACAAGGAAACGACATGATATTTATGACCAGCAATAACACCTGCTCGGTGAAGATAATGATACAGATAACAAAAGCTAATAGATAAAGACAAAATCTGGTCTTCTGTGCTGGATTGTTTGTTCTTCTATTCCACTATATGATGGCAGTGGAGATGACTTCTGCTCTTGGAAGCTTTATCCTCTGCTATGATAAAAGTGGCACTGGACAGAAAAATACTTTGTTGGTGTAAAGTGGGCACTATATTTATTTATCAGGGGAATTTGAGCCCCTGGCAAAGATTTTTAAGCGATGACTAGTGATTTCGGATGTCTAATCTGTAGTTCTTCTCAGGGGTGAGCCTTTCAGAGTGCAAGCATGTTGCGAGTCTGGGTGTGTAAGCTCATTTGGAGGGCTTTAAGCAGCACAGGAAAAACTGAGACACCCAATCACCAAACATGTTTGAATACTTTTTCCTTGGAGTTTGGTTTCAGTCCATTGCATTCCCTCAGTAGTTGTGTGTTTGAGGTTTTAGGTTGTTTTCCAAGCCAGTCTCTCTTCTCTCTGTCGGCAAAGCCTCATTTAATGACACAATGGGGCCTTTTTATAGTGGGTTTTTTTAGTTGTTTTTTTTTTTTCCCTGCAGTGAAATTCTGAATTGTAATTTTCATCACTCCTTTGTGTGTTACGTCGTGCATGCTGGGCTGGATTCTCAGCATTCAGTGGAGCTATCTGGTTTTCTACCAGCTGAGAATTTGTGCCAGCATTTTTGGCTTCAAAGTAAAACCTTTGGAAAGGAAGCACACTGGGTTTCTAATTGGTTGTGACATCCAGGAGCTGCAAGTGGCTGAGGTCTTGCAAATGTGTGACAAAGGCCCCGCATGAGAGACATGGCAGTGGGCGGGAAGGTGAAATGCCATGATTTCTCTGTTTTGTCGTTAATTGTCTTTCATAATGATGATGTGTAGTGAATAAAAGGATGAGTTAAAAATGAGTATGGTGGGAGATGATGCATTTGATTCTTAGAAGATCAACTATGAGAAGGCATGATGCTGCTTGGACATCATCAGGATTAGTGAGGCTGGAATGCTTCTGCATCTGCCTGGTCAGGCTGTAGTTCAATGAATATTGTATGAGCTGTCATACTTCGCTTGTTTAAACTGAGAAATCCCTGAATCGGCCGTGGATTGCAAGCGTGTCTTGTATTTATTTCTCAGGCAGGAGCACAGCCGTATAGCATTATTAGCAATAATACATCTCTGCCTTACACTGTGCAAGGACAGGTTTCCTGTGATGTACGAGGGAGAGGTGGTAACAGAGTCAGTGGTAAAAACTGAAATTGCAGCTTGGTGAATTGTGTTGGGAGAGGCAGTGCCTGAGATTTCTCAGAATTTAGGAGCCTATTTATCTGACTGCAGCACACCTTATTTACAGCAACTTAGTCTGCTCGCAGAAGACACAAATGGCTCAGCATCCCATCAAAAAATCCATCAGAAAATCAGTAGCTGACCAGTTGTGAACTTGTCAAAGTGACAAGTGGGCATGCTGACAGAGATGGCGTTTGGGTTTTTCATTGAAAAAATGCAGTGGTGGACCATGGTAGATGACTCTCAAAAATGAAAAATATTGATGTGAAAATGAAAAATGTGATCTGAATCTTTCTGACTTAGCATTTTTACCAGACTGTTACTTCCCTTTTTTTTTTCCCTTCTTTTAAAAATAAAATTCTTAGATACAGAAAGAGAAATCCACGCAGCACCCCACGTGAGTGAGAAGTTAATTCAGCTCTTCCGGAATAAAAGCGAGTTCACGTTTCTGGCCACTCTGCAACAAAAGGCATCGACTTCTGGAGTTATATTGTCCATCCGAGAGTTAGAGCACAGGTAAGAGGAATTTGTTTCTCTCTTGCAGCAGCAGCACCATAAAAGATACTGAGTACTCAGTGGTCTGTTTGGATGACATGTTGAAATGGTAGATGTAAAATCTAACATGCAAATGAGAGCCTTTCTTCATAGCTTGCAATTTGCTACTTTTTTCTAGTTCTTTTTTTGTTATAGGAGGAATTCATTATTTATGTATCCTGGTCTGTAAAATAACTTAAACAGAAAGATCAAAGCCAATGTAGTATAGATGCAATGCACTTTGGAAGTTACAAACCTTGTAATGCAATTTTCCTGACTAGTTTATTATATGTGCTTTGGAATTTGCCTTTTCATAAAAGTTAAACTTGCACATTTCTTGCTTCACTATGTTTTATAACATTATAAAAGAATACGTTTTCTTTGAGATTCAGCAACTGAGCTATTAAGCAATTAAGCTACTTGTGCTTCCATATAATACTGTGTATGTTTTCTTCCCAACATAGATACGTTATATTCCTATTTCGTGTATGTCTCTTCCCCCCTCCTTTTTTTTTCTAGTTGTCAGTGTAGGAGGAAAAAGAGGTCTCTTTGATTATCTGTTTTAGTGGCAGACATCAGCTGGTTACAAAAAAAGTATACTTTGTATTATGGTCCATAATACAATTCCAATGATGTTTTGATGTTTCAAAGTCTGTGTTGCATCAAACAGTCTCCTATTTGTAACTTTGTGAATGCTTTTTTAATAATTTCTTAGGTCTTGAAGGACCTTTGTGTCTAGTCTGACACATAAAAGACTGGTGCTGGTCTTTCCTGTTGTAATACAAGTAATGGGACATTCTTTGGTTGCTCCCATTTAACATCTAATACCAGTTATTCGGCATCACTTTAATTAAAAAAATCCTATTGGTATTTGTCTTAATCATGTACATGATACTCAACTGTTTGCCCAATTTCTTCCCTTTTTGTTGAGAAAATGTATGAAGGAGAAGGCAGTGGCTTCATTATGACCAAATTGTCAGTGATGCCTTTTGCCAGTGCAACAGCAGAGGTGTCCAGACAAGGCTCCCCAGTTAAGGGGAGGACTTTGCTATTTCCCTGTTCTATACTTTTCTGTCACCTCTACTTTCTTATTGGTCTTTCTTCTACTTTATTCCTTTTTGCGTTTTTCAGGCCATTGTCTCAGTCTAGAAGAATATTGTTTTATATTATAGAGGAATCCCTCCCTCCATCTCTTCCCATTTTCCTTCTCTTACTCTGTCATTCTTTTTGCATTACTTTTCAATTTCTCCAAGCTTTTCCGGGCTGTTGTAGCTCTTTGAAGTCATGGTTTACAGGATCAGTTTGCCATGTTAAGAGTTTGTTTATTATTTATTTGAGAAGGAGGACATTGAGGACAGCCATTGAACAGAAAAATGCTGTCACATGCCTGCACTTAGCAAAATCCAAGGTCAAACTAGACAGGCAGTGATGCTTATACAAGGCAAGGCACATGGATTTTTAGATATGGCATCTACTGAATGCAGCTCCTCGAGTCCTCTATCTTGGCAGGCAGAGGCTTGTAGGGAGATGTGCTATGCAAGAGTAATCTTGGTTGAACAAAATACACTGCTGCTGTCCTCTCTGGCACTCAGGTTATCTATAATATTTAAAATGATGACATCTGCTTAAAAATATATAGAGTTGAAGGATTGCCTGCTAGTCTCAGTTAAACCTTCGTAGCTCTGTGTCGTAACCAAGGAAGTTTCAGTCCCTGTAATTCCATGCAGGAATCAGGCCAGGCATGTCTGGTGTTGCTCTTGACTGCTGCTACTTCAGATGGATTGCTGTGGGTATCTTTCTTTTTTGGACTCACTGTGTATCCCTAAAGCCATTGCTTGTTTCTCAAGTTGCTACTCAGACCTTGGTAAGGATCCTGCTTTCAGACCCCCAGGTCTGTGATGACAGAAATTAATAAAGTGGATGACAATGGAGAAAGTACTTTTTAACATTGATGAGAAGTAGAGAACAAATATTTGGGGCACTGCTGAAGAGGACCATGCTTACATTAGATCAATGTAATAGCAGAACTTTCAGGTTGATAATTTTTGGTGTTTCTCTTACAGCTCCACTCACTCTATAGCTTTGCATGGGAACTGAAATAGGTGCAGACCTGTGTCCCAGGGGGAAGCCTTTTATTAATTGTTGCTCCTACTAAATTTTTGGTCATTATCATGGTTCTGGTCTCGATGACATCCATTTTTTTGGTCAAGCTTTTGCAATTTCCCCTGTGTGTATGAAAACAGACTCTGCAAAGAGAATAATAAAGAGCATCTTTATTTCAGCATGAGCAAGATGTGTGGGAACAAGTATAAGGGTACAATTGTTACTTAACCATCGTAGTTTTTGACTATGGAAAAACCAAGAACTCTTCTCAATTTCTTCTCTTTGCACAAAATAGGAGATATTATAGTTAAAGGCTTGCTTTTTTTAACTTATCAGCATACCAAAAGTGGCCAAGTTAAAAGTTCAAGCCTTCAGAACATACAGGAGGTCAACAACAAGTGAAAAAAAGCTGTGTTAGCTGTTGATAGCAGAGTTCATATCTCTGTGGGAAATGTCTTTTTTTGTTGTGCATAGATTTAATAGATGAGAAATAGGTGTTACTCTAAGCAACAAAAAGGTGTGTGTATATATTCTGTCTTTTGATGTAGTGGAGATGATTGTCCTAAGGTAGTAATGCATAGAATGCCTGGTTTAAATTTCACTTCTCTAGTAAGTTTTAGCAGGTTTTTATTTTCCAAGCTGAAGATAATAAAATAAGATTAATACAATTTTTCTTGAAGTCAGTAATTTAGATATACTATTTTGTTATTCTAAATGGATATTTTGTAGCAATTAGAGATTTGCTGTTAATTTATATCATCATTTGATGGACAGGATTTATACTACAATTATGACAATGCATCTTTGTTAACATTTTGTTGAGTCAGTTTAATGATGATAAAGACTATGTTTTCATGCTTAAAATGTATTAAAGTAAATCTTGGAAAATGGAGATCTTAATTACACAGATAAATTCTAATTGGACAGTATGATAGTTGATGCAGACTGTGTATATAATTATCTGGAGTGCAGTGGTAAATCTGAAGATCATATTTTCTTTCCTAAATTAGAGATAATAAAAAATAATATAGGATGGACAGACATGTTACTTGGGGATGCAGAAGATGGAAACTGTTTTCTCGATTGGAGAACTGTGCTGGCCAGTTCTTCCTAGATGAGCTTTGTGACCTACTTTGCTCACAACCTTTGACTCCTTAGACCACCAAAAGACTTAGAAAAGGCCATCGAGATATCTAAAATCCCACCCACAATGAATTCCTCATTTCAACAGTGATTTAATACACTGAAGCTGTATTTACCTGAAGCTGTCTGCCTGCTCCTTACCTGCTCTGGCCTTGCGTGGTCCAGAGCCCAAGATCATAAATTAGATGGACTCAGCATTGCCTTTCAGCTGTTTAATCTCTGGGTTTGAGATACATTGATGGTTCCTCTCCACCACTGGCCAGGATCAGCATCTGGAGAAATGTCAAGGATGTTCAGGTACCCATATGTCATTCTTCCTGAAGAGTGTTTCATAATGGGAGATCTCACCATTATAGAACAAAGGACTGAGTCATAAGATGATTGTTTTGAAGATTTTTCTTACAGGAAGCATTAAAAACTTTAGGTTTTTTTCCTAAATTTTTCTTTTCTTTCTTTTTTTTTTTAACATGCTTGTAACCTATGTCTAGGGCCTGAACTTCAGAACTTTATGACACGCCAAATATTTGGAAACCTGTAAGCTGATTGTACTGCTATAGTGAAATGGGTTTACTGAGTTGAAAATCTGCTCCTTCACAGCAGCAAGCTGTGTTGATATAAATATTCAGGGAGATGCTGATAAATGTGTCAGGCTCATAGTGGAAGACTTAGAGGTCAGTTTTGGGTGGGGAGGTAAAATAGGCATGGGACTCCAGTCCACTGTTAGATACTTCCTCCCAAGTGTCACCGTGAAGGGCTCCTGAGGCTCTTGAGGAGCAGATAGAAAGGTGTATGTTCACAAATAACAGTTGGAAGGCTACCAGGCCATTGTATGTTTAATTAAAAACACAAAGGGGTAATAAGCTAGTTAAATTATTCACTGAAACCTAGCTGATGAAAAGAAGCCTCTGCAAGTGACTTCTGACCCTAGTTGTAAACCTGAAAAATTGGATTTACTCCCTGCTATGTTTTAGATTATTCACTGCAAGATGGGCATATGCATATTGGCTTCCAAGATGCCCAGGATTCAGAAAGGGAAGGAAAATCTCTGCAAATGTATCCATTAACCTTTTTCTTTTAGGATAAAGGGCACGTCTTTATGAATATTTATATGTTGAATTGCTAAACTGGAATGCTGTAAAGAGAATATAAAGATTGAGCCTTACTTCCACCCCTCTGAAGGAGGTGATGTGAAATATGTGAGGCATCTATACGTTTTTTTTCCTTCTCAAAAGGTCTTTAGAAATGCAAATGCAAATAGAATTGTGATCACCTGCTTCTGTTCTTGGGGTTAAAGTACGCAAAAGAGTGAAGCGAAGAAGAACCGTTACATAAATCTTCCATTGATTTAAGCATTGTGAGAGAGGAGTTACTACTGCAGGAGTTACCTTCCATCCTGTGGCTTCCTGCTGAGAGCAGGTGTTTTATGTACACTAGGCTGACAATTGTTGTCTCTCTGAAGCATTAACATGCTGCTCATAACCAGCTGTTGAAACACATTCATTGGACCACGTTGGCAATTGGAGGAGAATGGCTGACAGTTTGAAACTCTTTAAACCTGAAATTGGACAGTGCAGAAATGTTATGGTCAGCCAGGAGCAGGATGCGTGGGTCCCCTAGGAGTCTGCTCCGACATGCTGAGTTATTCTGTTTGATTGTTTTATGGCCCTCTGATACAGGCAAAGAACCAGAATGTCTCAAACTTACACTAAATGCAACTTTCTGAAAACTGTCTGCTGAATTTGGGCTGCTCGTTAAGAGTGTAACTCCCCTAGTTAATAAGACAGATGTCTACCACACGTTATTAATGTTCATTTGCATGGTTGACAATAGTCTGGGTGATGTGTCTGGTTTTTTGGGTTTTGTTTGCAGTTTTGTAACAATGTCTGTGTGCTTTCTTTGCTCCAGGCGCTGTCTCCAGAGGGGGAGGGGGCTGCAGTGCCTGCCCTGATGGTTGCTGGCTGTGGAAAGCTGCCACAGCTCGTGGCAGTGGGGCAGGGAAGGTGGAGGCTGCCTGGCACTGAGGGCATACAGGTGGAGCAGACATGCACTGGGCCTTGAGAGAGGGCAAAGGAAAAGATTTTTTTTTTTTTTTTTTTTAATTTTCTGAGACTCTAGGAGAAACGTGTTTGTTGTCTGTTACCCCGTATGCAACAAGTCAATAATTACACACTTGAGAGAGACATCAGTTATTTATTTCAGATCAGCACAAGCCTGGGCACTCGGTGGTTTCACACAAACCAAGTGCACCAACAGGACTTTCCACACCTTTATTTATAGACAGAAGTTCAGAGTTGGTAACTTTCCAAGTACAGCCCCTCTATTACTACTGGTTAGTAGTTTCCAGTAGTTTTGTAATCACAGCTAACTTCTGTGGATGCCCAAGGGAAGGGTCTTCACCTGGGTAGCTATCTTTTCAACCTATAGGTGTGATTTTTTATGTTATAATAGAGATAGTTCAGCTAATGGATGCATGGACCTTGAGTTTTTTGCCAAGTTGGCAATGTACAAATAGACATACAAGGACATACTGATTTACTACATCCTTATAGTTTATTAGTTCCCGGATGCTCTTCACTAAGAGATGGTAACTGTTCCACTGATTAAGTGTCCTTTCTTGCTGATTAGAAAAGTCTTAATTAGCCAACTTAAAGTATCTAAAGAATACTGACCAGTCCAGACCTAAGATGATTTTGGCATATTCCACATTTTGCAACATGTGGAATTTGTCATAATGTAAGAAATCACTGAAAAGCTGCTCGATGTGAGAGAAATTAGAGGGAAGAACCTTTCTTCTAAGGACACCGCAATTAGGGTAATTTGTTTTCAAATACTGCAGTTTTACTCAGGTGGCAGACCTCATTAGTTGAAAAAGCTGTTATCCTCTTGTTTTATTGGAATCTGGTGTTTAGAGACTGTGGATTTGGGGATCGCCTGTGCTGAGCTGTTGCTGCAGTGATGAGCACGAGGGAGGGTGGGACTGGGCAGGGCTGTGCTTTGGTTACAGCTCTGCTGGGGGCTGTCTGGTCACACCAGCAGCTCTAGGCTTCCACATACCCACAAAAATCCTTGGGCTAAGGCCAGCTCAGAGACCTAGGTTAGCCTTAAGAAGCAGCCAGCCCCCATTCAGAAAGTCCTCAGATACCAACACTTTGTGGATTGCAAATGGTCCACTGGGGAAACAAACCTTTGGCCAAGGGTTGCAGGTGATGAGCCCTGTAAGGACCACTGCAGGATAGAGCTGTAGGATGTGGATGTACAAGGTGACTTGGTTTTGGAGTGGTGATAGGTAAAGGAAGGAAGATTTTCTTTTGTCAGGTTACTTTTCAGTAAAGTTAGGACGCTGTTTAGTGTGAGGGTGGTTTTTCTGTTGTTCTTGTGTGGGTTTGCTGAGGATTTTTTTGAGGTACATTTAAGGAGTCATAACTCCACCTTACTCCAAGTAAAAAGATGCTCTTTTCTGTCCTGCTGGCTGTGTTAGCTCTGAAGCCTGCTAAGATGCTGTACTATTTTTAGGTGCAGCATGGTACTTCCTGCTTGGTTTATTGGGACTAGGAGAGAAACCAGGCTTTTTTTCAGATAGTAGGCAGGTTGCAGCCACAGTGAAGGTAGATTTTTAGACATATGAAATGGAAACAAAAATGCTTAAGGTCAATCCTTACAAGACATGCTATGGAAATAGGTAGCTGCTTTGTACCAGCTCTGACTCCAGCTGTCTTTTACCTGGCAGGCAGATGTTGAGGTTTCTTTTTTCTTTATATGATCAAAGAGGAAAGTAAATTTGTATTAGGATGACCTTTGCCTAGTTGCAGGTACACAAACACATCATAAATGCTTAATGCCTTGCAGCTTGCATGCCCAGCTGCCACGTAGAAGATGTGTAGAACAAAAACCAGAATGTTAATAAATATTCTATACTAATAGAAGGTGTCAGTGTGGGAGTGTTTATTGTTAAATGTTTCAAGCTAGGCTGGTAGAACACAATTACTGTTGTTCTCGGAGTGGTCTGAATAGAAAAAAAAAGTCATTTAATTGGCTGGATTTAGTTCCTTTTCCTTGAAATGAAAGGACAGAAATGTTTGGAAGAATCTTGTTTAGGTAGCCAGTAACACAGTGATGTTGAACTTTAAGGCTTTTACTTGAGAGGTTTGAAAGTGTTTGGTATTACATTTTGGCTATATTGGATTTGCTTGCATAGAAGGAATACTTTTGGAATAGAGTAGGTGATGCAATATATGGAATTCAGCTTTTGTGTTTCCCTTTGTAGAAAGTTAATCTGATTTTTCAGCAAGATATTTCATTGTCACAGGTGATCCTTCTATTCGCAACAGCTTTTGTGCTGCCTGATGTTAGCCTGACTTTGGTGTTCTCAGTGTGTAATCTCTGCCACAGTAGTGAGTCTTTAATGCCACATAAGCAACGATTTGCCATGTATGGTTCTGCTGTGCAGCCTCTGGGTCTGTCTTTATTTAAACCAGCTGTAAAAAGTAGCTTTGGATGGTTTGTAAGTATGGATGTTAAAGAAGCTTTCCTGTCTTACCATCCAGGGCCACTCTGGCGGTCACAGTCGCACCTCATGAGACTTTCACTGCACCAAACGTGTTCCTCAAGATGCACATGCAGTGGAGGAGTAGATCTGTGCACTTGAGCGTATTAAGAGCATTTCTTCAAAATCCAGTGTTTCACAATGCTTAATGCTTCAGAGCTTGGGATCTTGCCCTGTCACTTTATAGTAACTAGGGTAGAAGAACAGCGCCCATGGAAGCGACTGAAATATTTGCCTTGACAGCTGTAACTTGTTCTAGTTTTGCGTCCGCACAGGACTGTGGTGACAACTGCAAAGTGAGTGTTTCCTTTCGTTTGAAGAGATGTATCTTTTCTTTCAGAGGCACTGCTTTTTCTCACCATGGCTTCATCACTGACAGGGGCAGCAGTGCCTTGGGCAGATGCCTGCCAGCTTATCTGCAGCGCAGTGCCCAGTGCCTGCTCCTGGCCCGATTTGCTTTGCACTGAGGACTGCTAAAACAAGATCTCGGTTACTTTCATGTCAGTGTCCAGGCTGAGCCACTTGGCAGCACACCCAACACAGTGTGTCCCACTGTGCACACTTGGTGGTAAGGAACAGCAAAAGGCCAAAGGAGTAATGGCCTGTGATTCAGCACAGAATCCCTGTAGACTGAAAATCCTGAAATCTCTGTGATAATGGATGCAGATTTGTTGCCTGTCTCTAAATACATCAAGAAGTGTTTCTACAAAGATGCTGAAGCACAGTCTTGCCTGAAGCCATTTTTATCATGAAATAGCACAATGCTGTTGTGAAATGAAAAAGCTCTGTGCAGAGACAAGTCCAAATAGACTGATTCATGCAGAAACTTGCTGAATTTATAATTTATAGCTGATGACATCAAAATGACTGATCTCTGGACTTTTCCTGAATTTGCATTGTTATTAAAAAAAATTAAAAACTGTGCCTTGGCCAGACTCACAGCTATTTTCCAGAAGTTTCTGTGCAGTAACAGTCTGATTTTTATGGCAGTGATTTTTTCCTCAGCATTTGGGAGGCCCGACATCGTCGCGTTGCTGCAGCATGTGCAAGGTGAATGGGGCTTCCATCCTTGAACTCCTGTGGTTCTGTGACCTTCTCCCGTACAATGTTAAGCAGATGCACAATGTTTTGACTAGATGGCAACCCCAAGTTTGTACATATTTGCAGGGATGCCATCTGTGCCTGCTGCTTTGCCCTGGGACATCTGTTCAGTAGCTCTAAGAGCATCTGCTATAAGTGCTGGTGCTGCTCCTTGAAAGAGGCTGTGGGGCTTCATTTGGCACTTGATCAAGGATGACGGAAGTTGTAAAGTCAGAATGATAACTCTGCTTTATTTATGTTTGAATGTGATAAGGAGGAAGGTTGCCAGAATTGAATGCAAGAAGTAGTTCTGCTTTAGTTCCTAGAGCTCTTACAGGAGCATTTAATCTCCTTACCCGATTGTGCTGCTGTCTTCATTGTGGGATATTTTAGTGTTTGGTAATAGGTATTGGGTCGGTAAAGATCAGGAAATAAAGTGCTGTGTACCCTAAGGATGTTCTGGAGGATACCAATCTCACAGTTCTTCTTAGGGCCCTATCTTGAGATCCATAGTCTGTGAGCTGTCCTTCCTTTGGCCACTTGCATAATCTGACAGCAGTAAAATCTTTGAATGAAACGTGGTGTTTGCCACAGAATACGATTACTTCTGTGAGTTGAGATGAAGAATAGGTGAATATGTTTCTTTAATGCAGATGGTGGATTAAGCCAACCCACCTTACAGAAATACTTTGCCTTTTCTGCTTCGGGTGTCGTACATGTTCTTATTGATAGTGACTTTTCCAAATTTTTTTGGTCATTACATCCACAGCAGGTGTTTCGAACTGAGAGTATACTTCAGGAACCTTTCTCTCCTGATCTGGAAGTCAAATGAACAGTCGAATGTACGGTTTAGTCACTATGGTGGTGACTAAAAGAAAGGGGGGAAAAAAAAAAGTCATTAAACCTAACTGTGTCAAGCATTAACCTCTCCTAACAATATTTGTGTGTGAGGTACGTAGGGGTTACAAAAACTGTCTGAAAGAATTGTAAAACATCTTGAGTCAGTTGTGGAATAATACTGTCCTTCTGCGAAGCACATTGCATGACATTAAAATATCCCAACTTTTTTGATCTGCATAGAATCAGTCTGAATTTAGCAATGTTTTTCTCTTATGCTTTGGGATTTGAATGAGTGACTGCAGATAGACCTATAAAAAGCATTTGAATTCTATAATTGTACGGAAGAAGCCAGCAGTAATTTACATGCTTAGCAAATAGGGAAATTCTACTAGTGGGAGAATTTCAGCCAAGGTCAAATTGTATTGCTGTTCCATAAAAAACAAACTTTCTTAATACATGTGTTCTGAGAACTTCATCTGTCAAAATACGTGTTAAATTTTGATCATGCCTTATTTAAAATATATGAAAGTATAAATTGTTGTTGAGAAATAACAAAACAATAAACCATCACTCAGTGCTAAGAAGTTGACAGGGAGATTACTGTCTCACACCTTTCTTCCTGGAAAAGAGTCTGGAGGAGGGTAGCAGGGCCCTGTCTGTAGGACAGGCTGAGACAGGCTTCGTGCAGATGTGATGCAGAATCAGAGGTTGTCACAACACTCAGGGATCTCTCTTGGGCTTTTGGTATGGATCTCATGGCAGCATTGAAAGTTCACGCTGAATGATGATACATATATTCAGATGGTCCCAGGTGTTGCAATCTTTTCAGGAACCCTGATTTATTCTAATCCTATGTTTTCTTTTAGTACATGACAAAATATTGGAAAGTACCTTCAAAACACTTGTTAGAGATCGGTTCATTTTCCTGCCTCTTGTATGGTAGCTTCTACTCATTTCCCCCCTCCCCATTTTTACCTGTTGTTTTATCGTAGATAAAAACCTGTGCAATGACATTTGAAATTGAAGATGAGATAGCAATTTAAAAAAAAAATCCATTTATTTCCTCTGGCTTTACTAATTATTTTCTCGCTGGTTGATGATTTCTTGCCTAAGTTTGTTTTCCCCCTCATTTGTCTTCCATTCCCCAATTTGCAGATTAGAACTCCAAAACAGAGCAGGTGCACTTATTTCCAAGAGTGAATGGCCTTTGTGTCATTGCTTTGGAAGAGGTTTCTTTCCCCCAGAGTCTAGTGGAAGGAGGAAAGAAAAGATACTTGCTACTGAGAAAGCTGTTTGGACGTGACTTATATTCTGGTAGAGAAAAGACAACTTCTGAACTGAAAACATCATGAAGTGTGTCTGTAATCCAGATCTCAGTGTGAATTTCTACATCTTAAAAAAAACAAAATCATCACGAGAGTGTTGGTTTACATTGCCTTGTGTTTTTTAAATACTTGAGAGAGAGAATGTGTTGGGGTAACCCAGCTAGTTTCTGCTGTTGGGATTTTGTTGACTGGTGTTTACTGATGTTTGTCTGAGCCTAACAGTTTGTGATTTGCACTTGTTGAAGGGTGGTGAAGAATAGGTGCAGAATTTGTCTGCTGTCACTCTCCTTTCTTGCCAGTGAAGAGGTAAAGCATGGTGTTTAATGCAGTCCTGTGGCACTTAACTGCATTAGGTGCACATACGTAAAAATGTTAGCACTGGCTATTACATGAAATTTTAAGTAATCTGTTCTGTGCTATATAAATTAGTCAGGAGATTGACAACAAGCTTGATGCCTAAGCAACAAGCTGTTCTCAGTCCTGAGGTAAGTATTGACACTAAAGCTTGTCAGGTGAGAAGCTTTGCAATTCCCTATGCTGTACAAATAATAGAGCACAGATGTGATTAAGTGCAGTATCTGACTGACCTTTCCAGGGCTTCACTGTTGCCTTTACATGAACAAAGAAATCATTGTATGGTGAATGATTAGCTCTGTGGCTATTGGAGATTATGAAGAATGACCTCAGGAAGCAATTTGCTTCCTGCAGCAGGAGATTGTCTTGTTTTTGAGCTCTTAAGCCTCTGTGATCAACAATGTATGTGTGTGTATGTGTGTATATATATATATGCATATACACACAAGTACTTTGTTTATGAGGTACTAGAATGTTACATACCTCTTCCTCCTTTTTTTTTTTTTTTTTTCTTTTTAAGTTTTCTGTCTCACTTCCTTTTGTGCTATGACTGCAGATGGAAATTACAAAATTTTTAAGTGTGACATCACTGGCAGTACTTGTCCTAGTGCTTTTCTGGCTTGGAGACACCAGCAGCAGTGTCTTTTGGATATTGACTATATTGCTACTGAGCATCAAAATAAAGTAATAAATCTTCTCTAGATTTTGTGTGAATGTAATTTAAGTATTTTAATGCGTGTTGGCTGTAGTCAATGTTCTGCTCTACTATTTAGAAAACCCCTCTTTCTCTGCCCTCCTTGTGCCATTATGTGCATGAAACAGGCCAGTTCCTTCACAACACCAGCCTGATATTTTTTCCACTCTGTACTGCATGTATTTTATTTGTACCTATGCCTGCTGTGTTTGTATTCAGTGTTGGTTTTGCCTTTACCTCCTTGTGTTTTTTACTTTTTCACTTGAGTCTTTGATTCATGTGACCCAATAATGCTTTCATGTTGCATGAAAAATATGATGACAAGGCATTGGCAGGATGGAGGAGGGCTTGAATTTCACTTTTGATGAAGACTTACTATCTTTGTGTTCCCCCTCCCAGCCTGTTCTAATCTTTTGCACACGTTTCCAGCTAGTGTTTTATCTCCTAAGTTTCCTCCCAAGGAATTCTGTTTTTCAGTTGTGTTCGAAACCTTCAACTTCATTGGTAAGATCTGATCTTGAAAAAGTGCACAGCCCCCATGTAATGCTTGTGCACACAGGCTGTTGGGGCCTGTGTACTGCCAAGCAGTGTAAAATGCTTATGGGAAAATGAAAATTGGCACTCCAATATTTATTGGTTTGTGATGCGTTTATTTTTTGGAAGTGGATTTCATTCCTGCAGTTTTTCCCACCCTACCCCAAATCAGCACCTATCTCTCAAATGCCATGTTAAATTGGTGTTGGCCAATAGGGGAAAACATAACACTGTGGAGGTGGATGGGGCAAAGGACTATCTGGACAATCTAACATCTTCACTTTCGTGTAGAGCTATTTCTACTATAAAGGGAGGTCTGCATCACCCTGTTTCTATATACACAGCTTCATTTTGGCAGCAAAAAGATTCAGTATGATGCAAATACTTGGTGAGGTCCAAGAGAAGACTTCACTATTTACACTGTCAGTGTGCCCTGGAAGGCCTAAATTCATCCTAGAGAAGGAATTGGCTCCCCCCCCACCCCTGTGAGGCCAGTTAATAGCCACACTTCATTAGCTCTCCTGTGAGTCTGAAGCTGTATGAGGGTTTTGGTTGTTGGATGGTTTATGCCAGATGTGGAGGCACCTAATCCAGCCAGGAGGTTTTGTCCTTCCCTTGTAAAGCTGAACGATCGTGGCAGTAACAATAAAAGTCAGAAAATGAGTTAAGCCAAATTGCATGTAGGGGAGTCCTAAAATAAACAGTTGTGTTTTTTTAACTGGATTTGCAAGTAGTAAATACAAATTTAATGATTACCTGGTGGTTCCTTACCTTAATGGCTTTTTATTTGTTTGTGGTAGTGATATATGTACCGTTCTTTATTTTTCAATTTCTTACAAAGCCTGCAGTCATACAAAACATTTTGGTGAAAAGAAAAAGGCTTGGTTTCTTTTAGTTGCACCTGTTCTATGGGTGAAAAGAGGACTCCAGTTTCCTGGGCTAACAAGTGGTACTTTGAATTGTTTTCATGTAACTAGCATTGCTGGTTTTGTACTGCTCTGAATGTATAGCCTTGTCTCTCTACTTCTTTTAAAAAAATCAATTAGTAGCTAATCCATGCTGAGTAACCTCTTTAAATTGTGGCATTTGCTTAAAGAAGTCTATCAATGAAGAAGAAAGCGACAGAGACAATGATTATATCCAAAAGTGGAACTGATCCTTTTGCATGTTTTCAATACAGCTATTTTGAGCTGGAGAGCAGTGGCCTGCGGGATGAGATCAGATATCACTACAGGTTTAATGGGAAGATGAGAACAGAGGTGTTCCCCTACCGCCTGGCAGATGGACAGTGGCATAAGATTGCTGTGTCACTTAGTGCCTCCCATCTTCTGCTCCACGTGGACTGCAACAGGTACGAAAATATGTTCTGTAATTTATATTTCTTTAAAAAATAATCTCTACTTACACTCAGGAATAAAATTGGAAAAGGAGATTTTTTTTTTTTTCCCTATAAATACCTCATTCAAGAAGCATGCTAAACTGTAATGGGATAAGAAAAGGAAAACAAAGTATTAAAATGGAACAATTCATTGTGATTATGAACAAATGTGGAAAAGGTTGATTGCTGACTGGGGAGTATTAAATGCATCTCTGTAGTTTAGGCAGTAGCTGATGTTACATTTGCCAGTGATTGCATTTAAGCGTGATGGTTGGATGTGCAGTCTGTTCTGCTGTGAACTGCCTCACTCAGCGTACCTGAGAACTTGAAGAACAGATAGATGCATCAGGGACATTTAAATTTTATTTTACATAATCAGATGACGCGCTTTTACTGATTTTTTTTCCCACGAGCTGCCCCGTTTGCAGACTTCTGAGAGACCTGGAAGCTTCTTTTTGCATGTCTGGAACCCATGCTTTTTAATTTCTGCAGGGTATTCTGTCTGTCTTTTCCATTAGAAATTGTAAAGACTGCGAGATGGCATATTGCCAGGGTTTTGAGGAATGAAAAACGGCAAACCTAGAATCTCTCTTGCCTTGGGACTTGATTTCACAATGTATTGTAGACTTCAGACTTAGTGGCTGATGAAGAAATTCAGAGAGCTTGAAATTGGGACATTCAAAATAGTTTTTATGAATGAGGAAAACAAATCATTACTTTAGTACCTTATTGCACCAAAATGAATGAAAAAATATCCCTCACATTCAGTGAGAGGATCAGCATATGTATTTTGGTATCGTGGCACTTTAATGGATTGGGTCATGATAGCAGATACTTTTTCAGAAGTCTTTATTTTGTTCAGACAGGCAGAATAAAGTTAGATGAGTATTATAGGAGTATGCAGTTATTGGAACGTTTGAAAAATTTAAATTTTGACCCAAGTAATTATGAGATACTGTTTTGAGAGGAATGTTATAACCATTTTCTGCAACTCCATTAACTACTGAAAAATCTAATCTGAGGGAATGTTGCTTATTGGACCTTATTTGGACCTTAGAAGCAATTAAATGCTTAGAGTAATTTTAATTTCACTGAGGCACGAAATCTACAGTTTGCAAAGATTGTCTTCATTTCAGTAATTTGATTTATTTATCTCCCCATTATTTATCTGTTATACTATTTCTTTGCTTTCAACAGAATGCTTTTTTCTTCTTTTATTGACATAAACAAAGAAACATATTGTCCCTGGGTTTTGGGACAGGTTCTTCGTTATCTACTTTGATTTTTTTTTTTAATGAAGAGTAAATGTGTTTTAGGAAGACCCTTCTTAGCAGATTGTTTAGCTGGCTGCTTTCTTGCAGGGAATGTAAAATGAAGACAACACAAAACGACTGCCTGGTGCAGAATTCTATCCAGGGACAGGAGAACTGCACAGAGTCATGGCTGTGACCTGATTTTCTTTACAGTAAGAGGCAGAAATAGATAAATACAATTATGGAATGAGCTGTGCTGTCGTATGAGGTGACAAATATGTACAGCCATCTCTGTCAGGTAGCCCTAAGAAGGGCTGATCCATCTAACTGCGTCCCTTGAGGTGGTACATCTTAAGGTTGCTTCCAGCATACATCCATACTGAGATGTCTCTATTTGGCTCTGTGTTTGTGGTGTTTTACGACAGCTCCTGTGGGAAAGTAGTGGAAATAGTTCTGAAAGCATGACTTGAGGACAGATCATTGTAGAAGTTTAAATGAGAGGGGGAAAAAAAAAAAAAGGAAATCTCTAAGTTCTTGAGTCAGCTGTAGCATCACTGTTCAGTTAATTAGAGAATTTTATGAATGTTGGTGTTAGTTTGACTATATCTTAACCCTTTATATTTTTGCACTCAGAAAAGGAGTCAACATCTTGTTCATCTTGGCATTTTCTTATGACAATGCAATAGATGTCGGAGCTGTTAAAATAAAGAGCAAGTCAATGAGGGGAACTTCTGAGCACTACTGAAAACCCGAAGCGTTCTTCATGTTAGTGTTTAGGGAAACTGCAGCTGGAAGTGTGAACAGTCCAGCATGAAGAGCTGTGGACTCTACGTGTAAATGTCACCATTTTAGGCTGCTGTGGTGTCTGGCTCTCGGCAGAGTGCAGGATGCCCAGTGAGAAGTGATGCTTCTGCAGACTTAAACAAGAGGAAACAGGATATGGGTGCAGTCGATACATTGACCTGTACCACCTCCTGCAGGGGTTTGGTGTCATCAGAACAAGAAGTTAGCTTCCTGTGTACCTATCTCTAGTTAAAGAAGTTCTCAGCTTTTTGTTTACTGTTTTTGCCAGCAAAACAAAGCAAAAAGGGAAAAGAAAAAAAATTGACTGCCAAAATTAATCCCTTGAATTTCTGCTGTATTTCTTTAGGGGTTTGCAACATTGCTTCCTTACAGACATGCCTGAATTTGCATAAATGCATTACTTCTTTTGTGTAGGGCTGTGGTAATGCGTTATAAATTTGGAAGGCTATTGTGAGTGAGCGATTTGTTAATGCAGTGTTATTAAAGTTAATCTGTATCTGAGAGTGCATTGCGAGTGTTTGCATTGGGAAAAACATCCAGTCACAGCCTAGTTTTGCTACAGGGTTCATACTGTGATACCTAAAGCTAGTCTCTGGCCTCCAAAAACTGCAGTTGATCAGAAAGCATTGGAGACAAAGCTTTTAATTTGTAAACAGATAGTTAAATCTACTTTTACTCTCCCCAGCCCTATCGCCCACATTACTCTGATTGGTAAAATTGCTTTGACATTTGTACTTGATTATCTTTTGGATTCAATTCAAAGTCATCTTTGTTCTTCAGACCTGGATAGGCTAGGGAAAAGTACTTGAGAAATGGCAAAAACCTGTAGTGCTTTAAAGCGTCGCCTTTAAAACAGTGCAATTGCCTCTGCTCTAATGAGATGTCATATGGAGGGGGAAGCACATGTATCAAAGGAGGTTTATTTGCCCAAGTACACGTCCTTTTGAAATCAGCTCCTGCTGCTCTTACTTGTTCCTTCTAGTGCTCCTTCAAGAACAAGGAGTGGGAATTGTAGCTTAGTTTGATATTAGAGCTTGGAGCTGCTGACTCAGGAATCATAGAATGATTTGGGTTGGAAAGGACTTTAAAGATGATTTTGTTCCAATCCCCTGCTATGGGCAGGGACGCCTTCCAGTAGACCAGGTTGTTCAAAGGCCCACCCAGCCTGGTCTTGAACACTTCCAGGGATGGGGCAGCCACAGCTTCTCTGGGCAGCCTGGGCCAGGGCCTCACCACCCCCACAGCGAAGAATTTCTTCCTAATACCTAATCTAAATCCACCCCTCTTCGATTTGAAGCCATTTTCCCGTGTCCTATCACTTTGTTTCCTTGTCCAGAGTCCCTCTCCAGCTCTCTTGTGGCCCCTTTAGGTACTGGAAGGTGCTAGAAAGTCATCCTGGAACCTTCTCAAGCCTGAACAGCCCCAAATTTCTCAGCCCGTCTTCATGGGAGAGGAGAAAGATACTTCAAAGTCCAGACTGAAAACCTGTTGAATGTCGCTGAACTCTCCTCACTGACTTGAAGAATTTTTGTGCTGGGCCTAGACAGTAACCTCTAGCCAGGGATGCGTCTCAGAAAACTGACATAAGAAGCCATGGGTGCACTTGCTAACATGCTTTTAACATTCTAGTAAGGTTCTGAAAATTCAGAAAAATGAGAGGACTGCATTAATTATAAATGTACTACTGATGCACAAGTAAAACCTGTGCTCAAAGTAACATGGAAATTACCTTTCCTGCTCTTGGTAGGATCTGTGCCCCCCTGCTCTAGGCAAAAAGGGGGTTGTCAGGGGTTTTCTGGTGAATGTTTAGATTCAGCTACAGCAACTGTGTCATTGTCCTTACATAACCAGTGGTACTAATAGATATTTATATATGTATATGTATGTATGATCAAATAAACTCTGCCGTGCATCTTCCCATATTGGGCCTCTGTTCATACCCGAACTGGCAGGAGATTTGCAACCCCAAGAGGCTGTCAAGTCCTGCAAGATCTGATGTTTGTCTTCTTTGGGAATTAGTTTCAGCTGTAGAGTCTGTGTTGTTTCCCATGGCACCTGACTGTCCACTGGGATGCTTGTCCCCTGTGACAGTAACAACACAGAAATATGTTGCATTTAACGGTGTTGAGAAGAGTGAGGGAATAGCATGGAGCCTACAGTTTACGGGGTGGCAGGTACTGTATCAAAATGTATTTATTGACAACTTATTTGCAAAATAGAAATTCCAGGTTGTTCTCGTTGTATCTGATTAATCTGGAGAGGTAAGCCTGAAAAGTGTTTTTATTTTTTTATTGTTTTATTTGTCATCAGCCATGTTGCTACAAAGATACTCACCTATTCAGGCAGTATCGATATTCCTTTACTTGAACTCTGTCTGTGGGCATAGAAGGGAGAAAGGCTCTTTGATGAAAAAATTAATGTTCTTCAGTGACAATCTGTGCTGGAGTGCCTTTTGCTGTGAATACAGCCTGTGGTTTTGATGGATACTCTTAGTTGTTTGATGGAGGGGGTTGGTAAGAGCATAAGAGAATAGATTATAAAACTGGAGCAGGCTTGGAAGTAGTCTCCAACTGAAAAAACATGTTGTCTGCTTCTTTTATGTTGGAACAGCGCATTAGGGAATAAAAAATGCATGAGCAGTGAGAACTTTTTAATTGGAAAAATAAATAAATTAAAGTAACAGCCTCCAAATATGGGAATCCAAGACCTCTGAGTTCTTATAAATAAGATATTCTGGCTGCCAACCTGAGGTTTTCAACTGATCTAAACAAAGTTCTATGACTTTAATTAAAGTGTAATAAATTTAAAGAAGGTTAAGGGATGTATTTAAAAGAGGGATTTGCTGCTTTAGTTACTGTAAAACACTTTCTCTTGAGAGGGAAGATGGCGTGGTGGCAGTGCTATGCAGCTAGGTAATTTAGTCTTGCTATTTGAATATGAGTTTGTGACCCAGATTGCTTCTCTGCTCTCCAAGCTGTAGCAGAAGCTGTCAGAGAAATGGCTGCTTGGGTGGAGTGGTGTAGTTGTGTATCTTGTGTGCACCCAACTTCAGATCTGTGGTATTGTGGACTGGAAGTTAATTTTCACCTACCAGTTTTCCCTTTTGTTTGGCAGAAAGGCTGTAAACTGTTTAGCATAAGAGAGATCTCCAGCTTTTATACCACATCAGCTGCCATCAGTCTCTATCATTGCAGTTACTGCAGTTAACTGCAAGGAAATGTTGAGGGTACATTCAGCATTATTTTCTTTTTAAAGAAGCTTCTAAATAGCCTGGGTTTTTCACTGAATAGCTAATGCATCAGCAGAATGGTAGTACGGGTGTGACCAGAGACTGAATGATATGTTTTAATCCAGTCCCCAATTACGATGAAAGTTTATTTTTTTATCCTAAAAAAATCACTTGAACTCCTTCGTATACTGCATTGAGAGAACTGTGAGAATGCATGAGTATTTATTAAGATGCTGAAAAAGTACTACAGACAAAAATGGTAACAATCCATATCTGTGCCTGCCGTAGACCCTTTGACCACCTCTGGAAGGCAGCAATCACTTGTACAGGTACCTGGGCACGGAGCTTCAGCAGAGGGGCCTCACAAAGCTCCTGCTCAGTGTGGAACCTGCATCTGCTTTGGGCTCCTTTTGGGAGCTGATCCAGGTGCTACGGGTGTCGGTAGAAGCAGAGCAGAAGTCATTCTCCGGGAGTTTGATTAAAGGTCTTCCACAGGAGCTTGGGGCAGAGGTTTAGGGACCCGTGGAGCTGGAGTTTGGTACCTTCAAAGCCCAACTACTGCTGAATATAGAGTCAACTATGGTTTTGGTTTTTTTGTTTGTTCCCTCCCCCCCAGGTCAGAACTGGGGACTTGTGGTGCTTTCTGGTGAATTGTAAATGTTGGTAGACAGGTTGATTGCTTCAATAGGACAGGAATATTGTGTTATACTTTACCATTAGCATCTTGCATTTCGTGTATTTTTATGCTCTGGGTGTGTCAGAGAGAGAGGATGCATAATGGTAGAGGGAATGATCTTAAATCAAGACTGGCAAGCCTCAGGTGATGTAGTAATTTCCCAAAGTGTGTGACTAGGTGTATTATCAAATTCTCAAGTATTTGTACATTGGTCCAATATACATGTAGACATTTTTTAATGTTAAAAGAAGTAAACCCTTAAATTGGTGTGGTTAGTTACACGAGCAGTCTCTGACCATTTAGCTTGCATAGTTTTAAATGTATCTGGATTTTTTAAATTAATTTTTTTCTGAAGTCTCCTGTTACTTGGCTCTATTTATTTGTTGGTGTGGGAGTCATATAGACAGAGAGGTGATCACAGTAATTTAAGAGTCAACCAGATAAAGCAAATGTTTTGAGCTTTTTCCTTTCAGATTGTAAAAACAATTACCTTGCTCCAGCCAGGCAGATTAACTGAGATCTAAGAAATAAATGAACTCTTCTGTTTGAAGTGGTTAGCTAAACTCTGGAGTTTAGAACTACAAGTCACACAGGATAATACTGGAGCTGAATTGAGAAAATGATAGCATAATTCTAGTTAAATACTTTTGTAAAAACATTAGATCTTTGCCAAAGAGCAGGTGAGAAACCCTCTGAACTATTCAACAGCAGACTTGAGATCTCAGTCTTCATGTAGCAAATAGTACAGAGCCTTTCCACAAGATCTGAAACCTCCTGAGTGTGGTGGGGCATGAGAGGGTGATAGAGCAAAGAGGATTGGGACTGTTGAGATCTGTGAAACCAGCCCAGAGTTTTATGAGGTGATTTAATACTTGAGGTGTCTTTCTTTGGCAGTTTAGCACCGTTACCCAGAAGGTAATTATTTTAGGAATCCAATCTTTACAAAATCCTCAAGTTGACGGCAGGGAGGTAGAGACTGCTTGACTGCATTTCTTAATACCCCAAAACCTGACAGTTCTTACAATTTCATGATTTGGTGACAGAAAACTGACAGCACTCTTAAGGGCCGTGGTGTAGGATCAGTCACATTTGTTCCTTGGGTGTGAGGAGCTGCAGGCATATGGTGTGCTCAGAGGTGGAAGGTGTCAAGGCTTGGAAACGCCGAGTGGGGCTCGGGAGTGCCAGGCAGTGGCACGGCTCTCACTGCTGCAGTGGTGTGTGAACAGGTCCAGCCAGGCCTTTGTGGTGTTTGGATGGTCCTGCAGTATGTAAGGGGGTCAAGTGGGCTCAGTGCTGAGGGTGGAGACAGCAGAGTTTCTGGTTCTGTGCCGTGGGTGTGAGCTGCTTGGCGGATGTGCCAGTTGAGGGAATGGCAAAGGCAGTCCAGTCTCATGCTTCAGAAGGTGAGGTGTTCCTGCGAGTTGAGGAATATTCCATTTCTACACAGGTAAGGGTTTAGTGAGCTGGTTGGTGTAGTTTTTTTTGGTGGTGTGGGTTTTTTTTAATGGGGGAAAAAAGTCAGGTATTAGCATCTGCTTCCACTTTAAACATTTTAATGGTGTGAAGAATCCTTGTTGTGATCTGTGTTACCAATGTAATGATACATTGAAGCAGTAAGGAGGAAGATGGTTGTCCTTGTATCTGAGACCAGGCAGTAAATGAAAGAATCAGTGGAAACTGCATTACTTAATTGGGCTGCAGTTTTAGTGGCATTCTCTTCAGCACATCAATAGTGAAAGCAAATAACTAATAACCACCACTGTGCCAGCTAAGGCAACTCGGACTTTCTCAGCCCAAGCCGAATCTTTCTGGGTCACACCAGCTACTTACCTTAAACTTGTCTGGAAGATGTGCCATGCAGTATCCCTGGGGGACAGCCCAGTGCAGTCTGCAGTGAGAATTCTCATTGACTAGAGCAGAACCATGCTTTCACCTCCCCAGTGTGTCAGATGTTGTGAGAAATGTGCTGTCCCTGCAGAGTGCTTTTCTGCCTGTCTGCTGGCAGTTTCCATCTAAATTTAATTTTAGAACCAATATAATGGCTTGTTCTATGTTTACTGTATGTTTCATACACCTCCTCAGTCACGACCAATTAGTTATTGTGGAGAGAGTGTAATGTTATCTTTCGAACAACCAAGGCTAAACTGGACAGTTGGAAAATACTGTGGGAAAAGGGAGATGTGGATTATCTGATGACCCTGCAGGAAGAGCTGAGGAACAGGGAATGAGGCCATGGAATTAGTGTCACAGAGCCAGCGGCTGATGGGGAGGAGGAGTGGCAGCTCCAGGGAGAGCCGAGTGCCTTTGCGCAGTGCTGAGACAACACCGGGGCAGGGCCCTGGCACAAGCGTGGCAGCAAAGGCAAAGCCTGCGATCTTCAGCCTGCAGTTGCCTTCAGCCACTGCAGCAAATTGGCTCTGGAATATGGATGAGATTATTTTATGATTATGTACAAATCCTTTAGTGATGACATGAACCCCTTGATGAGATGATCCTGTGACAAGATACCCCGTAAAGCAATTAACTTCTCAGCAGATGTGTTTTTGGAAGGGGGAAAGAAGCTGTTTAGTAGAAAGGTTTCTTGTGGCTGACTGAATTTTAAATTTATCTTTTGTAGCAGTGCAGAAAGAGTTGAAATCAAAAGCCTGGCTCTTCCCACAATTGCACCTATCTTATTGTACTAGATAATTCAACTTTGGGGTTGAGAGGAGCCTGAGACAAAGGAAAGACAAAAGGGAAGACAAAGGCTGCATATATTTTGTGAAGAGGGGCTGTTCTGAAGCTTTAAACGTGTATCATGCCTCAGGTTCTGCTGTAGCTGCCAGAGTGAAGATCTGTGTGCTGCAGGTCTTGGGCCAGGGATCAGCACATCCCTTTATGTGGCAGGCAGATGGAATAGAAGCAAAGTTTCAGCACTGCCAGTTCTCACTCAATAAATGCCTTGTGACAAACCCCAAAAGCAATCTTAGACTTTTTTTTTGTTTTTTCATGACAAAATGGAGATGACATAAGCCATTTAATCATGGTTTTACCTCTTTGTTCTGGTAGAATTTTATTTTGGGGTTTGTTTTGCTGCAAGACCTTCTTTGTGCCGTTATTTTGATGCACATTCTTCCTCTTTTGCTTTCTGATGTAAGATAGGCTTAATTGGTTACTACTTGTTTCACAGATATTCTAATACAGTTTTTTTATCTCAGATGTATCTTGCTCTAAGGGTTTCTTGTTTAATTTGTGGGAGAGGAGCTTTTCTTCTTTTTATATCTTGAAAGAACCCATTGAATTAATTTCTTCCTCTTATTTCTGGAATCGGCTTTTAATTGCTCAGACTTGGTTTGATGATATTTTGCGTCTGTGATGTACTCGGAACATTTGGTTCATCTGAGATGGGCTTTTGGTATGGTACTTGGTATGGTAACAAATGAGTGTGCTGTGCTTTTTGCTTTCTTGTTAACAATTTGCTTTATTCAGTGTTCTGGTCTAGAACCTGAGCTTCAAATCTTGCTGAGGTTAAAGGGTGTCTTTTAGGGACCTGGTGAGTTTTAGTATTGTCCTCATTTATAAGTGTATTTGTCTCCTTGACTGTAGTGGACACTTGTGTGCATCATAAAAACCCTACTGCTATGTGTTTTATGCTCTGGTAGCCAGATAGTGATAGTTGCTCACAAGTGATAAAGAGATGCTAAAATGCCTTTGGAGAGTCAGATATTTGTTTGAAAAGTGGCATTTGATCTATGTAGCTCTCAGCTCTATATAGAGATGTTTAAAGTCCTGAATTCACATTAGTCCATAGAAGTTGTGCACATTGATTTTTATAAGATAAGTCTGTATATGTAGATGACATTCACCTCAGCACTTCAGAGGAAGAATTCTTTTGACCTAGACACCACCTTAAGTTCTGCTGAATATGGCAAAAATTATCATCTTCACCAAAACCTGTGACAAATACATTGCTCTTGTGCTTCTGCTAGATTATGTACAAGTTTTATGGGCAATGCCAGGGCCAGGACCCACATTCTCTTGAGCTCAGATTTACCTAAAAGAAAAAGGTTGCTGTGTGGTTTAGTGCTGTTAGGCAGCTGAGCACCACACAGCTGCTGCCTCTGCAGTGGGATGGGGAAGAGATTCGGAAGGATGACAGTGCAGGGGGGAGGAAAGGTGTGTTGAAATAAGGACAGTTTAACAGGTAAAGCAAAGCAAAATCAAGAATTAATTCACATCTCCTATCAGCTGGCAGGTGTTTTAGCTGTTTTCCTGGAAAAAGCAGGGCTTTGTGTCGCATCATGGTTACTTGGGAAGACAAATGCCGTGACTCCAAATGTCCCCATCCCCCTTCTGTTTTCCCCCAGCTTGTGTTGCTAAGTGTGATGTGATATGGCATGGGGTATCCCTTGGGTCAGCTGGGGTCTGCTGTCCTGGCTGTGTCCCCTCCCAGGTTCTCCTGTACCCCCAGCCCCCTCGCTGGTGGGGCAGTGTGAGGAGTAGAAGAGGCCCTGACACTGTGCAAGCACTGCTGAACATCAGCTAAAACACGGGTGTGGTACCCACACTGTTTTGGTCACAAATCCAGCATGTGGCACCCTACCAGCTGCTTTGAAGAAAATGAACTCCATCCTAGCCAAAAGCAGCAGTTGCCAAAGCTGAGAAGTGTGATAACCATTTGGGTATCAAACCAGCTGTCTTGACACTAAAAGCCCTGCTCTGGATCCATCACATGTAAGATACAGTTGACCTCATAGTTCGGCATATTTTTTTTTTCTCTTCAACTCTTGACAACCCCAAGCAAATGGCCAAATTTCTGTTTCTGCTTAGAGTCTCACTCAACCTGTTTTGTGGGTTTTTTGCACTTTCAGAAGTGCTGTTTTAGTTATATGAAGATGGGTAAACACTGCAGCCTTGTAGACAGGCTGTTAGGGCTTAGACACTCTTTACGCTGTTGTTGTCAGGAACCATTTGTATCTGTTTTGTCATTTGCAAGTGAAGTTCATAATATTGACCTTGTTTGTAAAGGTGTTGGAATCTGCCTCAGGTTCTCCAGATAAAAGCTGCCATAGAGGTAACTCTGACAGATGCATTTCTGCCCTTCATGGGGCCACTGCTGTGTCATGTAATGGGTTCAGCCCTCTACTTTGGGTCGATAATAATGATTTGTTTTAGTTTAGTATTTAAGAAGTGCTGATAAAATTCATGGATAAGTTTGTAGGAAACTGAAGAGCATAATAAGTTTCGTAATGAAAACTCCACACAGGCAGATAATACCTCAGTGAATTCACCCTTATTCAATTGATGTGTGGAGAATAAACCCCCAAACCTGACAGTGAAAGGTGCTCTTGTAACCATCTCCACTTGAATTTGTGTAGTTTCCTGTAGTTTGTTAGTTACTCTGAATTTTTCTTGAATAAAAAAAAAAGAGATTTTTTAAAATAGAATTTTATTTAGGTGAATTTTTATTTTTAAATTTAGATTTGTATTTGGAATAATTAAAGTAAAAAATAGAGTACATTAACTTTATCTCTGTGATTATACAGGAAAAAAAATGAAATCATTTGGGTGACAGACCTTGAAGAGAACGTAAACCGAGCATGCACTCTTGAGTCTTTTACCTAACATATGCTGTTACTGGAGACCTATTTTTTTTTCTCCCAAAGCTGAACAATAACTTGATTAAGTAGCTGGCAGTTACTTCTGTATATTCAAAATTTAATAAGAAAAGGCTTCCCTCATATGCCAAGATTTTAATCTAAATTGCTTTCCTCTGTTAAGTGATTCTGAACTCCTATATTATGGCAGAGGAGATAGCACCAAATAAAAATCAAAATTTCCCTCAGGAAGTTTATTTTTCTGAAAAAACCCACTGGAAATGGAATGAATAATTCAGTTAAAGTTGCTCTAGAACTGAATGCCTGTCAAATAATGCATCTTATCTGTAAACACTATCAAGAAAATCCAATCGCATTGGTATTGACGCATTTTCATTGGGAAGCATATAGAAAATGGGTTGAAAGAGAAGTATGTAAAGATATCCTAGTATTTATTTTTAAAATCAGTTCTTAATCTCTTTGGAACAATAGATAGAAAGATAAATGCCAATACTGTATCTTAAAGCTAGGAACTGATGCAATCAATCAGTTTCTCTGTGCAGGCGGGTTCAGAGAGCATGTTGGAAAAACTTTTTGAAGCAGGTGATTATTTTTATACAATGGGTTGTGTTAGGCGGCCTCATTTGCTATTTCAGAGGTGTACTATGTTTTTGCAGGCTCAGCTGGAGACTATAGCAAGGGTCAAAGGTGGTCAACACCCCTGCAAATTAGATTAGGAGAAAGATTGATGCAAAACGGGGGACTTCCTTCTCTCCTCTGACTTTCTTTACAGAAGTTGAGAGTGCTGTTTCAAAGACTGCCATGAACAGAACTTTCTATACCCTTCAGTATATTTAAAGGCTCTGAAGATCCAGATGGATGTATACAGGGTAATGAATAGTTGCAAGAGAGTGTAATTTTTGAGCATCAGGCTTTGAATTGCAAAAATCGGTTTTGATGATTCACCCTGATGTCAGGAAGGGCTCCTGTGCAGCTGTTGGAGGGGCCTTCAGAGAGTGATTCATTTACTGTAAGATGAATCACACCCTAGAAACACTTATGTCTCTTCATCAAATAAGTGAGTCTAGAGAACTAGCTCCACTGTAGGTATGAACTTTTGAGACATTTAAAATGGGGTGTGATGAATTCAACACCTGTTCTCTACATGGAAATTTATAGCTTCCCTCTGAGGAGGGACCCCAGACAAAGGAACCCCTGGACTTTTATACCCTCACAGTCTAAATCTCTGTTTCAAGCCTGATTAATTCGGTTCAGGGCTGTGTGTGTCCACGAATTCCACAGAGTATTCTGAGTTGGAAGGAACCCACAAGGACCGGAGTGCAGCTCTTAAGTGAATGGCCTATACGGGGATCAAACCTTCAGCTTTGGTGTTATTTAGCACCATGCTCTAACCAACTGGGCTAATCTCAGGGTTTTCATATCCAGCCTGCAAATAGAAGAAGGCACTTTCCTGTTTTAGTAACCTACTTGTATTTTAGATGTGGAAGAATTTGAAAATGTCACGATTTGGTGTGCTGCTTTGTAGTGGCTGTTGAGTTGCAGTCTATTTTATGGTTCAGAATTTTAGGCAGTGGCACCTCCTGACCAGTCCATGTTGACTGATGTATCCTAATGTGAGCAGACAAAGTTTATTTTCATGTTCTGCATGAATATTGCAGCAATTTCAAAAATGCTTCTGGCATGGCAAATACTGTATGTATGACGTAGAGCTGCATCTCCACCAAAGTGGAAATACTCCTCAAGTGTTAACTTTTGCTTATAAAAGTTGTGTGTGAGAAATCGTCTTCACTACAAGAGGCAATTCCATGTTGTGTTTTTTTCAAAGGGAGTGTGACCCAGTGTGTGAAGCAATGAAGAAGCCTCAGCCATCCCCAGTTTAAAGGCTTAGATTGGGCAGAGACTTCATCTTTGTGATCATGGTTTATCAGCCTGTGTATGTTTCAGTCTGCACATGTATAAAATGAGGGTATTTCCCTTTTTTACCATTCCATATTAGATATATACCATTATACCACTGTATATTTACACATTTTAAAGATGCTAAAAATAATTTATATTGAGTACGTGGAAGGGAGCTGTCTGCTTGTCCAACAGAGCTTGATTTCTAGAGAAGTTCTTCCTCTATGCAGAGCAAGATGTATGTGTGTATTAGGATGCGAATATTTTAGATATGCACCCTTTCAGGAATCCACTGATTATTTTATAGATTTTCTATTTTCTGCATATTGTCCTGATTATGGCAGAGATGCCTGTTTGGAATGTGTCTTTGAGAGAGCTGTTTCTGATGATTGCACAAGAATACTTAATAAATCAAAGCGTGCAGAAAGGGTAAAAATACAGATACAAAACAGGAGAATATAATGGGTATTTGTTGATTAACAGGTGTATTTCTTACTATATTTTGCTAAACGGATCAGTGGTTAGTGAATGTATTCTGAGCATGAACATTTCAAGACAGTAGGCTTGGTTCATTGTTCTATTACCCCGGTTCTATGGTTTAGCTTCTTTGAAATATGTTGGCATAAAGTCGGGGCAAATCAAGCTTTCTCTTGGAAAGTGAATGCAGCAATCATAAATCTAAAAGCCTGAAGTATGTAGTAGAGCTTCCATTAACCTGGAGACCTGGGTCTCCTCATGTTGGAGGGGCTATTCAGTTTGCAGCAGTTTCAGTGACCACGGTTCCCCTGAGTCCCCTTTCTGAGCATTCCTTTTCTTGTGAAGTGTATTGTGCATTTCTTTGTGTTGGTATCAAAGCCAAATGTGTTGGAAACTGGTCTCCAAGGGGCCCTAGACTAGCACTTCATAAGCTGAAGTGTATAATTTAGCCATTCATATGCCAAATAAAGAGTATTGGTCACATGGGTATAAAGCCATAGAAGGTGTCACACCTCAGCCCAGAAAGTCAAGTAAGGGAAGGTGAGTGATGTGGAAGCTTAATATGGGGGTTTTTTTGTTTTGTTTGTTTGGGGTTTCTTTGTTTTGGTTGGGTTTTTTTTAAATTTTTTTTTTTTAACTGATGGGCTTTTTGACCTTTTCAATTTCCCAAGAGTATAGAGGGGCTTACAGGAGTAGCAATATCTTGTGTATATACTTGCCAGGGCTTTTTTTTTTTTTTTTGCTGATGTTTAACAGTGTACAATAATAAAGTAAATTCACATAGTTTGTAAATCAAATGGTGTCAACCAAAACATCTTTCGACATAAAAAGATAATCAGGGACTGATCTACATCTCATGCCCTCTCTTTACTCCTGAGCTTGTTACTTCACGGGCAGATCTAAGGAAAAGAAAACAAACCAGCCTCGTCGATACATATGGAATAAGGCACAAACTAACTTTAATTAACCCCTTAATTTAAGGTAAATACCTGCTTCAGAAATCTAATTTGAATTAGAGTAGAACAGTAGAGGAATATGGGGAATCTTGAGCTTTTGTGTCTTAAGGATGGCACTTTGTGAAGAGTCTGGAAAGAAGGTCACTACAGCCCTTTCCACATAGGTTGAAAGAGCATTAAATCACCAGAAAAGACAAGATAAGCCACGTTAGCCTGTCTCTGATTTGTCTTCCTAACTTGCTGTTGTTGAACTGTCATATAACAATGTCAGGTTTTGATTTTTTTTTTTTTTTGGTATGCAATTGCAGATAGATATTGTTGAGTTCCTTTATCAACTTTAACTAGGCCAGGTGAATAAAAATCAAATATTCTTCAATAAGTAGTGTTGTTGAACCTGGTCAGCATTGGGATTTTATCTGTTAGCAGAAATGGAGTTCTTTATTGAATATCAACTAGTCTTTTCAGGAGATGAGAAATTTTCCAGTGAGGGCATTTTTTAACTGAAATCATGAATAAAGCTGTGCTATTTATACAAAGATAAATTCCTAATATGATAGAGCACTTTAGTACACATGCTGTCAAGGACCTCATGCTCAAGGACCATGTCAATTCTTTGTTCCTCGTTCAGTCTTTTGCAGCAGTTTTGCATCTGTGTAGTTCAATTTTGCATGAGGTATGACAGAAGGCCTCTACTTACACTTTTAATTATTGATAGAGATGGTGTATGCAAAATTCCTGTAATTCTCAAAACCTGCTTTAAAAGAGTATCGTCTTGTTTTGCTATTTGGACAGGTAAAACAGCTCAGCATGGTAATATTACAGATAGACCTAATTAAATAGTCGAGAGAGAAATTTCCTAGAGCACTGAATGTATCATGCTCATGAAATGTGATGAGTTAGGGCTGATGATAATTATAATAAACTTTAGCAATGAAATTATGAGTATTACAAGAAGTCTTCTGACTCCTTCTTAAGATGTAATTTTCATATAACTATTTTGTTCTGAGTTTTGAGATTTTTCTTGTTGTTTATTTAAAAAAAGATGTAGTGTTAGCCTTTAGTTTTATATATTGCTTCTATTTCATCTTGACAAATGGTTTCCTCCTTTTTTTGATAAGCAAAAGTGGGTGGAATATTGGACTCTGTACTTTGACATTACTTTATAGTTCTTTCTAGAAGTTCTTTAGTACTGGGATGTTATTCTAGGCCTCTGCAAATATATGAATTTTCCAGTAATGTGATATGAGGGGTTTGACCCTGGCTGGACCCCAGGTGCCCATCAAAGCTACTCTGTCACTCCCTTACTCAACTGAACAAGGGAGAGAAAAAGATAATGAAAGGCTTGTGGATCTAGATAAGGGCAGGGAGAGATCACTCACCAGTTACAGTTGAGGGCAAAACAGACTTGACTTGGGGAAATTAGTTTAATTTGTTACCAGTTAAATCAGAGTAGGGTAATGAGAAGTAAAACCATATACCTTCCACCCACCCCTTTCTTCTTCCTATGCTTATCTTCACTCCTGATGTTTCTCTGCCTCCTCCCCCCAGATGGCACGGAGGGGATGGGGAATGGACCTCCAGGGGAACAGCTGCCTTCCCATGGAATCTCTGCTCCTGTGCTTGGAGCATCTTCCCCCTCTCCTTCCGCACTGACCTGGGTGTCTGCAGAGCTGTTTCTCTCACGTGTTCTCACCCTTCTCCCTAGATGGAATTGCTGTTGCTCAGTAACTATTCTCCCTTCTCAGATATGTTATTCCAGAGGTGCTGCCACCATCAAGTGATGGACTCAGCCTTGGCCAGCACTGAATCCATCCTGGCACTGCTGGCACTGGCTCTGCCAGACATGGGGGATGTTTCTGGCAGCTTCTCACAGAAGCCACCCTTGCAGTCCCCTGCTACCAAACCCTTGCAATACAAACCAAATAACAAGTTACAGCATGAAAAATCACTGATTCCACTTAGTGAACCTCTGCTAGAAACACCTGGAATGTAATTGGGAAGATAACTGTGTGATAAGTTCAGTTGATTGACTTCTGTTTTTCTTTGGTGTTTGTTATTCATGTTTGTTTTTAAAGCCATAGCTTTAAAGAAAGAAAAATAATTTGACCACAGGTAATTTCACCTCTTTAAGCTAAGGGTCTTGACAAAGTCTCTTCTCTTGGCTGTCACACTGGTGTGATTACACAGCAATGCATACTCCCTGTAAACTGGACAGTAATAGAAATAGATTTCATCATCTCCTCCATAATCCTTATTAAGCATGCTGTTTATGTTATGAAGCAGTAAGTTCATGGCTCCCTCTGATGTGACATGGCAATATGAGAATCCAGGGTCAGTAACTCTGGCCTTGAATTTTTCATCTTCTGCAATGATGATATCATTGTAGCGATCTGTGTGTTCCTGGAAAAGTTGTTATGGAAACTTCATTACAGCTTTTCTAAAAATAAACAAACAAAACCCCAAGCAAAACCTTTTTAGAACTCCAAATACTTCATTAATTTAAAAGTTGTGTTACAGCAATTTTTCATGAGTTAATTTTAGCAATTTGGTATGCAGATTGCTGCAGTCATGTGCAAGTTTATGCAGTACATAAAGGTTGCTTATGGACCTCATATTACCTGCTGTCACTGTTAGGTGCCAGGCATGTATAAAGAGGTCCCATTCTGTGCCAGACCTGTGCTAATGACAGATAAAAGCTGGATGTGCAGGAGAGGCACCACATGTGAGCACCCAGCCTGAGCAAATCCAATAACAAGGGGAGAAAGTTCTGTGTGTGAGGATGAATGACACAAGTAAAGAGGGAAGAGAAGAAGGGAGTGGAATGGCATAAAGTTGTTTTCTGAAGTCTATTCAAAATTCTAACCAGTCTGAAAGCCCCAAGGGGTTGTTGGATTTGTTTGCATCTTGTGTGTGATTGCACTTTTTCTCTAGGGTAGATTTTGAAAGACATCCCTAGACTAGGATGGTCCTATTTTATTTTTTTCCTTACTGTGGTGGGTTCTGGCATAGTATTTCTTTCGTCTAGTGCTGCACAGCTGCACAGGGAGAGTTTCATTTTTATGGAGTCTTCATATATTTGTGATTTTTTTTTTTTAAAATTTTAAAGTTGTAATTTACTTTCTTCACCACGATCAGTGATAAATATTATGTTTAATAAAAAAATTTTTAGGGGTTTTATTTTTGGTTCTATTTTCCATCTTTTATTGTTACCTGATTTTTGTCAAGGAAGTTTTCAGAGGAAAGAGAAAATGGAATTAAATGCAATGTATTCCCTCTACAGGATTTATGAACGTGTTATTGATCCCCCAGAAACGAATTTGGCACCTGAAAGCAATTTATGGCTCGGACAGAGAAACAGGAAACATGGTTTCTTTAAGGTAAGCAGATATGAAATGGCACGCAAGGAAGGAAAGTAATGACTAGTCAACAAGATGCTTCCAATCAGTTGTCTTAGACTCATGAAATATTATATGTATGAAATTTGGTAGGAACTGTGGATAGTTTGTAAACAGCTTGTTTACAAGGTAGAAGTTTCTGATATTTCCTCCAGTTTTGGATAACAAGCCACAGTACAAGCGTTTATCTGTGAAAGGAGTCTATAGAGCAGCAACAGGCCAATCTGCCTATCCTCAGTTTGGGCATGGATTTGTTGCCAAGGTGATTTACCACCCACTCAGCTTCCCTGTGAAGCTGTCAGTTCCTAAGACAATTTTACAAGTCGCCTCTTTTCTGAGGATGTCTCCTCAAAAGTCCCCAGATTTCCACGAAGCTAGGACAATTATGTTAAACTTACTTCAGCACAGTAGCTAGCAATTTTAATTGTGAAACAGAGGTAAAAGCCAAGTTTTAACTTAAATGATAGTCTTAGGGTTGCTCTGAACCTAGAGTGCATTTCATCCTCCAGCAGCTGAGCTGTCACTGTGAAGTGAAATTGATAGTATTATTTTATTCTACAGCTGTTGGTTTTTTTACCTCAGCTGCTTCCCACTATTCCACAGATGGTAAACATATGTTTATAGCTACATAGGAAAAGGAAGAAGTTATATTGGAGTTGCCCATCTTAAATTCTTATTTTATGCAGGCAGTCAGAGCCTCAGAACTCTGGGATATTATATGTTTGTAAATTAATATTTTTACATGTTAACACTTTGGAAACAGCAGGGTAGCTAATGATATGCTAATGAACTGACAATTTTTATTGATCATAATGAAAGCCGACAAGTGCCTTACTTTGCTTTATGCATGCTTGAATATTTTACTAACTTTCTTCAGGGCAAAAATGTAATTGGTTGTGGTTTTTTAAATCCTGCTTGAGAGTTTTCAGAAGTCTTACTTTTTTTACGTTACTCATTGCAAAAACTTGGGATTTTGCCAGTTTGTAAAGAGTACACATCTCTTTCCATGTATTTATATGCTCAGCAGGATCTCCCTTTCTTTTTCAGGGCAATTTGTTTCACTGTTTCAGCATATAAAAAAATAGATATATTTTCCTTAATGTAAACAGAGATCTGCAGGGAAATAAGAGCATTAAAAAAGAATTAACATTTTTGTGTGTTTGTTGGAACCATGAAAATGTGCGTAAGGAAAAGCCCTGGATACTGTTCTGAATATAGGCTCTGCCGTTTCTAAAGTTTTCTTATTTTAATGATAATTAATTGTTGTTTCTCTCCATATACGAGTAGCATTAAAGCACATTTTGGTCATATTCTCATACCTATATTAGATTTTAATTCTTTGGTATATCAAAAGAGGCAGGAGGGGATATAGTCCTAAGTTACTGTCCAGCTGCTGCAATTTTTTGTATCTGTGCTTTTGTTCCACATCCTTATTTACAGTGATTATTCCACAAGCAGTCCTGCTGTGTCTGTGGCCTTGCTGGGGAATGAAGTGCTCTGTGGTGTTATCAAGGGAACTGAGGTCTCACCCCTTGCTTCTGGTATCTCTTGCTGGCTGTTAACTTACCCAACATTGCCAAGCACTCAGAGTTCAGCAAAGATAGTGTGGTTGTAGCGCAGCAGTGGTGGGAGCAAACGTGGAGCAGACTTGAGAGCTTTGTCTGTTTGCTTTGAAGGGAATCCCATGAACTATTTAGTTTGAAAACTGTGTGCTGACCCTTCAGGTTTGTTTGTGTGGCTGCCCTGACTCTGTCCAGGTTAATTTTTGCAGTAGCTGGGAGGGTGCATCGCCAGGACATGGAGGTTGTTCTGTACCCCCTCATGCAATTGCAGGGAGTGAGGAGAGCACCTTCTCTTCCATGCAGAAATGGTTCCTTCTGGTCAAGAAAACACAGTGGAAGGAGCCATCCAGTATTGTTTATTATTGGGAATGCTTGTTGTGTGAATAATTTCTTTTCCTGTACCTTTTGTTACTGATATTGTTACTGTTCATTTTCTTATCTCATCTCTCTTTCCAGTAAATTGTCCCTATCTATACCTGTTATCTTCACCTTTTGTGCCTCCAGTTCTCAACTCCATCCTGCCACAGCGGGGAGGAGTAGAGGAGGGGGGATTGAGAGAGAGCAGCCTGGGGTTTGGGAGAGTCTTGGTGGGGATACTGAATTGGGGAGTACCATTCCTAAACCAGGACAGCCTTAATTGGTGGCCAGTGTGTGGCACAAAGGGTGGAAATAACAGAGCCAGAGCAGGTTGAAACTAATTTGATTCAAGCATCTGTTGTATTAGGTGTGGAGCACTGGCCACGATGTTTCTTGGCTTGCTCATGTGGGTGTGGTGTCTAACCCTGTATCTATTCCCTTATGTGCCCCTCACAATGTTCTTTTTCAGTGCTGGGAGAGGGATCCAGGATTGCTTTGTTTCTGTACTGTGCGATATCTGCTTATGACTTCATAACATCAAGGGCAATGAGGGTCATTTTGGATGTGTGTTCAGCGTTGCTCTCCTACCCTTACCTCAGGTGCTTATGTGGGGAGTCCATTAATAGTCATACCTAGTCTGTGGGGTAAAGAGGGGAGGATGATTTTCCACAGTTTTCATTCCCTTTTCTTCCTTCAGGCCTGCTAAAACAGCTTTTGAGAATTTTGAATTTCATTTGGATGTTAAGGAAAGCATGTTCTTGTTGCAACGTGTGCTGTGTTTTCTTGGTATGGTCTACAGTACCATGTTTAGAGTCAGGACAGAGATTTCTGGGAGGGTCATTCGGAGATCTGCCCTGATGGGGAGTAATCGTGAGTGTCATGGAACGTGGGAGAAAATGGGCTGGTGTTTAGAGAAATTCTCTGCTCCAATGTTTTGGGAGTTCACTCCTGAACAACTACAGGACTCTGATAAAGTGACAGTATTTGTAAGAAGAATGCTGTGGTGACTCCAGAGATGAGCAACTCAAGCAAAGGCAAACCCCTCCATGGAATTGTTTTTGCTCAAGGACCTGGGCCCGATGGGTGGGTAATGCAGAGAGACAGGGAAACACAATGTGTACCACAAGGGGATTTGACTGACTATAGAAATGATACCTGTGATTGTTTATATTTATATATCTGTATCTATATAGTTGGAAAGTGTAGGATCTGAGTGGGACGTAAGTGGTATAGAATAAGGGGTGGATAAATTAAGGCTGTTCTGGTTTATGAATGGCACTCCCCAGTTCAGTACCCCACACCGAGACTCTCTCGAATTACACCTTGCTCTCTCTGACTCTTCCTTTCCTTCCCCCTTCCCCTTCTCGCTGTGGTGGAATGGAGTTCAGAATTAGAAGCACAAAAGGTGAAGATGATGGGTGTAGATAAGAACAATTTACTGGAAAGAGTGATGAGATAAAATGAACAGTAACAGCAACAATATTATTAACAAAAGGTATAGGAAAAGAAATTATTTACACCGATAAACATTCCTGATAACAGATGGTACTGGATGGCTGCCTCCTCCACATTTCCTTGACCATAAGGAACTCTTCCTTCATGGAAGAGACAGTCCCTTCCCCTGCCTCCTGCAGTGGTGTGCTGTAGAATAATTGCCATGTCCCAGCCATGCTCCCTTCTGGCTACTGCAAAAATTAACCCTGTGCCAGACAGAGCCAGGACAGCCACACAAACTCAGGGTTTGTTTCAGGGCTAGAGAATACCATTATCATCAGGTTAGGAAGCTGAAGCAAAGGCAACTGAAGGGAGAAAAACAGTGGTGCCACATATCCATGGAACACTCCCTAGGATGGATCTTATTGCTGTCAGGATCAGAATTATCTGCAAAATTTGTTTTATTGCTGAGGAGAACCTTTCCCCCTAAGGGTCTCTCCAAAGAGCTACTGCAGAAATCAGCTTATTAATGCATTGGTGAGAAGGTGATTTATGTTGCAAGACAGTAGTTTTCATAACTACCGGAGCAGGCTCTATTGATCCTGCTCGTGTCTGGGGATTGTATATTAGGTGCTTGAGAAGCATATTGGTATTTTTATTGCACAGTATCATGTATATAATTTATGTAGTCATATGACTCTGTAATAATTTTGCACTTGGCGTTGTATGGACTAAGGTGAAACTAAGTGTAGTGCTGAGGGCAGGTGTTGGGGTGCCTGGCATGGCTGCCCTGAGTGGAGCAGCACGGTGCTGATGGAGGGGACATCTGGGGGTGTTGGCACGGCTTTGCCAAGGCACAGGAGTTTCAGTCACGTCTGCTGGTGTCACTGTGCAGAGCCTTTCCCAGCCCTGGCCAGTGCCACTTGCACAGCTGCGTGGCTCACATTATCTCTGTGGGAGAAGTAGGTTTTAAAGAGGATGAAAGGCAACGGAGGAAATGAAAATGCAGAAGTGGAGAGCTCATGGAATATAGGAGCCTTTTCACAGAATGTGGGAGGACTGTTCTATTTGGTAGATATTTGACAAGTGCAATAAACTGGGCTTTTTGCATTATGTTCTCATGGAATGGGCTTGATATTTAGTGCTGCAGACCTGAGTTTCATCTTGTAGCTGGTAATCTGCCTGCACCAGATGAAGGCTCTTCAAGCTAGCAAGTCCTGATGCTGAGCTGAAGCTTTGATTGTTATTAGCCAAATGTTTTTATTGATAGCATAAAGGTGATGTCTTCTTGGGAAGGGCAAAACTGGAAACATTTTGACTACCAACATTGCGCTGTTAAGGACAAATCCAGGCTCTTGGCAGCCTAGACTTAATGCTGAAGCAGGAATAATCAGAGTTTTCTCATATTTGTTACAATAATTATGGCTGTAATAAGTGTTTGCCTACAATGAAGTCTTTCTATTAAAAAAATACATCAGCAGCATTTCTGCCCTTGGAAAGTTTACTTCTGTGTTTGATCATAATAATTCTGTTTCAGATGGTTTATAGACCTAGAAGTCATCTATGTTAGTGAACTGAAGTTCATATTCATATGTTTTTCCAAAGTAATATGTTTTCATGTAGCCAGAAATTAAGACACATAAAGTAGTTGTGTTTCCTCTTCAGGCTATGTCTAAATGCAGATCTGTCCAAGACAATTGAGCAGTGTGACTCTGATGCAACAAACACATTTGAAGTTGGAAGATTCACCTAAAAGAAACCCAACCCAACAAAAAAACCCCAACACCTCCCCCGCAAAAAAACCCCCAAAACCAAACCAAGCAAAAAAACCCAGACAACAATAACAAAAAACCTGAAGAAAAAATCGTTTCTCTCTGGATGATGTCTTGTTAGCTCGGCGATACAGTCTGGTGGAACTTTGTAATCTCATTTACTCTTGGTTGAGCTTTTCACTGCAGAGGCTTAAGTGTTGAAATATATTTTTATGCCTCACCTTCTAATTTCTCACTGATGACTGCTGACAGAAAGTATGTAAAATGGCTTTCAGGATGTTCCATTTCCAGTGACAGTATTACTTCTCATTACTTATGGTTTCATTATTCTCATAGATGAAAAGGTTAATAAATGTATATACTTTTGCAAGAAAGACAGGGTGATCTGATTATCTCTATTAATATTTTCAGTTAATATTTGATCATGAGAGAGTAAGCAGGAAACAGTGCTTGCTGATTACATTCTGCTCTTTTAACAGATGAACATGTAAATGTTACTTGCCAGGCTTGAAGGACTATCTGAGGCCTCTATTTATGGGTGGAGTGTGAGTGCCTATGAGCAAGTGATGATGTCCTTGGTCTGCAAAATTCACTCTATTGCAATTTAACTGAAAATTAAAGCACAGTCTGGCAAATCAGTAATTTAATTTGATAATAACTGCTGCCATGATAAATTTCTTTTCAGATTAAAGAAATTTTTCTGTGTCTGTGAGGAGATAGAGCTGTGTCACAACATCTGATTAACAGTCAGGGGAAGTGCAAATATCAGCACTAGAGGTCCCTTGATTTCCCTTGCTCCTCTCCCTTAGTGGCCATGACATTATTAAAGCCAGTGGATCCTGTGAAGTAAGTACATTGCACAGTCAAAGATGCAGCAAATGCTTTGTCCTGAGTTTAAAAGAATAAACACAGGCTTCAGCATTTTCTAGACTCTCTGAGTGTCCAGGGTTCTTCAGGGCCCAGGTGTGCAGGGACACTGGGCATCTGCTGCTTCTGCCAAGGTATCCCTGCAGGGCAGGGACAGGGCAGGGGGCAGGGGGCACTGCACCTGTGAGTTCTGCCTCCCCACTGTCGTGCCTGGTTTGGTTCAGGAGCCCTGTACAACCTGCACTGACTGGCTCTGACCTTCTGCCACTCCTGCATAGGGCATCTCTCTGTCTGCCTAGGCTCGAGAGAGGATTTAATTCTGACTGATGGCACGATTACCCGAACTGCCTGTTGAGATGCAGGGCTAGGAGGCTTAATGAAACCAAGCAATGGAAGTGTAAACTGTTACTTACATCTGGCACTATGTACTTGTCTTTTCAGTGTTTGATTTCACAGTCTTATTTGGCTAAAAAAAATAAAGAGTTTTACTGTGTTTTCTTTTTGTCTTTTGGAAAAGTGTGTCATCGGCTTGAGCAATGGATATTATTCCACTGCTTTTTTTCACCAGTCTCACCCCATTTAAAGATGTTTAAGCAGCTTATATTTGGCGATTACCAAAGACAAAGCAGTATTATTGCTGTAATATCCAAACACACAGAAAGATAGGAGGAGTTGTTATGTTTTGTTCAGTTACTTTCCTCACAAGTAGAGTGAGCTGGTAATTTTTTTTGTATCGACTGAAGAAATGACTTGTGAAAGAGCTTGTACAAATTTTAAATGAATGTTTGTAATCTGTATTACCAGTGTTCTCTTCCTTTACAAAGGGTATTATTCAAGATGTGAAAGTCATCTTTATACCTAATGGATATATAACACAGTGTCCTAATCTGAATCGCAGTAAGTAGCAATCTTTTTATTCTCTCTGTTTTAGATTTTTCATACAGATTGCTTCTTTGCTTTAAAAATAATAATTTCAGGCTTGTTATTTTTGCATGTGCTGACTTCCAGAAGGCAAAAATTCCATATAAACAGATTGCATTTTATGTTCAGATAAATCTAGTACGATAGATTGCTGGTTATTTATGGGTTATTGTGTCTTTCCTTCTCTTCTTTTCTGTTTCTTTTTAATCTTTCTCTATTGAGCATGCCCAACCTGCAGTGATTTCTTAAGTCTGGTGCAAGGAATCATGGATTTGCAAGAGCTCCTGGCAAAAATGACTGCAAAAGTAGGTACCTAAGCTTTTTTGTTAGTTGCCCATTTCCATCCTTTCCTTACCAAAGACAAAGATGAAAGTATTTATTCTATGGTATATGTCATTTATTCTAACGGTATATGCCATTCCTTATACCACAACAATTACTCTAAATTTTCATAGTAGAGCCTTTTTTTTCTTGCTGTCTGTGGTAGTCTTACAGGTATAGCTCCATGGTTGTTCCTTAAGCTTAATAATGTTTCTGTTGTCTGCTTTATTATTTGTAAGGTAGTGACAAAGTACCCAGAGTCTGCTGTTTTGTAAGAATCCTTAGCTTGATTTCCCTTTTCGTGCTGAGGAATAAATGCAGAAACAGAAGAGTAAAATCCCTCAACATGTGATGCTGTCAGAGGGGGGGATGTTTTCTTGTGGGAAGTCCTGTGACGTCTTCAGGACTGGTGTAGTCTCCTTCCTGGGAATTGAAATGAGGCCCCAAAATGAAAATGCCTGTGAACCTGCTGACTTTGCTAACTTTGATATCACTTTTGATCAATGGTTTTTATCAGTGTAAAAGTTAATTCAGCTCCAGGTGATGTGGTGTGTGCTTGGGTTTGGTTTTTTTTTTTTTCTTTCTTCTTCCCCCCACCACTTTGGATCATGAATAGGATGAATGGGAGTCTATAGTGTTGGGGATTTTTTTTGTTTGTTTGGGATTTTGGAAATTTTCTTTAGGCTCTGCTCCTACAATACACAGACAACCTCAGTGTTAGCCAAGGCCCTTCAGCAAGGCTGTGCTGAAGTTTTGGGATAGGAAACTGTGTTTTAGAGGTGACCAAACTCCTGATCTGTGTTAAAGGAAGATCTGGACACTTTCTGAGGTTCATGTTGGTGAACCATCTGGTTTATGGTAGAGGGCAGTTAATTGTCTCTTTTGAAACAGCACTTACATGTTAATTACTTACATTTAAGTGCAAATGCAACCAACCTGTGGATGTCCTTACACTCAGTGTAGTTACTATAGAAATTTCCAAAACAGTATTTGCATAGCAGCGCTGCTTGTGTAAGAACATTATACTTTTTACTGCACTGCCTTCAAATGCTCTTTCCCTTCCCAATAGGAAAGGGGAAACTGTTTTTTGGAGGGTTCATGCTGTATCCTGGCAATCCTCTTACTCAGCTGACATGCTTAGGACAGACTGGATCCGAATGCAAAATGTGAAGCTTTTAGTTCAGTTTTCTGCTTGTACTGTGAAAGGGAGGCAATTATTTTGAGCCCTGCTGGTGGTATGAGCAAGTTCCAATTATGCAGTGTACCAAGCAACTTGCTTTCGCTGATGTAAATTATATTTTTGCTTGCTAGTACTTTATGAGGGGAAGCAAATAACACAGTATTTGTACTGCAAAGACTCTGTGCTTTCATGAAGTGGTGCTGGCATAATCCTTCATTGCAAAATCCTTTTCTGTTACAGCAGTCCACTGACTGTTTTGTTGCAGTTGTTTCCTGTTGTCCAGGAAAAATGCATGCAGCAGGAAAGGAAATTAACTTGGTAGACAAATGCAAGTTAAAAATGGGGGGTCTGGAGGAAAGCATTAAGGTTTGTATCTGCCTTTTAAGTCCTAGCCACAATAGCCACAAGCGGTACTAATGTAGATACAAGTCTGTTTTGTGGGGATGATGCATGTCAAGGCTCTGCAGGTCTGTGCAGCTGCCCCCAGAGATCCTGTTTGGCAGGGCAGGTGGTCAGAGAAGGGCTTGCTAATGTGCAGGAGCGAGGCTCCCCATCTCCTGATCCTGCACCAACAGATGCAGAGCATGAACAAGATGTTTTGAAAAAGTGGTTTGGTGTCTAGTTGTTGCTTTTAGGCTCCACTATATCCAGGATTTCAGCTTCTCTCTCAATCTGTGTTTGGTTACAGCTGTATCACAGCATTGAATAGATGAGCAAGTGTTGTTTGCAATGAATGCGTATGTGGAGTTTATATAAATTAAAATTATGGAGACCCAGAGCTGGGCTTGCCTGGGGAGGAAATACCCGGCTACTGGTTTCAGGCTCCAGTAATTTTAGTAGCTGTGCAAGTTATGCAGAATGAAGGCAGGAAAGGGAGGTTCTGTCCTGCTTGGGCTGTACATCTCCTGAGTCTGGTGGGCTCAGGATGGGACACAGGGCCTGTGTAAGTGCTCCAGCAGAGCATTGTTGGTGGCAGGTTGTCACAGATTGCTGTGAAAGGAGCATTTGGTCATGACTTGTAGCAAGCTAACCACCCTTATGTCCTCTCCTTACCTATGTTTTGTGAAGACACAGCTTTTAAAGACTAATAAATACTAGCTTTTAAAACTTACTTTATTTTTATCATGATTTGAATTAATTCTGAATCTTTCAGGTATGTTCAATTGATTTAATCTTGTGTCCCTAAATAGAGACACACTATGTCAGGGTGTTAGAATCTGGCTAAAATGTTAATTTGCTGCAGGAGAAAAGGATTGTGTTACATTGCAGCATTCCCCACTGCTGTGCTAGAGTACTGTTAGTTCCTCTTTAAAAATAATGGCCAAAATAATTCATGTGGCTTTAACAATCTACTGAAATCAGTCTGGGCATCTCCTGCACTTCTTTGAGTGGAATATAACTTCTTTTGGTAAATTATGAGCCTCCACTAGGGTGTGCTTTGTATTCAGATGTGTTTGTTACATGAAGTCTTCCAGCACAAAAATTTCTACTCAGTCTTTCCTTGCTGGAAGTCAGAAAGGTTCAAGCTTGACTTTGATTAAAATCAAGAAAAATCAAGCACTTGAGTTCATTTATGGACTAGGCAGTCTGGTTTATTTAGATCGTGGGTTTATACAGCTGGAAATACTTTCATGAATCATAAAATTTTCCATGTAAATTTTGACGGTTTGGGTTTTTTAAAAAATTTTTTATTACTTATTTTGCCAGAGAAAACACTTCTTTTAACAGAGGCCTGTCATCTTTCAGTTATTTGGATGGGCAGGGAAGGAATGCACATACTTACTGCTAAATATTAAGCTTGTATTTCTGTTCTAACAGCAAGGAGTGTTCAGAGCTAGCCACAAGCCCAGGGTTTACTTAAGGAGCATGGTTTCTCCATTGATCATAGTGTGGGATGACCATGTACTAACTCCATCAAAATCTGAGGAATAGGGTTAGTTTGTACCTGCTGATTTCCTGGTTCAGTGTTTCAGAGGTTGTAGTCAAAGTTGGTTTGTCTAAAAACAAATATACTGGTTTTTGCTTTTTTAAATAATGTGTTTGAATTGTGGAAATCTCATCAAGTTACTTTCATTTATAGTTAAATTATGCAGAAACAAGACTGAGTCAATTGGAAGACTGTCATTGTGAGAAGACTTGTCAAGTAAATGGATTGATCTACAGAGACAAAGACTCATGGGTTGAAGATGATCACTGCAGGAATTGCACATGCAAAGTAAGAATTTCTAAAGAGTTTCAAGGATAGGATCTAATGAAAATGTGAAAATGGCCTTTGAATACATAATGTTCACTCTGAGAATTATTATGTTTTTAGTATGCATCTAGTGGCAATATGGACAATAGAGAGGGAAATGGTAAAATAAATAAAAATTTGACATGGCTTATTTGTAAGCTTCATACATAAAATCTGCTTTCCCTTGACAATGCTTTCTTATTTGTTCTAATTATAGCTGTGAGGACTTTGTGATTTTGGGGTGAAGGAGTGGCATTGTCTGTGTTTGGATGGAATTGTTTTTACTGCAGTAGCTTTTTCAAAAAGGAGGCATTATCTTAATAGTATTCATAGATGCTTAGTTGCATCTTGCATGGTAACAACTTGCAGATTCATTTTCAGCATTTATCAGGCTGAAAAATACAAGGAACAGGAAGAGAATTAGTATGTAAAACTTGTATCTTTGAAATTATTTGATAAATATCTGAAGGGAGCCTTTGTTTGCTCAAGAAAATAGAAGCCTGATTGTTAAAAATCTCAAAGATGATTGGAACAGCCGACAGAAAGTAGGGCTTATGTTCTTGACTTATGTTTTTCAGTTAATGCATTTTGCTCGGGAACGGGGGGTGTAAAACCAGTAACATGTATCAAAATGGGGCAGCTCACCTTCAACTGCGTTTGACTCACTTTGTAGATGGGTGGGATTAAATTTGTTACTGAAGGATGCGTTTTTAATCCAGAATGCTATTTTCATTTACTTAAATAGTTTTTAGTGTTTTGTATAAAGTACTCACTTATAGCAGCAGCAGTAGTTGAATTTTGTCTTAAAACCCTTTGGTTAGAGCGGAGTTGTGGAATGCCGAAGGATGTCCTGTCCCCCTCTTGAATGCCCTCCCGATGCCCTCCCAGTGCACGTGGAAAGTCAGTGCTGCAAAGTGTGCAAGGGTAAGTACATCACACAGACCTCTCAGTTTTGCCTTCTATTTCAGCAACCTTGTCCTGGCAGCAGGCACATTTTGTAATGATTTTCAGAGGTCCTGGTAATTCAGGTAACATGAGTCATAGTGGCAAACATGATTTAAGAAGAAAATAAATGATTGCTGAGAAATGAACAAGCATTGCAAATTTCTGAGGTACTATTTTTACCTATTGTTAGTGTAAAATTACTCATTCTGTTGGGTGCTGGGAAGACTGACTTGGCTCCATTTTGTATCTCCTGTTGGTTTTGAGGAGCATCAAGCCTGTGTTCTGAACTTTCTTTTGTGATGAGTAACTAACCGAGCTGTTATATTTTTGCTTATCTTTTATTTCAAGTTAAAAGGCTGTTCTTCAAAATAAACATGACAGAATATCAGACCCTGGCTTAGTATCACTGTGTGGAGCTGTAGTTTGCTGTAATTAATTTCAAAATAAATTAATGAGAAGAAAGAAAATCTAAGTAAATTTAGTGATTGGTGTTATTGTCAGCTTTCAGTTCCTTTTTCTGGACATGAAAGCTGTTAAGTAATGCTCATGGAAGTATTTGTTACTTTAACAGTAGTACAAGGAACAAAGACAATTTGTGTGTGAAAATTTTAGCTGTATGCTAATGCCAGTCATACCTTAAGAAGCACAAATCTCTTTCCCCTGATCTGCTCTGGAAGATGAGTAAACTTCATGCATGAGCTTTTCAATAATTTATTAAGACAAGGATGTTGAATTATTTTAGGATTTATTAGGAAAATAATAACACTTTTTTAGCATTCTGTCACCCTTCTTCAGTCATTGAATTCATTAGTTCTGTGCACAAATATCCTTTAGCTGTGATCTTGCACTTGCTCTTGTTTCTTATGTAACCTTATTTCTCTCGGCCGTATGTCAGCATGAATATTCTGCGTACTAAAAGGTGTTTATGAACAGAGTACGTGGGTGGTAAAATGGCCATGCTGGCCTGTATTTTTTTGTGTCGAAATGTTTTTATTTGTAACATTGAAAGTCTAGGAAGTTCTTTCATGTAACTGGATGCATGCCCGAGAGTCAAAATCTGACACAAAGAAATGGTAAGGCACAAAATTGTAGATTCGGTGTATACCCTCATGAGTAAAGTGTTCCTGTTATTTGTAATGGGAAGATGAACAATCAAACTTGCCTTTTGTCAGTGATTGGCACAAACTTGACTCGTTATTCTGACAAGAACTCAGCATGTCAGTCAATGGGAAGAGACATATGGAAGTTGATTGAAATTGATTGTAAACGCCAGCTCCTTGACAAAATGATGTGCCAGGACCACAGTTAGTCACCTCTAGGTAGATAGTAGTAATTGCAGAGGTTTTCCAAAGAGCTGCACCACAGGTGTTATTTTCTCTGTGCCTTTTCTATTTAGCTCTGATAGAACCATCAGTTGTAATTTGCTGTCTCTAGGGATTATTGAATGGCTGGGTTATTGAACACTTTCCCGTCTTAGCTAAGGGTTAATGAACAAAGTAGCTCTAATGTCTGATATGTTAAGGGGTTTAGGCAGTTCAGTTTTGATCCCTGCCACCTTGTGTTAGCATTTCAAATGATATTTGGCAAAAGACTATAATTTTGTTTTAAACATAACTTTTCTGAATCTTACATTAACTTGCTTTCCGGTGTGTCCGTTCTTTTGTTAAAAGCAGTCGTGTCAGGAGAGCAGATAGAAAGAAAAAGGAAATGTCTCTAGTTCATATTCTCCTAAAAATAGTTACTGGGATTCCTAATTTAAATGAAGCTTCCTCATCTGAAGTTTTCTTCAGAAGTGAGATCACAACAAGTCGGGCATAAAAACTGGGGCAGCTTTTGAAAAACAAAGAAAACTAGGATACCAAAAGGAAGAAGCCTGTTTTAAAATGCTTTAGTGATGATGAAAACTGAGTTATCCTGAAAATCATAAATCATTCCTTTTTTTTGGAAGAAATGAGCATTTTCACGAAGATTCATTAGAAGCAAATTTATGTCTGAAGGTTCATGAAGATTGATCTAGCAGTCTCTTCTGCTTAAAATTTAGGAATCAATCTGGCTATGACAGTTGCTGCTGTGGAGCTATTGGCATCACCTTTAAGGGGGACACACTTGCACCTGTGAGTGCTTCCCTTACCTGGGCACTCAGGAAGGAAATTGAGGTAAAACCATCCTAGATAGCGTGTGTCTTTTGAGAACAGATACTCTGAACACTTGCACTGTGCATGTGGCTTGACTCTGCAAACTTCGGAAGCTCTGTTCAATTGCAACATAGGATTCACACCTTTTAACTTCCCTTTCAGGGTCACACGTCAGACTTTTACTGGCCAAGTACAGAAAGAGCTGAAATGCCACAGTAGAAAGTTATTTTATCACTGTTTGGCACTGATCTGGTTAGTAATGTAGGGTTCTTTTGTAGTGGATACTTGATTTGTGTGAGATCATCACAGTCCAGCTGTTATCTTTAATTGATGGATTTACTGTCCTTCTCTGGAATTGGAATTTAGACATGTAGTTGCATGGGGACTGTGACAATTCTGACCATAATTCACCAAGCTGTTTGCTACTGTGGCTCTGCTCCAGGTCGCCTTCTTCATGGTGGCAGTAGTCCTGAGCTAGTCCACTTTGCCTTGGAGTGAATGATCATGTGTTCCAGTCTGTTGGTTCATTTGTGGAGCCACTTATCTTTGGCAGAAGAGTCAAAAGTTCAGACAAGAATTCTGTAGTAGGAGCTCTCAGTTTCCTGGGAAATCTACATATTTCATGTGTGAAGAATATTTTTGAAGAATATTTTGAGGAATATTTTTCTGAAATAGATTTTTGCGGTTTGTTGATTTGGTACAGTCATTTGCTGCATCTAACCCTTTTTTTGCAGTCCTCCAGCAAGTTGAAGAATTCACCTTTGTGCCCACAAAAAGTGGGAAGGCTTAATTGAAATCTGTGCTGATACTATTCTCGTGATGAACTGTACGTTAATAAATGTCTCCAGTTCTTGAAGTGAGTCGTGAGGACCTCTAGTAACACAAATACTGTAGCTACTCTACATGATGTCAGTAGTGAAAATATTTTTTATTAAATGATAGGGAGTTTAGTCCAGGACGTATTGTTTATGCTCCTATTCCTTCTCGTTAGTTCGGGTAAAGATGCTACTTTCTCTTAAAATGAATTTATTGTTTGTTACTTTGTTTGTAATTGTATGTGATACTGACTTCTGATGAAAGCAAAATGCGTCATATTTTTAATGTATTCATATTTTTTCAGTGGATGTAAATACTGGTTTTACTTTTGTGTTATACCTTGCATTTATTTGCTACTTAAATACTGATTTAATTCATTTTTAATCTCCCTCCTTCTTCTCTCGAATTACAGCCAAGTGTATCTATGGAGGCAAAGTGCTAGCAGAAGGTCAACGAGTATTAACCAAGAGCTGCAGGGAATGTCGAGTAAGTTTCAGTTGCTTAAACTTTTCCTGATTTTAAATGTATCTGTGGTGTTCAGAAGTGACAGTGAAAAGTTAGTGCATTTCTTTAGGCTTTCTTCATGCAAATGTGACATCTGTTGTCTTGAAAAGGTGACCTTGAAGTCAGTGAAAGCCACAAATACGAAAACAAGGCAGGAATATGACCCTTGCAGGATAAGAGAAAACATCCTTCCAAATCACTTTGCCTGTATTTTTCTTATCTCTGCTTTCATGAGCTTTAGAAAAAAAGTAACAGCATCTTGAGCAAAGTACTTATTTCAGCCAAATTGCTAAAATTTGAAGCAACATTCTTGTTACATTGTTTGAGTTACTCTATATTTCCCCTAGTATTATTTAAAGTATATATAGCTATTCTGACAATTGAGGTAAATTACTGAGTATTGTGGTGGACTGAGGTCTTTCTTGGCAAATTCATAACATTTGGACCACGACAGCCAGTATTTCAGAACACAGGTGGATGGAGGCTGTGTTAGATCTGTTCAGGGAGTGTTGGTGGATGTGCATGTTGGAAAAGATTGCAGCGATCTGGTTATTGTTGTGCTTGGAGCTGAGTGTACAGGTGTTGTGAAAACAGCTTGTTATACAGAATTACTGTGCTGTTGTTAGCGTTGAGCTGTACGGGGTGCTCAGCACTGCATGTACAAATACGTGGGCAAGGTCGTTGCCTTGGAAGGCAGACTGAGATGCCTGTTATTTATAATATGACATAGAATGTTTATTTGAGAGGGGAAGTACCTGTATAAAATGAGAATAGGAATATTTTCACGTTAAAGTGAACCCAGAGAGAGTGATCCGAATTTTTTCTGTGGAACTTCTCTGTGCTATAAATAAGAGTGTTGTATTCATCATTGGGAGTATGATAATACATTCTTGAAGATTAAAAGCAAATACCAACCATCAAATATCGGTCATTAGGAATGAGTAAAATAATGGAAACAGATTTTGTATTTTGCTTATTGTAAAAGGAAAATGATATGGCAGTGTTAATTACAGTAACATTGCAGTTGGTATTTGCATCTTAATGGACAGTATTAATAAATATTCAAAATGGCATCTGTGAGTGTGACACCACAAAAAAATGCTTGATGCATGCGTTCAGCAAAACCCCAACAAACTGAAGTTCTTTCCACAACTGTGCTTCAAGAAGATAGTAAACCTCACTGGCCTGGGGAGAGTTTTTAAGAGGGTGCTTGCATCTGTTTCTGTGGGGTGTTATGTCTCTGTGCAGGAGGTTCATTCAATATGTCTTCAGCATGATCTCCTAAATCTCACCTACTTGTCTACTGCCTCAGTTAGGAATGCTCATTAGATGAAGGATGAATGGTGATGAGTCAAACTCTGGCTGTGTCATTGTTTTCTGTCCTATGTGGACAAGGTGTTGTATGAATAAAGGAAGGACTTTGTCATAGGGTAGGACCATACAAAATTTAATATGGTTCAATTTTCCAGGCTTGAAAAACTGACATCAAGTTTCAAAAGCTGCTGGTCCATGAAGGAATACAGTGGAGGGTACACATCTACTGTAAATGTAATAGTGTTGATAAAGATGACTTAAAAAATCTTTGTGTCTGTGAAGGAGAGTATATTTGTAAGTGGGGTAATGTCAAAAAGATTAAGTTGAAATTTCTCATTTCAATTTTTATTTGAAGATAGATTCCTTATTCTTTGCATAGGTACTGATCCAAGCTTAAGAGGTTTTTAACTTTTATAGTTTTTCCACCGAACAAAAAAAATAATACTACTACTGATGGATCCAGCTAGAGTAAATATTTTCTTTATCAGGCTGAGAGACCGTTTTTTAATTTTTGAAAACTAATCCAGACTAAAAATGTATATGATGCACATCCTCTTAACCGTAAGCACAGATATTGCTCATGAACAACCATTCCCAGCTGGAATCCTGTCCACAAACACCCTCTAGATGAATCTACAATGACAAAATGAGCGCACAGGTATTTCTAACAATCACAGAACAGTCCAGATCAGAAGGGACCTCTGGAGGTCGTCTTGTCCAGCTCTCCTGCTTGAGCCAGGTTACCTGGAGCCAGTTGCCCAGGACCACGTCCACATGGCTTTTGAATATCCCCGAGGATGGGGACACTCCACAGCTTCCCTGGGCAGTCTGTGCTGGTGCTTGGTCAGTCTCACACTGGGAGAGTGATTCCTGATGTTCAGATGGACCCTGCTGTGTTTCAGTTTGTGCCCGTGGGCCCTGCTCCTGTCATGGGCACTGCTGGGAAGAGCCTGGCTCCATCCTCTTTGCACCTTCCCTTTGGGTATTTATGTGCCTGTAGGATCCCCTCTGAGCCTTCTCCCCTTCAGGCTACAGTCCCAGCTCTCTCAGCCTTTCCTCCTGTGAGGTGCTCCAGTCTATTACTTATCCTTATGGCCCAAGGCTGCTCTCTCCCCAGCTGTTCCATCCCTCTCTTGTGGTGGGAAGGCCAGAAAATGCAAGTTTGTACGAGCTTTTGGTAACTGCACCTTTCTGCATTCAATAAGTGTTTGATTTTTTGTTTGTTGGTTTGTTTAGGGTTTCTTTTTGGGTTTCACTAGTATGGTGATGTGGGCCATTGAAAGTCAATAGAAAGATTTTTATAACTTTTGGTGGAGAGGGAATTTGCAGTTGATCAGCTGCCTGTGAATGACAGGATGCCTGTTCATAAACAGACGACACGCTTGACAGCAAAGGGTACAAAAAGAAATGCCTCTTCATTAATGCTGGGAGCAGACAGTCACACTGTGTCATACAAGATGGACAGAGCCCACAGCTTTCAGGAAGGTTGACTAAAAAGTTTTTTGGGAAGGAAAGGAACGATGTGCTTCTTAGAGTGACAACTAAGGCTGCTATTTGAAACTTTGTCCTAAGAGAGTGATCAATAACAGCTTGTTGTGGCTTAGGAATGATATTCCAGATGTGGTGCTCTCACTGAAACCTCATCTCTCTCACTTCCCCTGGGTGGGATGGAGAGGCGAATTGGAGGCACAAAAGGTAAAGATCACGGGTTGAGATAAGAGCAATTTACTGGAATCAGCAAAGGAGATAAGAAAATTAACAGTAACAGCAACAATACTAATGACACAGGGTACAAGGAAGAGGTGATCCATTCACAGGGAACAGTACCTTACTGCTCCATCTCCTACCCCTCCTCCCACCTCAAAGTGAGGTGGTATAGAATAACCTCCTGTCCTGACCATGCCCCTCCTGGCTACTGCAGAGATCAACCCTGTCCTGGCTGGAGCTAGGGCACAGCTAAATTCAGACAGGAGGAAACCCCCACCGACATAGCCTTATCTGAAATCCTGCTATTAATTTTCAAAGCCGATCATGTGAGATGAGCTGTTTGTTGTTCAGATTTTCACTGCATGTCGCTGATTAGGCTTACATCCAATCCTTTTTTTATGTACTTACCTTTGTAATTACAAGAAATTTAATTATCTTGCTGTAAATTTTTGACTCCAGATCTCATTCTTCTGGATTGTATGTCACAACTGAAGCTTGATATATTTATTCCAGAAAAAAAAGTCTTTTTGACATCTATTTCTGTTCACATTCTACGACTGCTACATATGTGAATAGAATATAAAAAGGAGTAATTTTTGTAAGGCGGCCTGAAGCAATAATTCTGAAGTGTGAACTCTTCTTACTTATCTCAGTGGATAAAATCTGAAATCTGATGATGATAATTCTTATAATTGGATCTGTACTAGTTTATAACAAATTGATTTTAACCCAAAGAATACTCAACATGGAAATGTTTTAATTGTTTTAAAACTTAATTACAAATAAGTTTGTTTTCCCAAGATGCAAATTCTGCTGAAAATAGAAAACTTAAGGAAATAAAATCTTACTGTTGTTAAATTAATGGAATTCTCAATTTGTGTTCTTTTATCTCCTTGTGAGTCACTAAAGAAGCTGTGAGCTTGGATTAAATTTGTCTTTAGCTTTTTGACTCATCCTGACACACATTTGACTTTCATACCATTTCTTGCCATATTTTTTTGGCCAGATTTATTGTCAGTCAACACTTTTTGTCTGTATGCTGAAATCCTTTACTCTTTCTGCTGTAATTGTCCTGTCTGAGCTTAAAGAGGCAATGAGTTACAGCCAGAGCTTTTCTAGCTGGTTGTTTGATAATGTGATAGTAAGTGATGGCTCAGTGTCTGGTTCTTTTATCACCTTTGGTACTGCAGTTGCACAGGCAACCGTGGGGGATTCCTCCCTTTCCCTTGTGGAAGTGAGATCAGGAGGAGACCTAACGCCTCCATTAACTTCACTGTTCTTGTGGGCACTTGCTCTGATGATGTGTGCTTGCTGTGCTGCTGTAGGGAGCTGCTTTCTCTTAGAAAAAATAAGAAAAGCAGATGCCTGTGGGGTGTTTTTAGTATTATTTTTCATGACAGCAGCTGATGCAACTTGCCAGTAAAGGCAATTGGCCCTGCTTAGCCTTAAGATTGTAATGTCAAGGGCAGTGACAGGCAGTGGTTGCAGAATGGTCAGATTTGCATTCTCTGAATCAGCTGCACCTCTCAGCTGTAAGTCCTGCAAGCTGCTGGGCACCCCAGGCACATCATTTGTGCCTTGTAGACTCAGCAGGCATTTCCTAAGTCTGTAGGGCAGCTTGAGGCTGTCAGAACTCCTTCTGGAGCCTGGAGGGGCATGGCTGAATTGGTGTGGTGAGGTGAAGTGGCAAGGCTGATTACCAGCAAAGGTTTTACCTGTGCCAATTCTGGCACCTGAACCAGTGCTTTGGCATGGTGTGGCACAGTGTTGTGTGGATATGAAAGCAAGCTTCTGCACTGGGGTGTTTCTTCATACAGGGTGGACTCACAGGTAATTTCAGTATCTTCTGTTTGAAGTCACGTATCTGGTCCCTCAGATTATGAGAATGATGGCTTTAATAAAGTTTTGTCTGTTTTTTGGTATTGGTTTTCCTCTGCTTTCCTAGCCCTAGATGTGTTTGGATCATATTTTTAAACTTGTCTCTGCCATCATGATAGCTGGAAAATGAAATTCCGTTGTTTGAGGAAAGCAGAACTTCTTATTCCACCTTTTCGTTCCACCATTTGAGATGTCATGAAAAATATTTTGGGAGGAGTAGAGACTAGACTAATGTTAAAAAGGCATTTTGGCAACCTAGCAGGCTGCCTGCTTTCTTAGTGGATTTTCACAGCTTGGAAAATGAGATTACTCAGGTGTGGACAGTCCTGTGGGGTAGTTACTGTAGTTCCTACTGAGCAAAAGTCCTAGTTGTTAATTTCTGCTCCAGTTGCCAGTTCTCAGTGATGGCATAGCTGCAGAAGGGGTGCTGAACAAGTAAATTACGGCATGAAAAAGGCTGGAGGGGGGGATGGTAAAAGAGGAGGCTATTTTGGGACAAGATTTTAAGAAACAACAAACCAAAGAGCTGAAGAGCCATTTGGTCTGGAGATACAGTGAGGCTGATCTGCTGGATGGGAAGAAGATGGAGTAAAATTTGGTGCAAAAATCTCCCCGTGAAGGCTCTATGTCTATGCTTATAGAAAATTTCTACCAGCATCTGGACCTCATATCACAGTCTTAGTCCAAATCTAGAAATCAAAACCATAGAAACGTCATTAGCTTGATTTTACACAGCAGTTTCTACAGGGGTATCTCAAGATGAGCTTTCTGCTTTGAAGGACCTAATTTTGGAAATAAGGTGATCAGTAATTCTAAAGAACACACTCTTGTAATTGGACACGACAGAACAACACAACACTTGAAGATACTGGTCTTGCTGCATATATTGGAGTTGAACAACTTGTCAGTGAAGTATGTAGACTGTGAAATAAGAGGAATAAAGCTCAGACTTGCAGAAAGCAGGAAGACTGTCTTTAACCTGGAATGAAATTCTTTAATTCCTTCAAATACTTGGAAAGAAGACAACTATACTTTGAGACTACATATTTGGTAAAACTAGAATAGAATTTTGAGCTGGAGTGCCTTGTTTTTTCATAATTTTATTTTGATGCTGGGCAGAGAAATGCTCGGTAGATTACTCTAGATTTGACGTTACGGTGGAACAAATGAATTTAACTTGCTTCTTGCTAGTTTACCAGTGTTGTCACTGGAGATTACTAGTGCTGTAGATGGAAGAGTATGTGATCCTTGCCCCTGCATGTGTTTTCACCAATGTAATTTTTAAAAAATGTTGTTTATTTTCAGAATGGAGTTTTAGTAAAAATAACGGAGACTTGTCCACCACTGAACTGCTCAGAAAAAGATCACGTTCTTCCAGAGAACCAGTGTTGCAGTGTTTGTAGAGGTAAGCCAGCTTGGAAGGAATATAAGTTGTTGGTTCAAGAGGGGGATACATTGAAAGGAACAATTCCTTTGTAATGAGATACTAAGTATCTGTATAAGCCTGATTCTAAAACCAGTCTGTGATACTCCTTTGAAGACTTACCAGATATAAAGCTGTAATTGCTTTGAACTAGAGAGGAGGAGGGAGAAAACGAAGAGCTGGGGGAGAAAGGGACCAATATCTCCTAAAAATTCCTGTTAAAAGGATGTCATATTTGAAAAAGAAATATATTTTGTTGCTTAAACTTGCAACTGCAGGGTTTTGAAAATTTGTTTTTAAGGTCTCTATTTTAAAATTGCAAAAATAATGTTAAGATTCTAGTTTGATGGATGTTAGGCAGTTGATTTAGATCTTAGCACTCTCTGGACTAGTTTATGAATTAAGCTGGACAACAAAATAATACCAATGCAAAACAAAAATTAAAAAATTAACCCTAGAGCTCAGAACCCCATTTTTCCTCCTTCCAATGGGATGCTGAGATGCAGGTTCCTCTTGCTTGTTTCCTTTCAGTCCTGTGAGTCCTGGTTGTAGGCTGGACCAGACTGAACAGGCCATAACTAAAATCTTAGTTGAGGAAATCCCCTTAAATGAGGAATGTGCAGGTAGCACAAGGTTAAGAAACTTGAACAAACTTTCTTCTTAAAACATGTTCTGATCAGTGGGTTGCTGGGTGAATAATCATTCCCTATGTACTGTACCTCTGTTCCTCATCTCTCCCTTGGTGCTGAGTCTCAGCTGGGCTTGAGGGGAGCCTGGTGTCTCAGGACTCACATGTCAGCCTTTAGTGGTGCACCTCAGAATTCCAAGCGAGAGGTGTGCCAAATGAGCGTTAGACATTTGCAGGCTTAGATGATGATTGAGGTCTGCTGGAGTATTTGTCTTGCCTGCATATAAATTCCTCCAGTGCCATTGCAGACGGTGATGAAGGGGCTCTGAATCTCTCCCTCTGCCAGTAAATATTAATTAGTAAATATGCATGGTTAAATATTTACTTAAGCCTTGAACTTAAAAAATACATGCATGTGGTTGCAGAGACCAGCACGTTTGAGACTGCCTGTTGGGTCATGGTCTAAGAGTATACACATTAATTATTTTCAGTAGTTTCTAGAAACATCTGCGACTATTTAAGCAAGCAGTAGATGTTGCTTCTCTGTCCCTCAGAGGGCTCGATGTCTTAATGATACTTCGTAACAGATGGCCCAGTTTGATGTAGTGCAGTACTGAAAAAAATATATTCATTACTTAAAAGGATTAGAAATATGGAAGCTTCAAAGTTGATGGAAGATAAGTTCCATAATTATTCACTTCCATATTATTGTTCATGATAGGTACTCTTTTTAGATATTTATCCTCAAACTGGCTTAATTATTTATAATATAAGATGAATATTTATATTTATGTGATGGTCTCTAGAAGCAAGGGAAGGAATTGTATTTTCCCTTCCTAGGAATTCTGGTACATGATGCTTTCAATTTGATACATTAAAATTCCGCTTCAGTTCTGCTTTAGCTGACTGCTAAAACAGTACCACCTCCTTTTGTATTTCATCATTGCTTTTTAAAATTCTTTTGAAAATGATGCCTAAAGATATGATTAATTTTGTCAACTTTACAAAGGCGTAAATTCAGTTTAGCACTCCTGAGTTGCTTTTTATATCTTGAAGTAGAATATATGCTTCTTGACACTTTTGCTTCAGTTGCATGCAACCAGAGTGGTAGTATATAATTTTATCATGTGCTGTTGTTAAAAATGGATATTTATTAAGAATTCCATATTTGGTAAGGGTTTTATCAAGCAAACAGGTGCTCTCTGATACGTCAAGCAGGCCACAGTTTCTGATACTGTCCTGTGCCAACATATCCTTTACTGGGAAAGGATAGATTGCTTCTCTTGTTTGCAAAATTATGACTTATTTCAGAGATTATATTCAGCTTTTTTTTTGTCCAAGCCAAAGTTGTAAGGAAGACATATTGTGATAATTGCTGTCCCAAATAAGCAAAATTATTTGTTGGAAGGCCACATGGATCATTTGCACATCATATGCAGATTTCATGTCATGTGTATGATGATGTAGATAATTTGTTGCATTAGCCCTTTGCTAAACCTTAAGTTACTGAACAGAATGTTTAGCAAGGATTTGCTAGCGATGTTAAATGAGAACATTATTTCTGTGTTAAGTTTATCAGTGCATGTTAGTGACCGGTAGGTTCTGGGCTTTCTGTCAGTTTGTGTTGCCTTTATTATTTGCAGTTGTGGAAACAGAAGACTTTACTGAATTTCTTGTTCTGTAGAATTACAGAATATATTTGCTGAATTGGGCAAGGGTGTCAGGTTTGCATCTTGTGCTTTTCTAGCTGCAGCAAAGGAATTTCCATTTAATGAAAGGAGAAATACGAGGGGATCAACAGAAGGAAAAAAAACCCACAGAAAAATACAAAGTCTTCATGATGCTGTAGGATGAGACTGTACCCTCCTCAGCGATCTCTGTAGTACTTACCACAAAAATAGATAAGTGCCATAGGTTATGCAGGGTAAAACATAAATCTGGGGTGTTTATGGAGATGGGAATTGTGAGTCAGCAAAGAACAGAATTGAATGCTGTTATGTACAGAGCTGGTGGGCTTCCTAGATAGTCATTATTGTTTGTGAATGGTAGGAAAAATAAAGACAGCAAATAATGCCTGCTCTTCTTCAGGTTTGCTACGTGAGCTTATAGTATAGCAAAGGGTAATAGCATATTGCTAAGAGGGAATTTCTAGATTTCAGGGAAATGATTGTGTGAGGTGTACAGCAAGGTGAGAGTAGTATGGAAGAGCTCTGCTTTAAAATGACAGCTTATTTTTGTGATTTGATGTACTGAACACATAAATGGGCCTTACCACATCTGTGTATGGGATCTATCCTTGGCTGTTATGTAGACTATACTCAGTTTTTCCTTTCATCTCTGTGCCTTAATATAAATGTCTGCTTAAACTCTGTGGCTGCTGTATACTTTCCAGCAGGACAATGTGGTGTTATTAAACTGTCTTTTAGGCTTACAGAAAATTTAGTTAATTTTCAAGTTTCACAAAGAATCATTGTGTCACAATATATATTTTTTACTACTTTTGAGAATCACTCATTTTTCTTACAGCATGCCTGCTACATTTTTTATAGCCCAGGGACAAATCTAATACAAAAAATAGTGTCATGAAAGTGTTTTATTGTTCCCTTTAGCTGTTTTTCTCCTTGCCAAAGACGATATATAATTTTCAAAGAGTGGATTTTTTTTCTCTTTTGCATGAGTGATTCAAATAAAATTTCATGAGAGAATTTTTATGTTGTTATGCTCACAATTTTAAATACATAAAAATAACCTTAACAGCCTTAGCAACTTCAGATGTGCTCTCCTTAAAAGAAAGAATGTGATGAAATAATACAGTAGTGAGAGCGGTTCTGTTTCTAGAGAAAATAATTATTTGCTGTTCTGCACTGTGGTGGGACTCATGGATTTAGATTGATTACTGACACTCGTTAGGAGGAAAGGGAGAATCTTATTGATGAGGTGAAGTGTACACTTTACAGCAGGGAGCAGCATTTAAATCTAAAAATGGGACTTCTGCCACCCTTATTTATGCTGCTTTGTTTTGTTTCGGGGAGGTTTTTAGTGTTTCAGTTAGAGAGTGAGAAGGCTTTTCAGTTGTGCCTGTTTCTCATCTCTTCCCGCCTGGCTGTGAAACTGAAATTTGACTCTTCAGAAATTCAATTTTTCCCATTTACTGCTGTAAGGTAGGAGTTATTTCAAGGTTTTAGATTTATTAAGATTTAATGGCAGTTGATAAATATGAATTAGTTTATTTCTAAACATAGTTGTAGCATTACTTAGGATTTAGAAGAGCTTTCTATCTGAAAAAAGAAGAAATCTTTATAAGCTTGTTAGTCTATGTAGTTAGCATTATTCTATTGCCCACAGATAAGCTCTGTGTAATAAGCTCTGCATTCATAGAGCAGCTTGAAAGAATGTATGAAGTTGCTGTTTTATGTCAGACCACTGAGTTCTGGGACCACAGTCTCTGAAGGTGTAAAAGCTGCTGCTCAAAGTGCTGCTTTGCACATGACTCATTAAAAAATGATTCAGATCATGGAAAGGCATAATTGGTAATGCAAACTTTAAGACTCTTATAGGACTTCTCCCTCAGGTTTACTTCACATATTTATATTGTAACTGTAGGGTTAAATATAAATGTAAACTGTGGGTTTCTACTTTTCTAACAGTAGAAAAGTTGAAACTACCTTGGACTTTTGAACATGGCTGGTGCTTTTTAGGAGAAGCATTATCAGACAGTTTTTGGTTTTTTTTAAGAACTCTTTAAATGTGAAACAGTGAAATGAAGGATATCTTCTTGAACAGCAAGAGAACAGGGGTTTTATAGTTTTTGATGTGAGCAGCTAGGGCTGTTGTAAGAAGTATGGAAAACAACACAGAAGTTTTCAGGAAACCCTCAGAAACAAGGAGAGGTGCATTAGTGTTGGCTGTAAAAAAAGAAAGAAGAGATACGGATCTAAAATGTATTGATTGCAGCTGTAGCCTTGAATGAGTTCTTGCATTTTACAATCAATAATTAAGCCAAATTACCAAATATGTTAGGTATGTAAAAAACTGGATGACAGCACAAAACAGCTTAGCATGCTGCTCTGCAAAAGCAGATTCTGGGAACCACAGCTTGGAAGCTGTTGCTTGGAAAAATAAAAGCAATATTCAGGTGTCCCAAAATGGAATAAATTTTTAATTTGAGATATCTGACTTGGGGCCACTAAGGCCTAGCCAGTTGTGCAGTTCCTGATGCTGCAGAAGTGATAGTTTTGTGTCTGCTAGCATGTGTCTGGTTCTTTTCCTAATTGTCTTAGTACATTCCTTAATGGTCATTCTGTAGTCAGAATGAAGGAATAGAAAGAAACCTGTATTTCTTAAGAAAAAGATGGAGTAGACATTTCAGCAGCCTTGATAAAGGAAGAGAATAATGTTACCAGAAATGTTTGGGGAATGAACAGAGGTCATCAGGCCTATCAAAAATCTAAACACACTCTTCAATATTTAATTCCCCTGGTAGTATCTAATTGTGTTTTGAATGACTTTGAAGGGCTGTTGTGCACGTTTATGATTGTGTATGTGCAGGGAAAATGGTTTCTGGCATCTGTTCTGAATGCATTCTTCTGTAATTTTAATTCATACTTTGCTTGTCATCTGTGCTGGCCTGAAATTAGTTAAGATTATCAGAACTGTTTAAGATTTTCTGTGGTTTTGTTAAATCCTCTCCAATTGCCTGCTTGCTGAGATGTGATGATTCCATTTTAAGCCATTTCTTATATTTAGAGAGAAGCTGACTGTCTCAGATAAGACTGCTGAATATTCTGAATGAATTGTTATTTTGGCTGGGCAGTGGGGATGCATGCCCTCTGCTATCTCCCACCCATCTGAAATTTCAAGATCCCACTGCAGTATCAGCAGGTGGTTTTGGCATCTCTGTGGGTATCTTTAAGGAATCCTATGATCCATTTCACGCCAAAGAATTAATAAAAATCAGATATTTGGCTCCAAAACACCAGCTGGGGAGGATGGAGACCAATGTCTAAGAAATCCAAGAACCACACTTCCTTGATACATGTCTTTTGGCTCTTTTGAAGTGCTAATTTTGCATTTTTGCTGCAAAAAAAAAAAAAAAAAGTGCTTGGAAAAACCTCTGATCCAAGCAATGGTGTGCTTTTTCTGGCAGAGGCACAGTGAACCTTTGCTCTTCTGTTCTGTCAAGTACTTTTTTTTCCTGCTGCTTAACCTTAAATTACAGTTGTTTTGTAAAAGCTTGGTAACATAAAATGTTGTAGCACCATGCGTGCTCTTAACAGGAATGGCTTCCACTATCCACTTACAGAGGTATTGAACATGTTTGCTGAAGTGCCATGGGAAAGTAAAGTGGAGTCACTTCTAGACAGCAATTTCAACAGATAGGAAACAGTGTTTCATAGGTCTTTTATAATAATAAATGCCAAGGCAGTCGAGAGATGTAGTAGGTGTTCTGTGATTGTGTGTTCCTAATGACAGGAGAAAAATGGAATGTCCTTTAGAGCCTTTATTTTCTCAAGTTACAGAACTGGAGTGTTACTTCTAAAATTTAATTTTAAAAATTAAATATTAAAATATTAAATCTATTATTTAAGTATAAAATATATATTAAAATAATAATTTAAATTTCTTAATTTAATGCTCTTTTAATAGCCTTCAAGCTTTGAAATCTGATTCTGGATGGAGACTGTTCGTATTTGAGTTGATAAAGGGAACTAAAGCAATGCAGGTTTTTCCAGAGAATTTTTAAAAAACAGGTGACAGCTCTAGTGGCAAAAAATGGACAGCTAGGATAGCCATCATATCTACTCATAAATTTCAGAGGTGGCAAATAAACAATGAAGGATTCACAGGGCTGTGATGTGATATTGAAAATTAATCATTGGCTTGTGCTTGGGAAAAAGTGCTGTTAGAGAAGATCTGGGGCTTGGTACTTGTGATGACAGTTAACTCTGAGAAGCCATCAATTTGGCTAATTGTAAGTCTGAAATTTGCCATGAGCTGATCATAAGGTAAAATGTTGACTCACTGGGATAAAAAGAGCCTAAAAACATAGAATTTTGGTGCAGAAAGTTGTGCCAGCACTCTTGTAGCTAAAACATGCTGAGAAAGATGAAATATTTTTTACAGGTTTGGATGAGAGGGAAATAGAAATAAATATAAACAAAATACCCCGAGACAGAGTAACAATCCATGTGGTATTTTCATACTGCCTGGCTTAATGCACTGATCTGTTACAGAGGTTCTGACCCATTAATAATCAAATCAGATCAAGCTCATACTGTGTATGAGCTCAAAGGAGAATTACTACTCTAAAGAAGCAGGAAACAGACTAGGATGTCATAGTCTTAGGGGAAACAGTGACAAAGAAAATATTATAAAACTTGTTGTCTCTTGGATGTTATCTGGAATGCCAGTAGAATAGTAATCCTGCGTGGGAAGCATAAATTAGATGCTGAATGGATAAGTTTGAGGAGATGGGTTCCAGTGTTCAGTTTCAATTATAGTTATAAAGGCAAAAATGAGAAGTCAAATACTGTGATTGCATAAATGGCTAAAGGCAGTGTATTGGCACCCTACTTTACCAGTCTAAAATGTACCTGGGCTTGACAAGCCTGGATCTGGAATACTTGAGTTGTTTTTACCAGACTGTGAAATGAGTGAAGACTAGAAGGGATAACTGAAGTTTTCATTAAGGAAATTGGTTCTTTCTTGCAGCCTGGATAACAATGAAAGAAGGAGCCAGCTGAGCTCAAGGAACATACCTTGGCTGTTAATAAAATTAATTTGAAGTTTAAGTGTAGGATTGGATGTTGACACTGAGAGCGTCCTTCTTGCTAACAAGTGTTAACATTTTAAAAAAATTACCTCAGAACTCAGCATTAGATGATCAGATGCATAAATTTGGAGTGCACTAAACTGACACAACCCAAGTGTTAAATTAGTAGACGACTGAGGTGTGTATTTAAAAATAAATTAAAATAGGATATCAAAGCAAGGGATGTGAGCAGAGACCTGAATTTGGCATTTAGAGGTTTGAAGTCTGGGTCGTGTTTATCTTAGCTGTTTTTAGGGGATGTTAGGAAGTTTATGATCAATGAACTAGAACTTTTAGTTTGTTCCTCTATGACTGGAAGACGAAGAAACTGTTCTCGTGTTCAGATAAGCTCAAGTTAGAATACCAATAGATGATGGTATGTCTGGGTTTCTGCGTTTCCTCCTTCCAGGACAGAAAATGGAGACAAAATAGGAATTACCAAAATGACTGCTTATATATCTCAGGCAAATAGAAATTGACTCTTGGATACTAATAGAGAAAATCCATAAAACATACACCAGTGGAGGGAGGAAAAAAAATTCTGTTGTCAAATTCTCTAAGTTATTTCTTAACTTCCAGTGGAGTGCCTTTAGAGATGAAATTACCATTACTTTCCTTTTAGACTTAAGCAGAGAAAGATGTTGACATGTGTCTGAGAAATACTGAAAATCAGAAAGATAGAACTTCAGCCACTTATACCTTTACAGAAGGAAGTGGCTAAGTTCATCTTATTTTTAGAAATGACTGTATGGAATAAAAGAAACTGTTCACAAAGAAACTACTGAGAATTTGTGTGAAGGGAAAAGGAGAGATTAATAAAAATTCTCTTCAATAAAACATGATGCATGGAATAACTACAAACTGTAGAAACAATCAAGCTGGTTTTTGATGACAGAATTACAAGGCAGTGTATGAGGTTGCTTTGACTACCAGTACAGTTTTGTGCAATGTCTCATTTTGGTCTACTAAAAGCACATGTGGTTATGCATAATAAGATAATTTTGAGGGATGATTTTTTTTTTTTATATTACACTTCATTGTCCTTTTGATGTAAGTTAGCATTGCACTTCCTGACAATCAGAGCGTTAATGCTGCATGGGTTCAGTAGAACACCAATGAATTGTCGTTGCTTCCTGCTTTGGAATTGCCTTATCTCCTGAATAAAACTAGTCATACAAATATCTTTGTGAAGAAAATGGTTTTTCTGAGAATGAATTGATGGGGAAATCCAAAAAGCCTGTGTGCACCAACAAGGTTTATAGAGAGAATTTGGAATGTAAAATGCCAAAGTTTTTGAGTGATACAGTTAATGCAAACATCTGAATATCTGAACTAGGTATGTTTTAAAACCCTGTTGCATGTTCCTTGTATTTTAGGCCATAACTTCTGTGCAGAGGGACACAGGTGTGGTGAAAATTCAGAGTGCAAGAACTGGAACACAAAAGCTACTTGTGAATGCAAGAATGGTTATCTCTCTGTCCAAGGGGACTCTGCATATTGTGAAGGTAAACAAAATATTCAAAGATGCATTCCCTGAACAACTTATTCAAAAACATAAAATGAAATAGATGGTAGATGAATGAATTTCATTGCAAAGTTCAGTTTCATGGTGGTGAATATCACAGGGACCCTTTTTTGTGTTGTTAGATAGGGGTTGAAGATCACAAGTGGTGCTGGGCCACCCTGTCCAGAGGCATTTTTCACTGTTGCAGTTCTGTCTTTGCGCACCACGGCCATGCTGCCACGACATTTTTTAAAACACTGTTTTTTAGACAATAGCACCTGCCTTCTGAAATGTTTTTTAGAGAACAGTGATGTTAGAAGATGCATTAATTTAGGAAGTGGGAATTCTGGAGCATTTGTGAGAACGGTAAGTGTGAAGGAGTACAGAGGCTCGGATATAAAAATGATGACCTGCAGTCCTTCCTGTAGTACTTCTGTGGGACAGGTACTTTACAGAAATGGTTTTCCTATGATACATAAGAGACCTATTTCTGAGAAGATTGTAGCTGAGGTAGTTCTGTTCATGTGTTATGCCATCACAGGAATGAATGCAGTGGGGTATTATTCTCCTTTTTGTTTCTCTGTTTTCTAGAGCTTGTTATTCATAGCTGTGATGTACTTATTAAAAAATGGATTGATGATTCAGTATATACTGCATTTCTTCCTGCCTTTGCATTGTGTCTTGTTTTTTTTTTTTAATACCCTTGTATGTCAGGCTGCAATATTTAATCTTTTGGCCATCATAGGAAGTTTTTTAGCTGCTCTGTAAAAAATATTTCCCTAGATTGTTTTTCCAGTAGTACTGGTGATGGAAGGGGATGGCGTTTTTGACAAGCTGTTAAAATATAGCATAAGAATTGGAATACTGAGGACTAAGGATGAAAGAATAAAAAAACACGTGTGGAAGGTGCTTAAATGATCCTGCATTCATAAAAAGGCCTTTTAGTGTATGCAAGTCAACAGGATGTTTGAAATAGCAGTTTATAAATATGTTCAGTAAAGTGCAGCTTTAAATCTTATGGTATTTAGTCATTTCTCAACAAACAAAAATTTGAATGGTCCTTTATATTCACTTTCAGTGACTGGGAAAACAGTTCCCATATGTGTTCCTAAAGGTAGGCAGCAGGTATATTATGTACAGAGAGAAACATTTTTGTACAAACATTTTGTACCTGTGAGAACAACTACTTTATAGGTACCACAAAGACTTGTTGTACATCAGAAGACAGGCTGTTTATCAGCTGTGATACATAATCCAGTATTAGTTGGGGGGTTTTTTTTCTGCTTTAAATAATGACAGTGTTTAGTGTTTTTATTTACCTATACACAGACTGTCCCTTTTTTCTTCTGTGGAAAAAATGTAAACATCTTGACCAAGCAATTTTGGAGATATTGGCGGTACATTAGTGGTGATGGTGGTGAGAAAAAGAACTTTTTTTAAGAAATTAGCAGGAATTTCGCCATACATGGGTCGATGTTGCATAAATTTTTGGAAGGGCAAATTAAATCCCTGATTACTCTGTGTGTGGGTGAAACATGAGGCAACAGAACAAACAGCTGCTTTTGCTGCCTGAGACCATGGGATAGATGGGAGTGTTGCTTTCTGCATTTTATGAAATTATAAATTTGCTAGAAGGAGTGTAGTTCTCTGGAGGTAACGCAGAAGAGAGGCCTTTGAGCAAGGGGAGCCACAGACTGACAAATGGATTAGCTGAGAGGTGACTCCTTTCAGCCCTGTGAAGAGCTTCCTTTCACTCTTCAGAACAGCTTTCTGCAAAATTTCTTTTTATGCCTCTCAAACCTCATTCCTCTCATCTACGTGCTTAATCTGCTAAATAGAATCATTTCATAGTTGGCTGTGCAATAGTCTCAAATGCATGCTGAAGCTGTGATTTAAACAAATGAGGACAAAGGCCTGTATCTGAAGGTACAGTTTAGCAGGAGGTTGATATAGTATAGAGGTGGATTTTATTTTTAACTGTTTTGAATTTCTGTGTGTAAGAATTAAATACTCAAAACACCTGTTGAAGCAAGGAAGGCCTCATGCTCAGCTGTAGTTCTGAATTTGTCTTTGTCTTTGCTAAGCCTTTAAACTTCAGACATGTAAGATTATTGTTTCCTTTGAGATGGAAGGTTAAATTATTTCAAACTCATGATATATGCTGGTAAGTGGCACGTTAGTTTAGAGTGCTCCAGATCATTAACTTGGAGCTTTCCAGATTTCTCATCTCTTCCAGTGTACTTGAGGTAGTTGTGCATGTGAATTGTGATGTATTATTTTACCTTACCTATGATTTTATTGTTATTTCTGCTTGCTGTTATTCACACACTTTTATCCTGCTGGAGTTTGGCATCATTTTCATTTTGTAAGATCTCTGAAGTGTTGTGTTTGAGTCTGCTCTGCTTTTTGATAAGTATTTCTCTCTTCTTTTTAACTTTGGATATTCACATTGCCATAACAGTGGAAAAAGCAATTAAAAAGATTCTAACTTTTATTGGAGAATTGCCATCAACAAATTTGTAAAATAAATAATAAAAAGCTGAGAGTCTTTTACTATTCATTCTTAGCAACTGCTTTTCAAGTACTTAAAAGCTTCCTAAGTCAAGATGTACATAAGATAACCACTCACTATATGCATTCCATTTTTGAAATAACAGAGATGTATTCAGGGAAGACAGTTTCTGAAAGCAAACAAGTAAATGAAGCTTGTAATGAATGAAGGAGATAAGTGGAGATTCCTCTGTGTTCCATAAAAGCAACGTATTTTACTTAAAAACAGAAAAGTTGGGTTTTTTCTGACATTCGCCTTCTTGTCTTGCATGTGTAAGACATAATTGCAGCATTCATCTTTTGAAAAGAGATGTACAGAAACATTTTTATTAATGACGTTCTCTGAGGTTTACCTGCAGCTGTGGATACTTAGGCACGTGCGTTGAACCCGTGTCCCCTTGTCACATATGCATGGAGAAATCCTGGGACCCATACAAGTAACAGCAAGCTAGCCAAATCCAAGGCCTGCAGGACTCAAACATTCTGATTGCAGCAGTGTGTGCACACTTGCAGCTCTGGCTTCTCAGGACGTGACCTACGGGCCCCTGCCTTGAGCACTGGAAGTTGCCTGTGTGTTAGTGCCACCCTGGGGCACCAGTTTGTGGCAAAACCAGGACCAAAATGGGGAATTCACTTGAGTCTGTCTTACGCTGGTTGTTTCAGATGTGTTACGTGCTGTGTGCAGCAGACCTGCAAATACTTACACATTTATGTACTTCTTGGAAGCTGAAAAACTCTGCAGTCTGTGACTGCTTTGCAGATAATAGGACAGTCTGCATATTGTGAACTAAGAGACAGGAAAGTGTCAGCACATGGAGAGTCTGAAGCCCAGAGATGATAAAGAAAGGGAAATCAAACCTCATCAGCTGAAGGCCAGGTGTGTTGCTAGCTAGCATGCTGATGCTCACTTTTTAGATGCTAACAGGCAAAGGGCCATCTCTTCTGGAAAGAATGTGGTGATTTTCTGCTTTCTATTTCATAGTGGAGAGTAAAAGAATAATATTTCTCTGCCACATTTCAGCTCCCCATTCTTTATTACCTTCTTAGCTTGAAACATTTACAGCCCCTTTCTACCTGCAATGTTATGTTGGTACAAAAGCAGTTTTTATCTCATTGCTGTTGAGATCTCATCCATTGTGAGAACTGCTAAAATCTGAAGTGGGATGGATACCACAGGACAAATGCATGCTTCTTCTCGCTGGCAAAAGCGCATGGAACAAGAAAATTAGTATTAACCTTAGCCATCCTTTCTGCCCACTTACTTATACCCCCGAGAAGCATCTCATAAAAGTGGTACAGTGGCCTACCACAAGGTGTCTTGTCATGCATGTGCTCGACCATGTGTCACCAGAGAATGGTCTGTGATAAGAGGTATCATATAAGAAAAGATCCATTGATTAAAGTGGACCTGCAAGATGAATACTCTCATTTTATGACTGTATTGTATTCTTTCCATGTATACCCAAGTATGCTCTCTAGGATGGTTCTTAGATGACCTAACCCCCACCTTAGTGCTGTTACATCAGCTTAAAGAGTGATGAATGAAATACCTTAATATTTGTGAAATTCATTCAATTTTTGAACTCGATAGAAAGCTCTGGAAGCACATGTGACTTTCAGAAGGAACATGACTCAGTCACTCTTTCCCTTCTGTGCTCTGAACGTGTTACTTAATCTGTTGTTAACAAATTATTGCTCATTTCACAAAAAATGTCACATAAGCTCTGAAACGCTAGCCAAATTCAGAAAATCTGCCCACTTTGTGCTCTAAGGAACAGTTATGATAATTTTGCTGGGCTTGGCAGATTTTGGGAAGATGAAATAAAGACGAATGAAAGCTTAGGGAGAAAACTGAGTACTCATTTTCCACTGAGCATGGATCCAAGCATGCAGCATGGGCACCTGGCAGAATGTCCGCCTGGTGTGCTTGAAGTCTCAGGACTTTGTTGCTAGCTATTGTAAAAATAAAACCATGTTTAATTTCCTTGTGATTTGCAAGTATGTTCCAGACACATAAAGTAGTCTTTATTGCTTTCAGTTTCTTTTCCTTTGAACTTGATACCAGATGTAGTCAGGAAATTCTTTACAGAAAGATAGATACATAAATATACTGAAAATATATGTTCTGAAGATGTGTTAGTGTAGGTTTGGTCAGAAAATGTTTATTTTCTGAAAGTCACTTGGAAAAAATACAACAGAAAAAGAAGATGGGTTTTTTCACATTATTGCAGAAATCAGGAGAAACTAACCTTTTTAGATTAATGATTTAGTTTGAAATGCAAAGACATAACTGTCAACATGTGTTAGTGAAAAAAAAAGTTTACTTCTGTTGCAAAACATAGTGGAACAAAAAAATCTTTCATCATACAGTGTGGCTTCTGTTATGGTTTTGAAGATGAGAGGGCTTCATAAAGCTTACCTCTAATATTTAATCCTTTGACTCATCACATCCTGTGCTTAAATAACTGTTCAGTGTGCAGAACTTTTCTCGAGCCATTTGAACTGAAAAAGAATAAACCCAGTCCTGCCTATGGCCCTCAGAGCAGCAGTTTGCTGGCAATCTACTGAGTTTTCACAGCTGGTGGTTTTTTTTGCTCTATAAAATAAGGTGAATTTTGTTGAGTTTTCCCGTCCTCTGTAGTGGTTTCACTGCAGCTGTTCTAATTTCACTGCACTGTGGCTTGGGAGGTGACATTAACATTATGTGGTACCATATAAACCTTCTGTGTGGCAGTGATGTACAGCTGTGGTTTTGGATGGTGTCCATTGACTTGACTTCTGGGTCAGCTTTTAATGATAATCCTTCTGCTTGCTGTACTCTCAGAAAACCTGTCTCACAAGATGTCTGTTTCCTGCAGATGTTGTTCAGTGTCCTCTAATAAACTTATATTCTGTGCTGCATAGGTGTGAAGACACAGATACATATACAGAACTTCAGGTAATTTCGTGAAGTTTAGGAGTTGGGACAAATATTGATGGTAAATGCATTGATTTTTTTTCTCTATGCTGAAACCATAGAAAAGGGGAGGGCAGGAGGAGAATCTAAAAATGTTACAGTCGAATCATCATCTCTTTCTCAAAGACAACATTAATGACAGTGTTTCAGTTGGAACAAAGTCCTCATGGAGATTTACAAAACAAAACCCAAAACCACCCATGCATGCCAAAAGCCCCAAACACCACCTCCGCCCCTGCCTTTTATAAACACATAACTTGATGCCAGGTTGCTTTTTTAAAAGGTCACATTTTCTTTGAAAGACACTTGTTAACCTACTTTTTAAGACTTCAATTACCTAACGGTCAAATTTAAACTTCTACTATGTATGTAATCCTATTTATCAGTGAAAGTCTCTTCTCCTGGCTATACAATACAAATAATACAGTTGTCCTGCCTACTGTTTTCATAGAGAGAGACTTTTTATTTAAAATTATATCCTTAACCATCACATGAACTCAAATTCATCTTTTATAACATGATCAAAAGGCAGGCACCTGTCAATTGGTGTCCTGCCTTTGTGGGTATATGGGCTTAAATAAATGAGACTATAGATTCCTTGTGCTGTGACCTGCTAGTGGAGGAGACTGAATTAAAACCAAAATAGACCCTTTCCCTCTCAAGTTCACTGGATGGTGATAAATTCAAGGCAGAAATTATATTCTTGCCAGTGGACAGAAAGATTTCAAGCAAAATACTAAAATTTTTATCCTAAGAAGATTCAAGAGTTTTTTGGAAGGTGATGTTCGTGCCTTATATGGCTCTAGATAGATTATTTCTGTTATCAAAGCTGCTTTTATGTTTACAAGTTAATTAGTTTAAATTCATATTTCAACTACAGAAACCTGGAAAGTGGAATTATTTGCCATCCCCTGGAGTAACTTCAGTTCTTTTGGTGTAATGTCATGCTGAGATTTATATGAAAATAAATTCTAATTTCTAATAAGGTAACCATATGTTTTGGTGGTGTTGTAATAAAGTGTCATAAATAATTATGGCTCCCAAGGAATTCAGGCTTGCAACTGTCAGTTCTTGTGTTAGTAACTTGCATTTGAACAAATTATAATCATTGCTATTAAAGGAAAAAAAACCATCCTCACCCCTTCAGGATGGCAGTGAAAATCCTGCTCTGAGGCTGCTGCGATTTTTGTTCACATGAAGAGATTGGGGATCTTGTGTCCCCAAATCAATAGATGTTCTTACATGTTAGGGTTGCATTCTTCTGAATTGTACAGGGTATAATTTGATAGGTGGGTTAATGAAAACCCAGTGCCATGTTGTTGGCTACTAATCATAGTAGAATCTGACTTAAAAGCTGACCAGTAGGAGAAAAAAGGCTATTGCATGTTCCTTCTGTGTCAGTGTAATTATCTTTTTCACTGTAACGATGCTTTGTTGTGTGCAGACTGGGAGCTTCAGACAAAGGGTTTTAGAGAAACCCTCCTCTTTAGTCAGGAGGTGCAGAAAGGACCTCCTTGCTTTCAAAACTCCTCAGAGAGGAGTCTGGGTGCAGCTGGATCCAGGCTTAGCCCCAGACTTGGTCAGAGGTTTGAGTCTAAAGGATTCTGTAGGTGTAATTGAACCTTAATATAACTTTGTTCCACAGGGTTAGGGATGGCAAACCAGATCTATTTATATAAAAATAAATGATTTATCATGGTAGTGTTTAGACTAAAAGTTGTTAATTAGAATTATTTACTACACAGTAAAGGCAGGTGTGACTACTAGTATAGGATAATGCACTATTTTTGAAGCAATATCAAAGGAATTACATTAAAGTTAACAAAAGCAATTATTCAGTAGAGATTGCTGTTACTCACCCACACCAATGACTGTGGGCAAATCTCTTTTGCTCACCCTCCAGGATGTCCCCACTCAAGGGAGGAATCTCTGCACACACTCCAAGGAGGGGTGTGTTAGAAGACCTTGCCACTGAATGGTGGGATTGGGCTTTTATAGGATAGAGTGTCAGTCATGTGTCTCCTGGCCAGCTGTGTCAGCTCAGCATCTTTACTTATCACTGGTATCATTGTTGGTTCCTTTATCAGGTACTTTACCAGGTCTGCCCCATCTTCACCTCCCTGTCAGGAGGTTGAACTTTGGGATTGATGAGTCAGGCTGGTTTCAGCATTATTCAAAGCAGCATGAGACCCCTTCTCCTTTCACCACAGACAGCTCTGTAAATAGGGCATTGTTCCAGTTGTTTTATCCCCACTCCAGGCAGAGCATCCTGCTACACCCTTACAGCAAATTGTCCCCATAGCATGTTCCAGCAGTGAAAGAGGGAGAAATCCGTGCAATCAGTGGGGATGTCTATGTCCTCCACCTTGTCAGCAGAAAGAGCTTTTGCTGGTCTTTACTCATTAAGCCCTTGTAATGATCCTGTTATTTCCAAAATTATTTTTTCAAATTACGGTAGAGGATAGCTCATGTCACATTCCTGCTGACGTGAATGAAAAAGGGAAACATTTGAAAGAGTTTTTGTTGGAATTCTGGCGGTTTAAACCACATAAGTGCTTGCATCAAACATTTGGCAACAAAGGAAAGAAAGAAATCAGCATTGTTCTTCTAGTGATGATCAGAAGTTTGCTTGTGTTTGAGCTGGACTGAAAAATACTGAGAAATGTTTGTATATAATGAGGAGGTTTTGCTTGGACTTGGATGGAAGCCTTTTACCAGTACTTCTACACAAGTTGCTCAAAATTGTGTGCTTAGCTCTTAAAACTGAAGGGTTGAGGTGCTGAAGTTTTGCCTTTTTCAAAATCTAGAGCATAACTGGAGTTGTTAAAAAAATTGTGTGTGCGCATATATGGAGAATGGAGTTTTCCCATTGCAACCCAGCAGCCTTTGGTTATCTGGCAGAGTTGCATCTTTCTCAAGGGCCTGTGAAGTTCAGAAAAGAGTAGGCATAGAAAACCTCCAGTTAACGGATAACGTAATTTTTTTCTGATTCTGTCATCTTGACCTGTATCAAGAGCACTGGAGGGTCATTTTAGATGCTGTTGACCCTCTGTGGTTACCTTTTGCAGTGCTTGGGTATGCAGAGAGGGCAATTATTTTGCATTGTAGAATGTCTTGAAATGAGAGAAAGAGAATGTCTTTTAAATGCTGGCGCTTAACGTTTTTTTCCGCTACTTTGAAGAAACTTTGATGCTCAGTCTGTCTCTCTGTTACTCCTAAAGAATGATTTGGGGGCATGGAGTCCCTTTTCCAAATGGAAGTTCCCGCAGCCAGTTTACAGATAACATGTTGGGCTGGGCTTGATTCTGACTGTGTAAAATTTCATGTTGTAAATGATGTCATCTGCCTGCTTCAAAGTCTGTGCTGGCAATAGTAGAGCAACAGATCTGGTTTTGAGGCTGCCTAAGTGTTGGCATGGGTGGGTCAGAAGAGGGAAACAAGTGCATTTGTCCTACAGCAGGATCTGTTACCAGGCTGAAAGGAACACCCTCCAGCCCCTGCAATTGTGAGAACATAATTAAAAACCCTGATTTGCTGGAGAAACCCATATGAAGGATGTGGAAGACTCTGATCTAAGTCTAGAGAATGTAGAGACCAGATGTAACAGATGCAGTGAAGTGAGTGTAGAAAATCACTTTGTTCAGGTTTGTATATAGATGTTAGGGATCTTGGGAAAAAATAGCACTAAACTCCTCAGGAACTGTTCTCATTGCCATGGTGTCTCAAAGACATTTTTTTTTAAATGCTTTTAAGCAGTTTCAGCTGCTTGGGTACAAGTGTGTCTGAGGCTCTGGTGCTTCCTGAGCAGATGCTGAGCCAGAAGTGGGTATTGACCCTGGGGACACTGTGGCATTTTGCCTGGCTGCACCCTGTCTTGGGAGGAGGTAACAGATGAAGAGAGTGACACCTTTACAGAGAAGGTGAAAATGGACAGTGAGGGCTATGGGGAGCCGGGAGACTTACAGTGCCCAGGGGCTGTAATATAAGTCACAAATACAGCAGCTTTGCTAGATCCAGGAAAGGACATCTAGCAGATATTTTGTGTTGACCAGTTGTATGATTAATCTTAAGGGATTTGCTCTATCTAAAGTTAGTTGCAGAAGCAAACTAACAAAAGGGCAACAGACGAAACAATCACTCCTTTCTCCCCACAATTGTTCTGGATTTTTTTTTTTTTGAAACTACTGAAGGAAATTAGGATTTTATCCTTCAATAGAAAAAACCACAACAAACGAAACACCAAAACCAAATGGAGGATATAATTTGGCTTATTATAAAAATATTTTCAAAAGTTACTTTTAATAGCAAATCTGTTTTGCCCTTGGTGTTAGCATAGCTGGAGGCTGCTCCAGTAAATATTAGCTATTGTCTTTTTCCTTATGTGAATATATTTTGTTTCCAGTAGAAGGTAAACAGAATTGGTTCTAAAACTACAAGAGTCTCTAAACCCCTGACAAATGTCAGTTTATACTGACACATTTTTTCCCTGCAAGATTTAGTAAGGGACTCGCTGATTTGGTTCTGGGTATCCAAAGTTAATGTGCATGTGAAAAACAAAGCACAGAAGTTAAGAAATTATTGGAAAAGACATAATTGCCAGCCTCAGGCTTTGCTATATAGTTTGCTCTCTAATCTTTTTTTACTGTTTCAGCAGGCATATTTTTCATCCTTGACCAGCATTTCTCCTACGGCTTCTGTTCAGAGAATTTGGAATTGAGTTGTATGCTGATGGTACAGGCTATGTCTGTATTAAGTGCAATCTCTTCTGAATTTATTAAAAGGCATTGAGCTTTTGACATTATCCAGATGTAGCCGGGATACACTGGCATATAAGAATTTTAATATATTTAGACAATTTTAGACAACAAAATTAATATATATAGACGTATTTCTTTTATGTATTTATATCAAGTTTTATTTTCAAATAAAAATTCAGTTACTTGGGGTCTTTTATAGATTTATTTAAGCAAAACAGCAACATATTATTTATTGTGTTGCATGAGGAGCTGTGTTTGAATTGAAACTAAAAATAAGGCTGCTTTTTTCCACTTGCACTGTTCTAGTAAGAAGAGGAAGCTGGGCCCTCTTGTACGTAAGATCTGTGTGTTTACTGGTGTGTATCTGGGCAGGTTTGTCTGGTTTGGTTTACTGCCTGGAAGCTGGGATAATAGTGTTAGCAGCATCCTTTGTTGTTTTGCCAGAGTATTGTGAAGATTACTGGATGCAGGTACTTTATAAGGAACAGCACAATAATACCACAAAATCAGCTGAAGTAAGTGTAGAAAAGTAATCAAACTGCTTACATAGCAAGAAGTAAGTTGTTGGGGTTTTTATCCAGTTTTATTTTCTAAATGTTATTGACAGCTGAGGGCAGACATTCTATAAAATATTCATGTACATATTTAATTTTTGGAAAGAGAATTCCTCTTAGTCTGTAAGATTTTTGACAGACAAATCAATTTCATTAAGGTAGGTAGCTGCCTCTAAAAAAATCTCTCAAAAATGTATTTTTCTAATACATCTACCTCTGTTTAATGATCTGCTTCTCTGTGCGTGTATCTTTTGGAGGCTGGTGAAAAGAGTTATAAAAAAAGTTGAAATGAGACTTTGATTTAAATAATTGAAATTAGTACAAATGTATGTACAGTATATACAAAGGTAATCCTTATATTGATATTAGTTTCCTGTTGATTTGCTGACTCTTATAATAGTTTTAGTATTTAGGGTTTTTTCCAAAAACGATACCTTCTCATTTTTCCATTTGATGTATCTGTTCTTCATGTCTAAAGGGTAAATTTCAAAATACCCTTTGAGTGTTCACTAGAAAACTTTTCAGTGTCTGTCCTTATCGCTTTCTTTTCATTTTTAATTTTCATTTCTAAATTAGACATCTTAATTTTCCTTTCTGCTATGGATATTTTCTGATTAATTGCATTTTATTAACCCAATTTTTTATTGCTTCTGCTGAAGATGTTTGCTGTGGTTATGTCTCGCGTTGTGTTTATATCTTGTCCTGAACTCACTTGCTGAAGCTGTATATGCCTCATATGCATGAGGCATATAATGTGTCGCTGTAGGGATCACTGTGTTTAATAGTAGAAAATTATTTTCTCTCCACTTACAGGCTTAAGGAAATGCTTGAAAATAATTGGGATAAAATTGGCAATGCAAAAATGCATTTGTCTCTCATTCTCCTTAGGATTGTTTACTTCTCATTTTCGTTTTATTATTTTGTTTCCCTAGTTCTTCCTACTCATATTTTCCCTTCAGGCTTTCACCAGAGGATGTGTCTGTACACCTTGGTAGCTATTAGTGCTGAGATGATTGTACGAATACGCTTCACATCTTCAGACCCGAATGTGAGTTGGTGTTCACTCAGGGACGTGCTGTGTTTTGCAAAAAGAGAGGACATCCAACTTGCAAAGAGTTTGCACTGAAAAATCCCTGGCTGCCTTGGGGCTGGCTCTAGGCATAGGCACAGCAGGTGATTTCCTGGGGCAGCAGACCTCCATGGGGCAGGTTTGCCACGTGCTCCCTCTGCTTTCCCTGTGCTGGAGCCCAGAGCTCAGTGCCTGATGCTGCTCCTGCTTCCCAGGGAGGAGATCATGAAGTAAGACCTGCCATCGTGGCGGGTGTTCCCGAAGTAGCTGTTGCTGTTCCCACTTCTTCTGTTCCCTCAGGAGAAGATCACTGAGGGTTTTGCTTCCTAACTTTTGAGTCCCCCATCCATAGGGCATTAAAACAGTTTTGTGCAGAGTTGATTCAGTGCTTCCCAGTGTCAGGACTATGTTGCTGGTTTGCTGGTATGTGAGGATACCATAGCAGCCTGAGTTTGTTGCTGATGCATTTGCACCTGCAGGAGTAGGAATGATCCTGATTAATTTTTCTCCACAAAGCTCTTTCTTACCACTGGAATATGGGCATTGTTTTCCACTGTGAACTTCTTAGGCAAGAGGAATTTTGCAGTACGTACATGGACTTGTATTGTCACTTAACTGACAAAATGGAAAATCGGGCAAGCCTGTGGGAAGATAAAGATCATCGTTCTCTTGGAGATTCCTTACTGGAATCTGTGTAACCAACAATTGGGCTGGTTCCAACTCTTAAGACACCAGTTGTGGAGGTGCCAGGTTCATGCATGTGAGTTATTTTTCAGTTAAGCACTTTGTTTCACTGGAATTATATAATGTCTGTTTAAGAGCCACTGTTTTGGTCATGAAACATTTCCTCCATTTACTTGGGCACAAGTGACATTAACCTTTGAAGGTCAGGCCTTCTGCTCTGTTCTGGAGCTTTTTTTAACCCGTTACCCCTTCCACGACTTTATTTGCTTTACAACTTTCAGTCTAGTTAGCTCAATCAGTGCTGTTGTGAAAAGGTCAGTGCAATCTGAAGTGCATCCAGTTTGTGGAAGAATGTAAGGCACAATTTCCAGTCGCTCTTTTCTATGAGAATCAGTTCAGACCCTGACACTGCCACTGTGTGTGGTTTTCATCTGAAGACTTTTCTGTACAAACAACAGTATCAAATTTGGCTAAAACATGACCTGCCTTGTGGCTGGTGAGGCAGCTGATGCTTGACAACACTGGAGCTGCAGTGCACCAACATCCTTTTTAGCAATTAGAACCATGCTAATATTATATAAAAGGCTACCAAACATTGAATATTATGAAGATGTAGAGCTTTTATCAAACACTGTTTTGGTTGTCAGGAGTACCTATCTTTGCATTTTGGGTACTCCAGGAAATTTTGGGTACTCCAGGAAATTGTCAGCTCAGTCTGAGAGCTAACAGATTGTGCCAGTCGTTTCTTGGTTAGTATTGGCATTATTGGATATTTAATAATGTGCAGCAGATGATGAATTTGAAGGTGAGCTGAACCATCCTCCCTCATTAAACATTTGGAAACAAATGAATTTTAGTTTCAGATGAATAGAATTTTTTTTCCCCTTATTTAACACAATATAAACACCTGGAGCTCAGTTACATCTATTTTGCAATTCACATAAATCTTGAAATGAATTAATGAGGAACATGGAAAAGAGGACTGCATCTTGGACACAGGAATCTAATCAATGTGTATTCCCTTGAGCTGCATCTGTTTTGTGCTAGGTTCCCATTGATTTTGTAGACATTTTAGTGTTAGCCATAATCCCCTTTGAATATAAATGATTCCCTGTTAGTTTCTTCTGTCTTTTAATTAATTCTGAACTGACTGGCTTGAGAACTCTTCCTTAACATTACTACTAAACCACGTAAATTCTCCCTTATTTTCTTCACAGCCTTACTCTGACCTCTGTGAAATCTGTAGGCATATAGAATTCTCAAGAGCTGGTGAAGCTTAGAAAATCTGAGACAGCCAGAAAGTGCTGAAATTAGAAACAACAAGAAAACCAGAAATCTTGAGGGAAAACCAACTGATTTTGTAGTAAATTATTTTTTTTATTTGAATTTGTATGAGTTCCTGTTACAGGTGATAACACCCTACCCTTCAAAAGAAAAAGAAGACTGAAATGGTCCTCCTGAGACTGGAGAGTTGGGACAGGAGCCTTATACCCTCATTCTGGACTAAAAATACAGGGAATATGAGCTGTCTATTCTCTTTTCAAATGAATTAGTTGGAAAAAAAAGTTTTGGGGAAAAAAATTTTGGTTGATTGGTACAATTTCTTGGTTTCAGTCTTGGAAAAGAATATTACTTAAAGAGATGATACTGAAATTATGTTGTCGTGACATAAAAATAAGTATCCTACAGCTAGCATAAAAGCTGGCACTGTTATTTCTTGAAAAATACATATATTGCAGTAGGAGGTATTTTGTCCTGTAGAGTGAAAGACTCTACCATCAGGTAAGCTGTTTGGAGCTACAGGGGATAAACTGATTTAGGAATGTTGTAAGTGCAGCAGCATCAGACACTGTTCTTTGATATTCCTGCTCGAGGGCGGGGAGCAATTTTGTTTGAAATTACGTCACTTTCAAATTAAATGCTCTATTTTCACTAATCCTGACATGCAAATGGAGGTTGGCTCATCATCCATCCAGTGGGCAAAACTCCAGGTATTCTCACCACTCTCTTGTGTAGAGAGCAGTTCTTGCTGCTCCTTTCCCAAAGAGCCTCTTCCATAGATTATGGCTTGACAGTCTTGTGTAATACCACATGACACCCCAACATTAGTAGCAATAATAATGCAAGTAGTAAAATAACTTTGGATCTAGTCTAACTCTACTGCAGTAGGTGGATCTGTTCATTACTGTACTATATTTTTGGAAAGGATTTTTCAGTGGTCATAACTCTTGGAAATCAAACCTTTTCCTTACAGAATAAGATGAGGCATTACTTCTTTTTGACACTCTCCATCTTTAAATTGCAACTTTGTAATATTACCCATTTCGATAATTGGTCTATTCGTATTTGGGTACCAAGATTCTTTCTGAAATGGAAAAGATGGAGAGTTTCGAGTCCTTTAAATAGCTGATCAACCTTCCCCCCAAAAAAATTTCTAAATCCATGTATGCATAGATAGAAGGCAAGAGCTTGTGAGCTGGAGGTTACTGTTTCACTACGTATTGCTTGTCGAAGACAGCAGTTGGACTTGGTGATCTTGAAGATCTCTCCCTGCTTAATTGATTCTATGATTAATATTTAACCATGGAGGTTGTCTTGAGTGACATGTGAACAGTGACATGTAAGGATGAGAATAAATGATAGAGTATGATCAGTCATTGTTCCTCACAGTTTGTGTTGTGCATTTCCATTTAATGACTGCAAGTATCTCTCACCAAGTTTCCTGTGTTTCCCTCATCACCTTTTTACCCCCATAAAAGAATGAGTGATGTTTATTCATTACCTGGAAGCCACTTTGTTGTGATTAGGAGCAGTTTTGGAGGATGTTAATAATGTGAAGGTACCACAAAAGTGTTCTAAGTTTTGATTATGCTTGTTTATGGAAAGAAGCACCGTCCATAGCTGTGCGTGTGCTCATACATATTTATACACGGGTGTATTTTAGATGGTAGCAACATCTGTACCTTTAGGCTGTTTTTTAGTCTGTTGTAATCATGTTACAATAATTAAAACATCAGAGGAACAAACAAACAAAACCTCATTTTAGTGCAGTGGGGCTTATGATGCCTGACAGATAGAAGTAATTAATTTTTTCCGTGAAAAGCATACAATAGGAGTGCTATCAAAACAGCACTAGCTGAACTGTGCATTGAGGAGGCAGTAAGTGCACTTGAACTGCGTGGAATGTACTGATACAGGACATACTTGGATTTTTTTGTTTGTTCCTTTCCAGTGTTTTGTTGTACTAAGAGGCTGCATTATTTGAGCAAAGCCTGGTTACTCATGCATTGCTTACTAAACTCTCATTTACTGTAAGTAGTATCTTTCCTTTCAAAAGGTGCCAGTCCTGTATTTTTCTAAATGTCTCATCAAATTTGATGCAAACTCCAGGCTCTCACTGTGCGGTTGATTCTTGTTACTTGTTTGGAGAGGTTAGCTGTGTAGACTCACCATCACTTTTTTACTTTTTCAATAGGCTTCTTGATTTTTGCTGAGATTTCTGAGCACTTTGCTGCACCCTGTGATCAGCATATGTTTTCTCTGAAGCTTCAACCAGCAGTGCCAGTACTGGCAGTAGAACTAGCAGTGAATAGTTAAATACTCAGATTTTGACTGTGCTTGCCTTGCTGCCTCTGGGTGGGTGTGGTGTGAGAGATGAAGAGCTATTTACAAGTGGTTTAAACAGAGTATGGATGCTTTCCCAAGCCTTTTATAATTTTTTTTCCATTATCTGTGCATTGACATTGTTTTTCTAATGTCTTATCATTCAAAGCTACCGAAAAGGCTTCCTGGTCTCCCTGTGGGCTCCTTAAATTCCACTTGCAGTGGAAGCAGAACTCAGTGGGGGCCCACAAAAGCAGCAGCTGATTGCTGGGGTGCAGCATTGTTGGGTTGCCGCAGTTCCCTGCATGCTGGATCCCAAGAATGCATCTCCCAGGGCACCAGGAGTCAACTTCACAAAGCAGTAATGATCCAGAGACTTGTCCATTGCCATAGGGACAGGGGCAATGCTCCCAGCCAACAGATAATTCCATCTCTGCTGTTGGCTAAGTCGATGAAATAGGTTATGTGTTTTCACAAAAGAAAACTTAAGGGTATAACTGGCCACTGCAGACATTAAGCAATGACGAAAAATTAAGCAAACGCTCCATGAGCGTGACTCTTACAAGTCAGTAAGGCAGACTTGAATCAAGTTACCTGAGATTTATTATGGCGCTTCAAATGACAGTAATCTTCACGTCTCAGGTGGCAGCCTGGGTCGTTGAATGTTGGTTTGAACTTAAAAGTGACAACAGACTGCTTTTGAGGTAAGCAAATTTTTTTTTTTTTTTTTTAGAGTGGGAATGCGTTATGTAAGAAGAAACTTATTAAAATCATAAGAGGACGTGTCTAATGATGGCTGCCTGATGGGGCAGTTGGAATTAAGTAATTCTCAGTTATGTTTTATATTCCTTCCCCTTATCATCAGTGGGTTATTCCAATGTTTTGAAACGTGTGGGTCTGGATTTTTAAAAAAAACCCGCAAACTTCTCCAAAAGTGTTTTTAGGATCCTCAGCTAAGCAGTCTCTGTTTTTGTTTCTCAAGGGGATGAAGGAGCTCACAGCTGCCTTAGGACCAAACTTTTTGTATCCTGTAAAAGTTGCAGTGTAGTTGAGTAAGAATATGCTATATGAAGAGGAGGAAATAGTTAAGTTTTTCTTGTGTACAAAAGTGCATCAGTTTCAGCATGATATGAAAGCAAGCACAGTGTAAAGAAAATATACAATTCTCTTGTTAGAGACCAGCTGTCAGTTCTTCTCTGTTCGCCTTGGCAGATGTCTTGACCATTGGCCTTACAAGGGAAATCTCACCATCTCCTGATGAATCTGTTTTGTGAGCAAACTTAAGATGCTTCATTCTTCACCTGCAGATGAGTTTGCTCTGATTGTTGGGATGGTGGCCAGGGAAGTGGCAGTGTGAATCCTCTAAAGTGGAGGAGTGATCAGGGTGCTCAATGTGTCAGAACACATTTAATGGTTGGGCTGTTGCACAAAGGGAAGAAGCTGTTTCTTTCTCTGCTGTCTAGTGGAAGCGGCAAAAAAAAAAAAAAGATAGAAAGAAGGTTGTTACCTTTTGAGAGAGAGAATCAATCCCTAAAGATGCTTCAGCTCTTAATCTCCGATTTAAATCCTTAGATTCTCATGACTTTAGTGGGTGTTTTAAGGGCTTAAGCAGGAATTAGGAGCCTACATGATTTGGCCCTTTGTGCCTGTGTTCTCAGGAAAATGTGAGGTGGAGGTAAGTGTCTCCCTGTCAAACGGAGTGAGACCTCTAAGCCTGGAGGAGAGGTGGGATTTGAGCTAAATTCTTGCTGCTGCATTTTTTTGTCAGCTAACATGGGCAGGTTTCTGCTCAGCAGGCTCACTGACGTGAACCCCATGCTGTGGATTGCCTTGCTCTTACACATGGACCCTTGGCATCTACCTCAGGGTTATAGATTTTGGTTGAGGAACCAGACGCCTGTATATTTTAGGGAGTTAGCAGTAGTTATGTGGAAGTTGTGCCCTCTGAAATAGCTGTTTGGACCCAAGCTTTTATGTCTACAGCTATGTTAGTAGACTAAATTTTAGTATTTGGAAAAGCTGTGTGCATATGAGATGAGTTGTCCTTCTTAATAGCACAGGGTTTAAACTTTCATTGATTATTTAAAGATAGCACAGTGTGTCATTCTTGCCCAGCTCAGAAGAAAGAACAAAATGTGGATACTAGCTTAGGAAAGTGGGTAAGTGTCCATATAAAGGTGAGGGAGCCAAGATGAAGTGAGCCAAGCCTTTGCTGAGGTGTGTTGTCTGAACAGGTTACTCAATCCAGCAGTAAGATTTCATAAATGTACCTGTCAATAATTTCAATAGATGTGATCTGTATTTGTTTTTATATTATGAGCTGATGCACAAACTGTTTTCTCCATGTGAGAGATGAATGCAGCTTGAGACTAGTCCTAAGTTAACATCTTAAATTAGGTGCACAATGTAAGATCCTGATATTCTCAAAGTTACAGCATAATTTCTTGTAGAATTTTATGTAATATTTGGATCCATTTTAAGGACAGGTGGGAGACCTCCAGTTTATATTTGAGTGATGAAAAACTCAGATAAAAGAATGGTGACCAACTGAAAGGTTGTTCATGTGTTTGCTAGTTTAACTTCTGAGGCCTGTAGTAACATGCTTGAGATCCTTGTAACTTGTCATCTTTTCTGGTATTAATGAAAGAAGATGGTAATAGGAAATATTTAAAAAGTGCAGTTGCTTTCTTAGTGCAAAAGTTAAGGAAATGCCCTGTGCTGTGCTTCACTATTGTCCTCAGTCTTTGGACATACAGCTCATAAAAAGTCCCAGTGAGAAAAAAACGTGTTAAAACCAGTGACAGAAAACTAGAAATTTGTATCTGTGTGTGTCCTGGAATTTCCTGTCTGAAAAGGCAGTGTTTTAATTACCTGCATTGATGGTATGGTGGGTGGGTAGATGACTATTCTGGTTGGTGATACTAGAACCAGCAAACAAAAGAAAGTAGAAACACCATGTTGAAATAGAAGACACTGGAATGTGGTGTTATGTTAGAAAGAAAAAAAATTATTTCATCAGGCATCTGTAGTATTCATCTGGTTTATGGCTCATGCTTCATTTACTGACTTGATGTCCTAACCTAAAAAAGATTCCAAAAGTAAAATTGAGAGTTGTTTGGCTCAGAGAGTTTATGAGCTTGGTTGTCTGAATTCTTTTATTCCCTTTGAGAACACAATGCTCTTTTCTTATTGGCAAGTTTCAAGAGATGGATTTATAAGTGCTATTTGTTACTACCTACAGAGATCCAAGGTCTTTTAGAAGTCCTTCCAGTTTTTTTGTGGATCATGTGAAATAGAGTACTGGGGGCAATTTTGCATCCTGGAGTTCTTGTCTGTACCGTGTTTTACCCATTGCAACAATGTCTAGGCAGAACCATCACTGGTACCTAAGATTTTGTACCTGTTCTCACAAATCAGCAAACACTCCACTGCTTGTGTGGCCTCACCTCCGTAAGGAGATCTGAGCTTTGTGGAAATGCCAGTAGGTGTTCCACCCACACACCAAATATCTCTTGGTGTTGAAGTCAGGTCCTGAGACACTTAAGTCAGGTCCTGAGGAACTGAACGCAGTTACCCATGATTTTTTGCAATTATTACCTCAAAAGACCTTTTGTGGATCTTCCTCAAGGAGAATTTAAAGAGAGAATTTTGTGTGAAAGGGAAAAAAAGACCGTTAGTGAGTATGTAATGTTATATAAAAGCAATTTTTTCAGGTCAGTGCTGTTACCTTCCCATTTGCTTTTCCTTTAGTATGTTCAGGTCAAATTTTCATGAGATGTACAAGATTTCAAGAGCTGGTTGTGAGTATGATTTTTCCCTGTTTAGGATTAGAATGCTCAGATGCACTGGCACAGCCGTGTAGCTGTGACAAATGGGAAATAATATTAACCTGTTTCACTTGTCATTTCGTGCCTATATTTTTGTGTCTCTAAAAAAAGCTTTTATGGGAAAAGCCAGTGCTGAAAGGTAGAAAACTGATCTGAGAGATCAGTACAGTACATTTTGCTTGCTCAGCAATGGATTAGCTTAACAAAAGAATTTCTGACAGATACTTGCCTAACATTGTCTTAAAACCCTCCTAGAGATGGAAACCACAACTTCTATGTGGAAAGCTATTCCAGTGCTTTGGTGCTTTTACCATTTTGTAATACCTAATCTCTGCTGCAATCTCAATCCTAATTTAATAGGATAGTGCAAAAAGGAAAAAAAAGTGTGTTCTAGAGAGTCACTCTTATATCTGAGGGTCCAATGAGTCACTATCATGTTGTTGCAAAATTAGGCAAGCTCCATTGTGGAAGAAGTACAAAACATAATAATTTTTTTTGCTCCCCTCTGCATTGCAACGCATACTTAAGGCATTTCCTTCAGATCTGGACAGATTTGGATTTGCTGGAAAAAGTCCAAGGAATAAGCAGATGTTGAGCTAACATAATCTTCATTCACAGAGCTGGTGGTGTTAGGCTGTTGAGGAGGAGGACACACTATAACAATCTTCAAATGCATAAAAGGCTGCTGCAAAGCAGCATGAAATAGTGCTTTTTAACCCTTGTGTTTGATGTGGTGGTTTTTTTTTTTTTTTGGTTTTGTTTTGTTAGCTGTTTTCTGGAAAAGCAGCTGATTTATGAATTTCATTTGTGCTCCCACCCAGTATCAGTGCAGTTTATTATTTCTGTGTAGGTGTATAACCTTGCCCTTTTCAAATTGCATTCTGTTTTCAAAGAATTGTGCCTCCAGTTTGTCAAGACACCTTCAAATTCTTATGTCCACCAACATTTTTGTAGTTCCTTCCAGATTAGCACTGTTAGCAGATTTTGTCTGTGTACTCTTTCTTGCATCACCCAGGTAAAAGCACTGAATAATATCAGAGTCAGGTCAAACCCTGTGGAAATGGTGCTTAATAATATTAAATTTGATTAGTAGAACAAATACATGCTTCACACAGCCCAGAAATTCTTTTGGAACACTACATATGTAATCACAAAATATCCTTAGATTCTTAGTTGATCTGTTAGTGTCTTGAAATAACTCTGGAGTTATCATTGACAAATAAAAAAGGAAAAGGGCTAAAAGCTCCCTCATCCCATAGTGAACAAAATAACTACTGCACTAGGGCTTCCCAATACTGTTCATTCTCAGCCCAAAGTATACTTTGTGTTGAGTGTCCGTGGCTGTGTCAGTGCTCCTGCTGATCGCTGCATCCTTTTGGGTGTTAGGAAGGAGGATGCTCTGCCGATGGAACCGAGTCATTGTTTCATTGCCTGCCTCCCGTGTCCCAGTTCAGCCAGAGAAGCAGCCTCAGTTCAGCTTTTAGTCTTGTGAGCAGTCCCATTGAGTTAGCTGGAAGCACCGAGGTGCTTCAGGTGGAAAACATGAAGTGCTTCACCAGTCTGTGCCTTTGCACTTTGTGACAGCTGAACACTTTGAAGCTATTTCAATTGAATGAAGATGTTATCATCAAAATTTTGAGCTTTGTGGGATCACGGCTTCCTGAGCTTCTGCCATTAGGAAACTCTTTTGTACACGAAACTCTAAATAGCTTGCAACTGCTACTGGCTGCTGTAGCTCTTACTATAAAACCTCCTTTAATAGTGGTGCAGAGAAAACTGGGGCCGTTTTCATTCTGTGAAGAAGCTTTATTTACTTCCCTTGTGCTCTTTCAGTCGTTGTTGAACTATGTTGTGTTTGTCACCAGCATTTTAACATTTTAGATTAAACGAGTTCACACCTGGGGGCAGTTTGGAATGTAAAGTATTGTGTCAAAAAGGAATTAAAACGAATTGATTGCAGATATTGGTGAAGATGGTTAAAGATCCTTCTGCATATTGAAGCCTGACTGGTCTGGGCTGTTGGTCATGGCTGTCAGTCTTGCAGAAAATCCTTATGGCATTTGGTTTGCATTTGGAGCTTCCCATCACTACATTGTTAAAGTAATGTTAATAAAAAATGTTTACATCTTCTATACAAGCAAGTGCTTTTTATTGTAGATGCCAGACACGTTTAATAATGTGTGAGACAGATAGTACACTTACAAGTTAAACAGAAGTTGGACTGCGTATGAGAAAAATCATGTTTGTTCTGACTACATAAAAAGCAGCTCATATAAATACTTTTTTTCAGTGTTCACCATCTTGTGTGGCTTAAGCTTTTTCCATTTATAAATGATGATTGCTTGATTCAAGAATTGCATACTATAATATGGTTGAGGGAAAATATTTAATTGTAGGTTTTTGACACTCGTAAGAGAATCAGTAAACACATTAGTTGAATATATTAATCTTCTTTCATCTATGGTACCTTTTAATAGCAAGTGTCTTAGCAGCATGTAAAGCTGTGGTTTTAAATGAACTTGAAGGCCAAGGGAAGAAAAAAAGGCTAAGAAATATTTTAACCATTTGAAGTGAAAGCTATTCCTGAGTGCATGGTAGGCAAATTATTGTTTTACCTTTTCAGAACAAACCAGCAATAACTTCATCTAAAAGGAGGCAGAAGGTGGGGATTGCTAGTAATGTTTCATCTCTTGGGTCCCAGTTTGTCTTTTTTACTAAGGGCATAAGTCTGCACAGTGATTCCAGGCAAGGTTTTAAAGTTTAAGTGTAAGAGGGGGGAAAGAAAAAAACGCTATTATTAATAAAGTGTTAGCATGACAATAAGTGAGTCTGTTGGAAACACAAAAGTTGAATGTCAGTCGGTGACATTCATAAATTGCAAGTTAAAAGCACTGGAAGCTTTTTTGATATCAGAAAAAGAAGGTAATTGGTGTCTGCCATTGTCAGCAGTATTACTTATCTTAACTATTTTCCCTTTTGTTGGTTGAGACGATCTGTGTAATTTTTTTCTCCCATAGCCTTGAGAATGGAGAGCAGAAGGAAAGCCAGAAAAGCGAGGGAAGGGAAGCTTTCTTAGAGTGATGTGTTTCAACCCTCTCCCCTCCTCCTCTGCCACTGGTGGTATATAACAATACAATAATGTAAGTCTTCTAAAAATGATAGTTGAGATAGGGTGCACTCAAAAATAATGCATTATATAAAATTATTTTTCAGAATAACATGAGTTTAGAATTGCTTTTTTCTCAAAAGTTGACTTAATCACTATGTGCAGTCTTCTGTAGAAAAGAGCTGAGCTAAGGCAAGTGCACTATTGGTCAATTTGACATCAAAAGCTCTCATTCCAGTGTTTTTATTTTTTCATAGCCTAAAAATGTTCTTACATGCAGAGAGATCTATAGCTGATATTTTCCTTTTTCTTTCCTTTCCTCTGTCCCTTGGTAATTAGATTGGATTAGGCTGTTTCTGTGTATAAAATTTCTAAATTGCAGAAGGAAGTCTAGCATATATTTTTCACTTTAAGCTACATTTGCAGCTAGGAAGGGAGGCGTTTGCCCACTCCTGGCTGTTTTTTTAGGGAGTGCAAGGCTCAGTGTCTTGGCTGGAAGAGAGGCTTGACCATTTCATTGTGGCCCATTTTTACTCTGCTTTTGACACTGAAACGACATTCAGTATTACTGACTTCTTTCCCAAAAACATTGGGTTGTCCCTCAGTTGTGCCATTCTACATGGAGTTAGGTATAGAAGTGGAGAATGACTGGTATAAGTTTAAAGCGTGCCTTTTGCTGTCTTACATTTAGAGCTGGGTTTAATACAGATGTTTTTGGGTAAAGAAATAGAGTTAACGGAGGCCCGATTCTGGAGTTCAGTGGCTCTGCAGTCACTGGAGCCACTTATCTGGTTTAAAAATTACTTTTCTGTGGCACCCTTGCAAAATGATTTTGTTTCTCAAGGGAAGGCGTGCTGTTTCTCAGGAGAGCACTGTACCCCAGGTGCTGCTGTGGTTGCCATGGCAGTTTGCTAGCAAGCAACCTCTTAAATATGTTACTACTGGCAAAGAAATGGTGTCTTTTTGATCTCTTTGCCAGATGCTCATTTTGTAGAATACTCTTCACAGAATGGTTTGATTTTTGGGATAAAATGTCTGTTTCTGTCCCTTGAAATGTCATTACTTTTGAATAAATACATTTTTGAGCTAGTGTAATTTTTTTTTAAATAAAAAATAAACCTCCTATCTTCTTTACCCTCCTTTTAGAAGCTGTTTCAGTAACTGATATGCAAGTGTGATTGAGCTGAGCTGGCTTTGCTTACATATCTTACTCAGAAATGAATTTCAAAAATGTGCTTTGCTTGTTGAGAATACCTGCTTTAAGTCTGTTTGGAATCTGTCCTTTTTTCCTTGTCAGGTTTTGGGATGTAAAGCAGAACAGCCTGTGTGCCTGAGTGCTTGTGTGGAGAGAGGGTGGGTAGGAGGACAAGTGAGCTACTTGCTGTTTAATAACCGATTCTGTTGGTTTTTTTTTTTTTTCTTTATATCTTCTGAGCAGCCCAAAGAGAGTTGAGGGTTTGTTTGTTTTGTTTTGTTTTAAAAGAGTTTTCTTCAGACAAGAACAAGAGCATTGGGTGGTGCTGTGTCTTAATAAGCAAAGGAAAAGATGTGAGGATGTCTTTTGACAATGAAGATATTGGTATTCTTCACACCTAAGCATCCAAGATAATGGAATACAAATGAAAGGACTTAAGGCTAAACTATACCTTTTGGCACTTGTCTGAACAAGAAGTGCTGCTTAAACTGGATAGCTCAGGATTATCACAAGAGGTGCCGTGGCTCAGGGACCTCTCTCTCCCCCTGAGACCTTGTTCCCGGGTTGCAGGGTTTTGGAAGCAGCAGGGAAGTGGTGACACACTTGCAGCAAATTGTGAGGGTTGTGCTGGCTCCTGTGGAAAGCCAGAGGAGCCACTGTCTCTGCACATCCTCCACATTTCTAGTCCACCTGCTCTGGGTGGGAAGTGTTGGCATCTATTGCATGAGAGGATTTATTATGACATACAGCATAAGGAAAAGTCACAGTCAAGCCCTTAAGCAAGGTTTGCTTTAGCTACTCACAATTTTTTTTTATGAAGGCTGTAGTGAAACTTATTCAGAAGGTTATTCTAATCCTGTTCCGCAATATGAAAATAAAGGTGTAATTTAAAACAAATGCCTTGCCAGACATTGAACACCTAGTGAGGTTGTGCTAGTCCACAGTGCGGAGGGTCATCAAATCAAATATTGTGGCTGAATTTTTGATGTGCTTGGATAATTTTATGACCAATAGTAGCATTTGTAGTTATGAAAGGTAAGATAAAGATCATCAGCTCTCATGGTTCAAGGCATAAGGTAATCACTGCGGCATTACAGGAGGGATATTTCCCTGCTGAGCAGCGTTACACAGTTGGTTATGTACATTATGAGGTGTGTTCTTTCCTTTGATATAAACCATTAGCCAAAAAGGTGACACTTGATGGCTGAACAGGTTACTGACACAAACCCTATCTCAGCTGCCACGGGGATATATTTCTGTGTGAAAGGGTTCTGTTGCATCACATAATCCAAGCTGTTGCTTGCAGGAATGTATATCACTAAAAATCATAGAACAGGTTCTTGTTCTGGGCTCCATAACTCTTGAGCTGCTGTGAGAGGCTTATTGTTACCATATGTGTGAAGGATTGTTTGTTGTTTGCTTAGTTGGTGCTCTCTCCTGCCTTGCTCCTGCTTGGAGGCAGCTTCACACACGGTCTGTGGGTGTGCACTTCAGAGTTTCAGTGTTGGCAAGAGACACCTGGGCTCGAGAGTCCGAGCTGGATTCTGACTGTGCAGTCAGTGATGGGGTTGTCAGGCACTGCTGGGTCCTGTCCAAGGCATTCTCTGCCCCGATGGGTTGCACCCAGCTTCCACATGGCCGCTGGATTCCTTTGCATGCTGTCCATATTTAGAGCTAGCCATGAGAAGAAGGTAAGCGTAGCAAGGTTATGTGTAACAGTAATCAAGTATACTTAAACATATTCTCAGTTTTTGCTTGACTAGGCTGGAAGGATCAAGGCTTCCTTGCTTCTTGTCGTGAAAGTTATTTTCCCGTTCTTGTAATCCGCTTAGAAACCCTCTGCTGGGCATACTTAGAGTTTTGCTTTGAAAATAGGTGATCAGGAATCACCACACTATTTCATATGAGATCCAAGTAGTCCTCTGAGTTGACTGAAAATGTCTGATAATCTCAGAAGTTCATTAGACCTTTTTACAGCTGGTAAATAACAAGTAGGTACCTCTTAATCATTCTATCCACCAGCTTTCTTCTTCTCCATTTCTTAAATCTGATGAACCTCCAGTTTAAAGCAGAAATCTTCATTAGTTTGTCTTGTCATTATGTACTTTTTGCTTTTAAACTTCATCCCATTCAGTTTTCCAGCTCACAAGGTCATCTCATTCTCTCTGTGTGATGATCTTGTCCTCTTCCATGCTCATAATTGTGTCATCTTTGCATTTCATAATCCCTTGGATCAAGGTTGCTAATGAAATGTATTAAGCAGGATCCATCCCAAGACTGGTTCCTAAGAAATACTTAGTAATATTTCTCCATCTTCAGAGCTGCTTTTTTCTCACTACAGACTCTTGTAGTGCCTCCCATAGACAGCTTTCTGTCCATATTATGATGTATTCTTATATTGCTCCTCATTGTCTGCCTTTTAAATAAAGATTTCTTAGAGAACACTGCCAGATGCTTAATTCAAACACAGATGTATTAGTTGCACTGTATTGCCCTTGTCTAAGTAGTCATCTGTCTTACTAAGAAACTCATCATGCCTCTCAGGTGATCTATTAGTAATGAGAATATATGTCTTCTTATGCTACTTCAAGCCTACCTCCATGCCCTCGATTATTGCCTCTTCCAAAGTCTGCTATAGTCAGTGTCAAAATCACATTAAAATGTGTTTATCCCTTCTCCTTTCTTGGAGTGCATCTATATTTAGTATTCCCAAGTGTTACTTTTGCTTTTGCACTGATGATCAGGGATGCCCAAAGAACAAAGTTTTTGAGTAAAGGTTTGTGAAACTAACTGGTATATTGGGAAAACTTCAGTTCTCATTAGTTTAGAAATTTCATTTAAAAACTTGCCACTGAATTTCTGTTTTTATCTTCTGGCTCTTTCAGTATGCTGTAAATGTTCCTGTCCTTGTGGCATTATTCTTATGAGAAAATGGAATATTTATCCAGGTTTGGGGGTACACAGTTAACTTTCATAGAGTCTATATGAGAATAAGAGTCCTTAACTAGTTCTTCTCTGTATTTGGATCCTTCTCTTGTGCTTAGGTGAAATGAGCCTTTAACTATTCAGTCTGTTTTCCTTTGAAAGATTGAGCTGAGGTACTATTTTTACTGTGTGGCTAATTTAGGACACATGCCTTACCTTGTTAATCAGTCTCTCTTTTTCCATCCTTGTAAGTTTTTTGCTTACTCTTGATATCTTCTTTGAAGATATTCTTATCCTTGCTGTCCTTTTAGAAATTTCATTCCAAATAGTTTCAACCTTTTGTTAAAGTTATGTCTCTGTGTTCTTGAGCTCCATGCAGGCCTATCAGTTGTGTTAACTTTCTTATGCACTCAGAGTTGGCTCTGTTGAATCCCAGACCTTCTTTGTAGGCTTATTTTTATATATATAGTTATATATCAGCTTGTCAAAAGATGAGTTGGTCACAATAATTTGATTAATTTCTTAATTTAACCAGGTTTTCCGTAGGGTCATTGCTGCTTTTAATTTCTTCACCCTGATGTTGTCTCCAGTGAGGCTTAGCTGTGATTGGAGGTAAAGAACAAGCCTGAAGACTTCATATCCTGGGTTAAAAAATTGAAAACTGCCGTTAAAAAAAAATCACTATTAAAAAAGATGAGGTTTTCAGTCTGTTCTTGTCTTTTGATTTACTCCCAGTCAATAGGATGTGATGACAGGATTAATTACTCCAGGCTTCATATACATTATATAGCTTTCTGTTTTCTACTCGTTATTTCTGGAGATTGATGACTGTCTGATGTTATAACTTTTAATAAGGCATTTTATTTGATTTAGAACTGTCTTCATTTTAGTTTCAGATTAATAACTGTAGTTAATCAAATTTTATTGCACCTTAATTAACTTTAAAATAATTTTTAGTAAAGATATTATGAGTTTTTAAATTTTGGAGATACAGAAGAACCTCTTTGGTTGAACCACCTGTAGTCTTAAAGAGAAGCATTATATGTATAGTGGGCATGCTTTTTAGTGCTGAAACACATCATAAAAAATTAGGTAAGTGAGGAGAAATGACCTACAGACTGATCTGATGTGCTGCTAAAGCAGAAAAAAGATATAATGGTGTCCTTCTGTGTGATTATTGTATCCCCAATCAAATTATTTGTTACAATAATTACTCATTACAATTCTCTTTCTTCTGTGGAGGGCTATGGCTAGCCAGAGTGTAACAACTGTATGCCTGTGCTGCATAATTCTTTTTGTTTCCTGCTGTAAAACATGCCAAACCTCATTGAAGTCACAGTTTGAAAATCAGTTGTAAATTGCTGTCACACAAGTATGGCAAAAAGAAGAAAACCCTTTGGTTCTTATTAACCTTTTAAGTTAATTGCCTACTTAAGAGAGCTCATTCCCAGCTCTTTTTCTCATGGGCCAGGCATTGCATACTGGTGACCCAACATACTGTTTCATTCAAGATACCTTCTACCTATATTTTTTTAAGTTTTCCTTATAAATTCTGATTTTTCTGACTGAGACTGTGGATCATACGAGCATGTGTACAAAGGTTTTTGCGTGTAAGTTTGCCACAGTTGTTCTGCATAAGTCGTGTTCTGAAGACTGAGTTAGTGACCAGCTCTACATCTTAAAACATATTCCGCAGTGAAATACATTAATAAAGTTGTAGAGAAATACTTGATCATAGAAATTGCCCAAGTGCCCTACACTTGGCCTGCTCAAGGGAGTTTAAACAGTTACAGTTTAGGCATCAGATTTAGAGAATGTCTTACGTTTTTAAGGAACGCCCTTAAATATAGATTGGACAAGAAAGAGAAGAATATAGGGGCAAGATTAGCTGTGCAGGTAGGCTCAGGTTGAAGGGAAGAAAGGGATGGTTCAATATTCATAAGAGCTTGTATCTAAGAGAAATTGTTGTCAAATTTAGTAAAAGCCCACTGATGTTGCAAGCAATGTAATGTGCAGGTTGGAGGGATCAGAGAGACTGCAATGGTGGGTGAGTCTGTGGGCTCAAAAAAAAATCTGCTCTTGGGAGAGGAATAATAACTAAAAGGTCATCTGAATAATGTGTGCTTCTAAAAGGCTGTGATTTGGTGCCATGAGAAGGCCAACCTCTCATTTCTAGTAGTGGTGGTTATAAATTTTATTTTTAGAATTTGAATTGTGTTTGTTTACTTGTATAAAGCCTGTTGTGGCTCCACGTATTTGCATAAGAATTAGTATCTCTGAAAAAGGTATCAGAAAATGTATCTCAAATTCTTACATTTAAAGTAATTCTGCAGAAGCAATAGCCAGTGTTTCAGCTGTTTATAGAGTAATTAACAAGTATTAAGATGTTATGGAATATACAGAAGTGGGATGAAGAGTTGCAAATGTTTGGGCAGTGCTGCAAAGCAGACAAAAAAGTCCCAAGAGAGGAAATGCACCCCCTCAAACAGGAAGACCTTTTGATATTGCCTCTATTTGTGCTTCTCCAAACTCTGGTTGGGATGGTCTCCTGGTGGGAGAGACCCATGTTCAAACCTCTCCACGTCAGCTTCTGTGTGTGGCACTTGTTCCCTTGCAAGGCTGAAAGGTGTTACTTCAGAAATATCACACTCTTCAAAAAGTATTTTATTCATATTAACTCAGCTCTGCTTTCTTAATTTCTTCTAAATTAATGAATACTTTCTGGTAAATCAAAACTGTATTTTTGTCGTGTGATCTGTTTATTTAAAATAAAAACATGTCAGCAATATCTGCTAAATACCTTCCAAAAACCCAATAAATGATTTCTAGTACTGGACTTACTTGCTTTTTTTGATTTGTGAGCAAGTCAGGTTCAGTGAACTCCATTCTTGAAAAGCTGCCTGTTCTGCATTCCCCATCTCCTGCTTTTCTTGTACTGAATTTGTCTGCTTTTATTCCTTAGGGAGAAACTCCCAAGTTGGATCTGTAGTTTTTGGAAAGCTCTCTAAAATATTTAGGAGTCTGAAAATGACTGACAATCTCACTGTTCCTAACAGTACAAACTGGGGATATCAGCTTGGTAGGGAATAAATACTTTTTTATTGTGCCTGTATTTAGCCTCTGCAAGTATATTTTATCTTCTCTTTTTTTTCATGGGTACTTTTGGCATAACTAACAGGTAAGAAGAAATTAGTGTAGTGTAATGATCTTTTCACACTTTCTTGCCACAGCTATAGTACCATGTGCTACAGTAGACTGTGAACCTTACAGCCTCCAAAGAAAAGCTGTGGAAATATACAGGTGGAGAAATAAAGCAGGATATTGCTGCTCCCTGCCCACTGTCATATGTGTATAGTGGCATTTACTTGGGAAGATTAAGATCCAAGAGTAAGTCTGTATTCTAAACACAAATGGCTATCAGCTTAAGAATTTGAGAACTTGCCAGCTGTGAAGAGAGAAAGTCCCCCATCTGTCTTTGCCACTGAGAAAAAGCAATAATGGCAGTGAGTGAGCGTGAAGGACTGGAAAATGTTGAATCTTCTAGTCTTGACCTCCCTCTTTTTCTACAAATGAGCACAGGTTTTTCTTTCAGAGGCTGATGGTGAAAATGGCAGCTGAACACTGAGGCAAATATACTTTACCAAAGGACTGGTTCATTGCATGTGGAATAGTTTCACAGTGTAAAAATCATTTGCTGATGTGCTTTCAGAAGTTGTCACTTCCTCTGAGACGTTGCAGATAGGGTATCTCTGAGCTCTAGGGTTGAGACACAGGGGCAGGGACAGGCTGGTGTTCAAAACTGCTTTTACAGTCCATGTTTGTAGTCTAGGCTCTTGTCACACATCAGGGAAGACTTAAAGACTGATTTCTGAAGCAGCTCTTTGATTCTAGGTGTAGGTTGTCTTTTCTCTCTCTCAAATTTGGAAGGAGTTGGCCTGATTTTCTCAGTTGTCTGAGACACCACGTTGAGTTGGGCTATTCCTGATGGTTCCCAAAGGAGTCTGATGGTCTGCAGCCTCCTGCCATCGTGGCCCCAGTGCTCTTCAGCGCTGAGACAATAAGGATGTGGCTGATGAAGCAAGGAAGGAGAACGGGCAGATATGGCCATGCTCCTCCTCTCCTTTCAGGCTGGACAGAACGTCACAGCCAAGTTCAGGTTCAGCTGGTCACCGTGTGTTTGCAGTCGAGGCACACTGTCAAATCCATATCTGGGAGGGCTCTGCTCGTGTGAATTACATTACTGCAGTGGCAGCCAAATTGTCAGGGCTTTATTTATTTGTTGTGGGAATGGGGCTGGTGACTCCTGTGGGTTTGTTATTACACTTTGTCCTATGTTCCTTTGTTTTTTGCTGTGTCTTTGCTGTTTGGGGCAAACAGGAGGCTCATAGCAGTGAACCAAATAGTCTTTGAATTGTGCAGCTTTTCTCCCTAACAATGCACTGAGATGACTTTATATTTAGTAGTATGACTAAGATATCAAACCCCAGACTGCACACATCTTGGCTTGCCTTTTTCTGTGTAATTCACTGTAGGTGATAGTTGTTCAGGTACAATGCTGAGCTAACATCTCTAGTTGGATGGATATTCCAGTCCAGCTGGATGGAAGATGCCATGCTGGAGAGCCTGTCACTTGCCAAAGAACATCATTGCTTTGGTCTGCAGCCATCTGTGCCCCTTGTCATGGCAGGCTTCATTTCTTTGCTCTCTACTCTTCTTTTTACTTTCAGACATAAAACTGCTTACAATTACCTCTGCTGAAACTAAGACAATTATATCTGCCCAAAAGTGCTTTTGAGTTAAAAAATGTGTCTTCTGTGGCTTATGGTTAATTCAGAAGTCTAGCAGGCAGAGAGACTATTCTTTCAAGCCACAATACATATTTCTTCATCCTGTACATCAGCTTGTATCAATAGCTATTGTCAAACCATCAATTCCTTTATGTCTTCAAGATGTCTGGGCCTTTTGGGTGGGTTGTAAGACATCAACTATCAGTATTTATTTACACGGACACCAGATAAAATGGCAGATTAAAAGCAACATTGATGAATTGCAACACTGCAGAAATAAAAACCAGTGAGATTTGTACTCAAAAATATGAACTGTTTTCCTATCAGAGAAGACAGCAGAGAGCAGCTGTTGAGAGATGCTGTCACGAGAAGAAAAAAATATTTTTTTGAGGTAGTAATAAGCTGGCTATACCTAAGGGAAATTTGGTAAGAAATATGATTCACTTTGGTCACCTCAGAAACAAGCTGTTCATGTTATTAGATATTTGAATTATTATTAAAATATTTTGTTATTACATCAAGAACATGTTTAATCAGATGTTTTAGTATGTGATACTATAACATGCTAATTTTCTGACGTAGAACCAAATACGGATTTTAGCATATGGATAATGATACCCTGAATATGCTCTTGGTATTTACTAGCCAAGTCTTAAGAACTGCCTGTGACTGAATGAAGTTGGATGCTTTTGAATTTTTATCTGCCTTGTGTTAGTGCCTGTCTTTTGTTACTGATTCCAGAATAAACTGCAGTGTGGGATGTCCCTTTAGTTATATGCCTGTGCTTAGGATGCTCAGAGACTTCAGGGGTTTAAAGTGTTAAAGGATGCCTTTATTTAAGATGAACACAGCATGCTCAGGGAACATAGCCCCTCCTGGATCTGCATGGGGGAACTAGGGATTGTTTTAATTTATTTTGAATTTTTATATGTGGATACATGTGTGAGTACCAGTTTTTGAAACAGTATGGATGTCAAATACTTGTTTTTTTATCAGCTGCAAATTTGGTATGCATGTGTTCTGGTGCACCTCATGGGCTGGGTCTTGTCCTTAAGCCAAGGAAAATATCCTGTACCCATCAGCCACGATGATGTGTCTTCCTTTTATTTTAAGTAATAGCACATTTATGGGGGATTTATCAAAATACAAGAATCTACAACCTATTGGAAAACAGCAAGAAGATTTGTATAACCTAGAATCACTGCAAATTGTATGCTATGTAATTGTATTTATAAGAAATTAATATCTGTCTTCTTTTGTTTAGGAAGTCTTTATGGCCCTACATATACCTAAAAGTAACTCAATGACAGTGATTTCACTATTCCTGTATAGTTTTCTTCCTTCATGCATTCTCTAAAACTATTTTAACAATTCTGGGATAGTTTTACAAGGGCAAAGCAGCAAATGATTTTACCCTTCCAAAATCTTTGTGATGATTCAGAAGCAGAGTTCAGAGCATGTGACACATTGGGTTAGAAAATGTAAAATTAATAAATAGAAAGCTATTCAGAGAAAGCACTCTAAAAATGATGAACGGCTTGTAGGAACTGATTTATGAGGCAAGAACAGAAGTTAGGTAAGTAGAGGTTGGGTGAATGGAGGGACTGAACGTGTCTTCAAATCTGTGCATGAGCAGTCAAAGAGGAGCTTTTTGTGTATTCAGGGTTGGGGACTAGACAAAAGAGGTGTTTTAGGGCTGCCAAGATAATGAGAGGGTAGAACTACGGAACAAAGTTGTTAAGATTTGTGAAAAACTGAAAGGTAAATAGAAACTGATTGTTAAAGAGAAAATTTTTTATATATATATATATATATACATACATATATATATACACACATATTCAGCTTTGTTAGACTGGTCAGTCTATTGTGTCGATAGATTATTTCACTTCTTTGTAATTTGGTTTTGTGAAAACACTACAGGAGGATGAGAAGCTGTTCTTTATTGGAAGAAGGTGGATGACTTTTTTTAAAAGTCTTTTTAAATCTTGAATATCAATGCTTCATGAAAAAGCAGCATGTGCTCTGTGTATGAGTCTTGTTATTGGGCATTACTAATTTTTCCTTGACATTTATTATACCCAGAAATAGGAATGCAGTCTAGGTACAGCAGCCAGTCCTTTCCTGTGATTTCATAGAACGTCAAGTGAATTGGCTCAAAAAGGCTGGCAGTTGTGTTAAATGATGGGTTTATGGCTCAGTAGGGTTTCAGTACCTCACTCACCTTAATGAAAAAACAATGCCTAATTAATTAAATTGCACCTATCAGTTGTTAAATGACAGTTACTAGCACCATTCTTAAGGACTTCAATGGACTGGAAACTTGAAAAATCTTGATTTTGCCTTACCATAATAAATATGTCTCTGATTCTTCATTCTTTAGTACATAAGACATAACAAACATGGTGATAAAATTGCTTACATTATTTCTTTTGCGTGCTAAAGGAAATAAAATTCTTAGTGTACAATAAGTAAATTAAGTGGGTTGACTGTGGCTACCTGCCAGGTGACTGCCAAAGTGCTTTATCACTCCCTGCCTCAACAGCACAGGAGAGAAAATAGAACAAAAGGCTCATGGGTCAAGATAAGGACAGGGAGATATCACTCAGCAATTACCATCATAGGCAAAACAGACTCAACTTGAGGAAATAAATTTAATTTATTGCCAATCAAATCAGAGTAGGATAATAAGAAATAAGAACAAATTTAAATCTCCCCCTCCCTCCCCTTCCCAGTCTGAACTTTGCTTCTGATTCTTCTACCTCCTTGCCCCAAGCAATAGAGGAGGATGTGGAATGGGAGTTAATGGTCAGTTTATGCTATTCTTTCCTCCTCACACTCCTCCCCTGCTCCAGCATGGGGCCCTTTCCGCAGGAGAAAGTCCTTCATGAACTGTTCCAATGTGGGTCCTTCCCAGGAGCTGCAGTTCCTTGTGAGCTGCTTTAGTGTGAGTCCCTTCTGTGGGGTCACAAGTCCTGCCACCAAACTTGCTCCAGTGTGGGCTCCTTCCCATGGGGCAACAGGTCCCAACAGGAGCCTGCTCCCTTGTTGGCTGTCCCTGAGGTCTCAGCTTCCTTCAGGGCATATCCACATGTTCTGGTGTGAGTCTCCTCCACGGGCTGCAGGTGGATCTCTGCATCCCCATGGATCTCCATGGGCTCAGGGGCACAGCTGCCTCATCCTGGGCTGCACCATGGGCTGCAGGGGAACCTCAGCTCTGGCACCTGGAGCAGCTCCTGCCCCTCCTTCTGCCTTGCCCTGGGTGTCTGCAGGGCTGTTTCTCACATATGTTCTCAGTCCTCTCTCCCAGATGCTCTTGTGCAAGGTTTTTTACCCTTTCTTAAATACCTTCTCACGGAGGTGCTGCCAGTGTTGGTGATGGGCTCAGCTTTGGTCAGTGATGGGTCTGTCTTGGAGCTGGCTGGCATTGGCTCTGTTGGACGTGGGGGAGCTTCTGGCATCTTGTCACAGGATCTACCCCTGTAGACCTCCTGCTGCCAACACCTTGCCATGCAAACCCAGTACAGTAAAATGAGAGGGGTTTTTTCTGTAGAAAGTCATGCGGTACACGTGACAATGGCATAAATTCTGAAATTCCCTTTCTATACTTTCTCAGCAGAAGGACCTGTTGTCACTGTGGTTTTGAGGAGGACAACCACCTTTGGATTGTGATACAAGGGTTTTGACTGTTGTGGAAAAGTAATGTTTTGTGTTTTTCTCCTTTCGGTTTTACAGTCATCTCAGTCTTGTGTTACAGCCCATCAGCAGGAGCTGTTTTCATGTGTGTGTATGTTAACATCTAGGCCCTTACTTCCCTCTTGAGCTCAGTTTCATCTCTTCCCGAACATTAAGGAAATGCCTTTTTTTCTGTTAGCGTTGTTACTCTCAACCTTTCTGAGGCGCTCCCTCTGCTTTCTGTCAAAGGGCAGACATTATAAGGAAGGAAATTCAGGCAGTGGCATCTCCCTTCACTTCTGTTTGCAGCAATCCTAGAAGTGCTGTTGTTCCTCTTGTGAGTGAGGAGGTTTTCGTGGTCATTACCTTTCTGGAGGTGATTTTTTTGCTGCCGCTGTGCAGGAAAGCAAAGGATATTCAGGATAGGGACACGTGCACAGAGCACAGATTACTGGAACCGTGTACCTTAACTTATTAAAGGAAGAAGTGTGAATTACCTTTTTTAACTCTGGGATTCAAGCTTCGTGTAATAATCTGCAGCAGCCGGGTGTGGTAGGGGACCAAGTCCCACGAGTGCATGCTAGCTCTCTTCTGTGCTTGGCAGCTACAAATTAATATTCCCCATTTTATGCTGGTATAGGCGTGTTGATTTGCACTGACAAGAGATTTGTATTCTCAAAACCTTTTTCAGTTACAAAAATGAGAACTTTGGTCCGGGAAAAATCTCAGAGACTCTTCAAAGTAGGGTTTTTATTATATAATCTCACGGAGTATATTTGGAGGAGGTTTACTTTGACAGTATCACTTCATGTTTTTCAAAGTCTCTCGCAGTGGGAGTGTGTTTTCATAGTGTCCTGTCTGGCTCTACTCTGTGGGTGACCTCGTGCCGTGTGCCACAATGTGATGAGGTTACATTGCTGTTAATAAAAAGTGAACAGTAGCTTGAAATGTATGTGGAGGGAGGAGAAAGCTTTGGAAACCATTGGAATGAGGAGTATTTTGAATGGATTTTTGGTATTGACTTTCTATCCACAGCCTGTCTCGTTCTGCTGTCTTTATTTTTTTCATCATTTATTTACAACTAATGTAGAATGACCAATGAAATCAGGCCAGAATTTGCTTCTTAATCAAGATGGTGAAAATGCATTAGATATCTATAGAAGTTTCCATCTTTATATTGATAATGGAAGCTCACATTGTTTTCATAATGGTTCTCTGCAGAGACAAAATACATGAAGGTTTCATCAGCAGCAATCTAAGAGTTACTATTTTGCTATTAAATAAAGTTTAATCTAGCTTAAAAATTTGAGTCAGAACACAGCAATTGGAATCAGTGATGCTCATTCAACCCTCCTTTTCTTTCTCTTCATTCAGGATGAGATCTTTGTTGATTCACCTCCCTCTGCAGTGTACGAATAAGTACGTACACACGCACAGAGACTATTCAGTAGGGTTGGTTCAAAGCCCATTAAACTCATAGTGTCTTTCTGTTAACTTTCACAGGGATTACTTTAACCTGATGTATGCCTTTGCCACTGCCCTGCTGTGCAGTCCTGTATTTTACAGAGAATTTTGCTGGGTTTTGGAAGAACTGGTAAAAGCCAGCCATGGCCATGCTGGAATTGGGCCTTATTGCTGATAACATGCTCTGAAATTTATGTAATGGTGCTGGCAATAAAACAGTAATTCACTATCACAAATAACAACATAATGCTGCCTCTGCTCCCAGCCTCTACTCCCAAAGGTGTGCTGTGTACTACAAATTAAAACCCTGCTTCTGGAAAGCTCAGGAAGCTTGTTTGCAGTGAGCCTCTTGGCAGGAGGGCCTGTGCCCGTTCAAGATCTTCCATTAAAACATCAACCAAGCAACACACTCCCTCCCAGACAGCTTTCATGGCTGGGAGGGACTGGCTCTACACCTGTCTGCTCCATCCTTTCTTTGTGCTCTGACCACTTGTCTTGGTGGAACTTGAGGGAATCTGGGAGTGTATTCCTCAGTAGCTGATACTGATAAAGGAAATGTATGTAAAACATACATTGTAAAACTCTCTCTGATGATGGACTGTGTAGTGATTTAGATGAAGAGTTACTAGAAATGAAATATTAAGGATCTGGGTGTTCCAATTCCTTCTTTTTTTTAACTGCAGCTAAACATGTGACTGTGTTATCAAAGGGGAAAGCATTAAATCACCAGTTCAATTTCATAGCCAAAAGGAAAGCAATTAAAATAAAATTCCTACTAAGTGTTGAGGCAGGACATAAAGTTGCAGGTAAAGAATATTTTTATCATCAGCTGTTGGATTCCCCCCACCCCCACCCCATGTTACTGTTCCTCTTATTAATCTCACCTCAGGTAATGCCTAAGGAATGCAGTACTGTTGCAATCTCCAAACCAAAAATGCCTCTTTTAGTAACTAGTGCTATAAATCACACCTGATTATCATATTTGCTTGGGTGAGAGATGCATCTTGCACTTTTCAGTTATGTCAATTAAGATTGTGTTTATAGGGAAAAATATTCATAATATCTAAAATTAGGTGTTTTTATTCTGCTGATGTTTCATTGTTTATTTTTACATTGTAGATGAAATTAAATTTTAAAAGACAAAACAATAAGACTAGATTGCATAGCAAGGATGTGGAACACAGAAATGTGTTTAGCATGGCTCTGAGGGATACTTGGAAAGGAACTGTTTTGCAATGATCCATAATTTCCTTATCTGAATATGATATTTGTTTCTGATCTTCTGTGGAACCTGATTAACAGGGAATAATTTGGACCCATGAAAATAAAAGCAGTAAATCCTCTATCATGTGGAACCACCTGGTTTGAATTATGTGGCAATGAAGAGGCATTGCTGCCAACTCAGCAGTGGTGATGAGTCTGCCACTTCAGTGTTTCCTCATGGATTTTTCAGCAGAGCTGGACAGGGGAACAAGATGTGATGGAAACAGCTGAATAATGAATTGTTGAAAAGATGTCAAGAGAACAGTTAGGAAAATGAAGGCCGTAAATAGAGAAGATAGGGCACAGCTGGTGTTTGCCAGCATGGGACAATATTGTTCTGTTACCTGTGTGCTGCACAAATAGTCCTTGAGTGAAAAAATTACTTCAGTGCAAAATTGTGGAGTATTAATTTGATATGTTTTTTGCTACTAACATATTATCTGTCTCATTTATTATAACAATATATACTAAAAGTCATTATAAAAGACTAGACTAGTAGTTGTCCAGGGACAACTGTAGTTTTTTTCAGACATGATAAAGACACCACCCCAAAAAGCCCCATAGAGTTTTCATAAGCCATTTAATTTTTCAGAGAGCTACAGCATCCTTCAAAATGCCACAATAAAATGTTGCTGTGGGCACAAGGATTCTAAATCAATTACATGGGCAGCCTTCTACAATTTATCATTTGAAGATAGCATCTGTGTGGATTTGAAGGAGTAAGCCAGTCAATATGGCAGGATGTAGATAGAAGGAGGCAAACTGGGTAAGAGTGTTGGGCAAAAAATAGAGAGTGAAAGAAAAATGGTGGGTGGTGGCATAAGACACGTGCTGATGGAACAAGATATTTAATATAATTACTCTCAGTATAACGGCATGAAGAAAGAATTGCTCATTTTGATACAGTAATCCATTGTTCAACCCTAGCCATTAGTAAAATCAGATAGAGGGGATTGAAAAGGTAAGCTATGAGCTGAATGAAAATGGATAGAGTTATTTCAGTGTATTGTACTGCTTGGCTAATACAGGTGAACAGAAGATTAGAGAAAAACAGCATTTCCCTCACCCCTTCCACCCTCCCCCTATATAAGCATCCACTGGTATCTCTCAGAATGTTTGGAAAGATTAAAAAATAACAGTAAATAAGGAGGTGAATCTGTTACAGAAATCTTGCATTCCTTTTCCGACAGCATTATTTATTTCATCAGTGCTTGCTGAGATCCAGGAGTTTCTTTTGTAAGTGAAATCAAAGCCAAAGCAAGCCTGGCTTTGGGAGTACATTTATGTAGTAAAGTAGGAGCAATCTTTTTAGGGAGCAGAGCTATTTTCCTGAGAACGAGGTGATTATTTTGCTTTGTTTTCTAATGGTCAGTAATATATTTGTGAGCAGTAGCAGCATAACCTTTTATTTGTAGTAGACTTATGTAATGGCAAGTCTTACAGCTAAGCATGAGGTAGTTAGATTTAGAATGAATTCTTGTGCATTAAGAGCCTTTGAAGAAGAAAAATGGGTGAAAGAGTGGTACTAAGGGAGAGTACTACTGAGGGAGAGTAGTCCAGTTAGATTTATTATATATAACTCTTCCCACTTCTTTCCCTGTAGTAATTTGGTGAGGTTTCCATCCTGGGTTCTAGCCAGGGGAAAGCAATTAGGTCCCTCTGTGTCCCAGGGAAGCAAATTGTGCTGCACTGGTGAGCACCATTTCTGTAAGGGAATGGACTTCACAGATATTTACGTGTTTGTTGGTCTGTGTGGATTCACGAGGGAACATGTTCAGGTCAGACCCTTGTCATTGTACTCTGGGTTTTAGCAAGGGAGTGGAGGAGAACAGTGTCAGACTGCTGATTCCAAACTTCAAAGCTCGCAGTTGCCCAGAGATGTGCTGTGCTGGCAGACTGGGACAGGACAGCTCACAATTTACTGTTTGGCTTGTCAAACCATCTTTGGTGGAAAGAATTTGTCCCACATGCACCTTGTGAGAAGCCTTTTTTTCCCCACTATCTTCTCCTCAACAACTAGGAGATTCCCAAAACATCTCCTGCTTTCTGGAAAAATATACAGCATGCCTGATGGAGGTCAGGAAAAGCCAATGGTTTTTGATGTTTTCTGTATTGTTTAATTTGTGTTGAACTGCCAAACACGATTATTGTGGTGAAGTTAAGCAATATTTTCTTTATTGGGTACATGTTGCTGTACCCATGCAGGCATTTATTATATCTACAATGATGAACCTTAGGAACAGCGACATTTTACTTATCACATCCGTAGAAATGTTTATTTATTCCTAAATTAACACTTGGAGAGAAGCTTCAAGAAAACTTCTCTTCTGGAAAAGATAACATGTACAAATATGGATATTTACTAACTTTGAAAAAGTATGGGTGATGGATGAAAGAATTTATAATGTGAAATACTGAACACAACATCTTTTATAAAAATAATAAAAAGACCAGCAATTTTTGAGCTGTTTTTAAGATAAAATTTATATGAAAAAAAATGCTAACATCATCATGGGACTTACAGCTACATGGGTTTATTTCTAATTTCATATTTTTATAAGAGAAGCTTTCAAAATGCATTATATTTGAATGGCATTCTTTTTCTGAGTTTCTCTCTTACCTTTCTCTGAATTTAGCTCTTACCTGCTGCAGAGTCCTTGGCAGTATTGTCAGGACCATTGCTCTGACTATGGATAGAGAGAGCACAGGTCTCTGCTGCTTCGTTATGTAGTGCTGTTCTCAGAGGATACAGCAGTAGCTCTGTAACCCCTGAAATCTCCTGTGTACAACTCTGCTAAGAGTAAACAGCTGCTCCTGCTGTAGGCTTGCAAAGTTCTGACAACTCCTGTAGGGCCAGCACCAGTTTATGTGGGATTACCTCCATTTTAGTTGAAGTGGTCTGATGATAATCAGCAGAAGTTGCATAGAATCACAGACTGGTTTGGGTTGGAAGGGACCTTAAAGAGCACCTACTTGCAACCCCCCTGCCATGGGAAAGGACAGCTTCCACTAGAACAGTTGCAGGGATCGGGCACCACGGCTCCTCTGGGCGTGCTTCTCTTGTCTCACCACCCTCACATGGAAGAATTTCTTCCCAATATCTAATCTAAACCCACCCTCTGTCAGCTTGAAGCCTCAGAATGAAGCAGTTTCTCAGTATTTCTCCCAGGCTACCTGTCATTACATCTTGCTCTTTTCAGAGCACTTAATACAGTTCAAGAGGCATCAGTCATCATCATCTTTTTTTTTTTTTTTTTTTTCCCTGTCTGAAGGACACAGGTCGTTTCCCTGAAATACAAAATTCTTACTTCAAGTAGCTGCTGGTATTCCTGAGTATATTAAAATACCTGGGGGTGTCAAAGAACCTCTCTGCCATAATGTCCATGAGAGGATGTAAGAAATGTTCCTCAGAATCCACAAATCCCTTATAGCACAGTGTCCTCAAAGGCATTGGTCTGCCTTGATGAAGTCCAAGGGGCCAGGGAGTAGCTGGAGAGCAGGGAAGGTGGCACTGACTTGGGTAAAAGTCCTGAATCCTGCTGGCCAGACAGACTCCCAAACTGGGAAGTGGCTTGCTTGTTACGTGGCCTCTCATGAGCCACTGAGGGGAAGAGCAAATTCAGCAATGTCTTTAAAGAAAAATCCTTACACCCACTCAGGCACACTCCTTAGGAGCCTGTTCTGCTGCTGTGCATTCTAAATAGAAATATCAGTATAGTTTCAAAGAATAATTAGAAGGAAAAAATTAAAAGGCTTGAATAATCCCAGATAAAGCAATCTTTTTTAACTTCAGTTAGTTCTAAACATCATAGCAGCTGCTACAGTAGTACAAGAAGAATTTTGACTTGTTTTTCCTAGTTGCTTTGGCGTGTTTGAGCAAATGACTGAGCTGCTGTTGTTAGCCAAAACCTGTTTCCCCAAATGTTTCATTCTGCTTTCTGTGATTATTTTTAATCTGTGTTCTCTTAAGCTGTGTGATCATATGTGAATTCTGGCTGCGTATTTTTTAAAATAACTTATTTGCAGCTGTCAGAGATACCTTATGAATAAGTTATCAACCATCCCTAAGAGCTGTAGCTGCAAACATCTAAAAAAAAGTAATAGTTATAAGTCTGTGAACATTTTCTGTTAATGTATTTATCAAATGAATGCACTTAGGGTTAAAAAAACAGCTCCTTTCTGTTAAAAACAACACCACATTACTTATATTTTCTTTAACATTAACACATCAGTGGCAGCTTTTGAACTGATTGAAATGATCTTTTAGGAAAACTTCAATTTAAATAAATTGTATTTATCCTAAGAGATCTCAAGGTGCTTTGGGACCATCCCACCAAACCAGTGCAGCATAATTTGCCAGTGTAATGATGGAAAGCACAAAGGAGAGTGGAACTGCAAATTTTCAGTTTTCCTTAGAGAGAAGCAGAATTTAGTAGCATAATAAAAGGAAAAACCTCTTGCTGAGAAGGACACTAGATAGTCTGAAGATCAAGATTTAAAGAGCTGAGTGCTGCCGTTCAAGATAGGATTGTGTTGTTTTGAGGAATGATGACCCAAAAAGACTATAGATTAAATTCCCTGACTCCAAAGAGTTGGGCAATTGGTCAGATCATTGGAGATTCAGGCTATGGAAATAAATTTTTTTTTTATGTTTTCATTTTTTTCAGCAAAAAATCATTAAGTAAAGAGACTAATGACTTGTGTATTATTGTAAGCAATAACAAGGATGGGGAAGGGGATTGTATTGTACCTAGGCAATATTTTAATGTGTAAGTCTTCACTAGGACGGATTTTAGGAAACAACCACGTTCCTGGGCAGTTTACCACTGTAGCTGAGAAACAGGTAGCAAAATGTTGTGATCTCTTTTTGAGAAAAATCTGTTGCTTCCTTGAGTGTGAATGGTAAAAGTATTTAAGCTTAACTCTATTGAAATAAAGACCAGAAAGGTACCTTCACTTGAATTTTTATTTTTGTCCTTCTCGGGAATGTTACGATTGTTCAAGGCTGGGCTGCACTGGAAAGTATGACTGTTCAAGTGTGATTTGCATGTGAATGTGTGCTTTAAAATATTCATTTGTTTTGTTGTTTAACCTGATAGTTGTACAGTTTCCATCCCTAGAGGGGCAGTTAAATAGACAGAAAGCAGATTTGGAATATTGATACTCTTGTCCTGATCATAAAGTGGGTATATCGATGTAAAGCACTTCTACTCTGTGCCCAGAGGAGGAGGCTGCACCATTTTAATGATGCTCTAAAAGTCAAAGTGATAATACTTCCTGTTATTACTATATTGATAGTTATTTTATTGCCTTTGGATTCCCAGGTGATGCTACACCAGCCCTAATTTATGAAGGCATTTTTTGCTAGTTAGTTACTTAATGACATTAGGGTAATATTTCTCAGCCTTGTTGAAAGGGACTTTTTTCTTTGGCTTATCTGCTCTTGTTTTGGGCTCTTTCCCTGCCTCTGACTGATCAGTAGCTCCATCCCCAAGGCAGAGAGTTGCACTGCTGCCCTGCCTTGGAGGAGATGAATTGCTACCAAGGAAGCTGGTAAACAGTTGTTGGTAAACACTTTTAAGGCTAACCTAAACATTTGCTGCCATTAATTAGTCTCTGCTTACTCAGGCAATTGGGGGAGGCTGAGCTGCTGCCAGCTCATGGGGAACTGCTGACTGCTGTGCCTAATGCTTTATGGCTCCCTGAGGCTTCTAGTGCACAATTTGAGAAACCAGGCCTGTGCTAAAGGTAAAAACCAGGTGTGGGGTATGTTAGATGCATGAGAGGTAGGAGAAAGAAGACAGGCAGTGGGAGAGTGAAAAGGAATAGAAAGGCAAGTGGAGCTTAAGTCAAGTGAGTCTGACAGTGGAAAGGAGGTAAGAGCAGGAGAGGACAGAATCAGGGAGAGTTTGGAGAGCAAGTAAATATAATGAACAAGGAGCTGCTAAGTCAGTGGAGTGAAAATGGCACGTGTTCATTTTTGCATAAGCATAAGGTGGCCAAAATTTTAGGACCTGTCTCATGCTCCACTGCTGTTGTGCTGTGCTGTTTTGGAAACTTCATTGATATTATTGATTCCATCAGCTTGTGAACGTAGTTTAGGATTTAATGTTATTTAAATAGTAACGCTGTTTGATTTCACATTTTTAAAAATCCTGATTATTTAGACCACGGTCTAATACAGTTCAAGTCAGTGCATAGTACTGGCTTGAATAAAAAGAGTGGAAGTGAAACCTCCCCCCCCCCCATTAATAATCATGAATTAGAGAGCAGAGCTTTCTGCAAAGCTGGGGTTTTTTCCCCTGTTTTTGGTTTTCTGCCTTTGCTTCCCTACAGAGTTCCCGAAAATTCTAATTTAATTTGGCCAAATACAGTCCCCAACTGGAAAGTGAGAAACTGGGAGATACTTGCAAATAGAGTAATTGATTCTGATACTAATACGTAATCTGTTAGAGCTCTGGAGCACTTGTTTCATTTTGCTTTGGTTTGTATGTTACTGTCTTTCAGTAGTTAAACTGAAAATTAAGCCCCAAACAACAGGTGATGACACAACTAATGTGTAAAGGGAATTATTGTTAAAGTGCATGCAAACAGTGGTGGACAGTTCCAGAGGCAGAGAGTGCTTTGTTTAAAGATTGATCCCTCGTGGTTATTACAGGACTAACAGTTTAAAAAACAATAGGTCCATTTCACCTTTGGCTGAATGGACAAAACTTCCACTGCCATTAGTAGGAACTGTGCCTTCTTTACAGCTGAAATTATTGTGGTTTGATGGGACTTCTTGGAGAGGACAAACAGTAAAGAGATGCTCTAGTTGAGATCTGGTGTCTCTGTGTCATCCTTAAACATTACAGATATTTAGCAATAGGATTCTAAGTCAGGCATGAAAAGAGTTAAGTGGTTTGGACAGTTTGTAAAGTACATTTGCAGATGAGAAAGCCTCTTTCCTTGGCCATGGGTTGAACAGCATTTGTATTGTCTTTCCCTCCCACCTTGCTCTGTTGGTTGGTTGGTGTGAGGTGACGCAGTGAGGCAAATCTCCTGTCAGGTGCTGGGCAGGCAGCTCCACTGAGATACTTCCCTTGTGTTTCATCCCAGTGTACTCACAGCATTGCTGAGTGCACTGGCACAACTGATAAAAGGTATTGTCCTCTATTATTGCCTGTGAGTTCACAAACAGTATTTATTGCAGTAAAGAGTAATGGTGATAGCTAATGAGCTGTAGGGTGTGTGAGTAATGCTGTAAAGAGAGCTCTGCACTGACAGTGAGCCCTGTTTCACTGGCTGCTGAGGAGACACTGGAACCCAGTAGGATACCAGTCACTTCCCAGGCCAGCCCACCCTGTAACACACCAGTCCTTGCTGAAAGCTGGAGCCCAAATGTCTGTTGTTGCAAAGTGTGAGCTGATGTAGATGGAAGCTGGTGATATGTGCATGATAATTATGCTGTGTCAAGTCTCATTTTAAAGACCATAAGTATACCTTTTTAAAAGAAAAACAAAGTACTTCACCAGCCTAGAGAGAAACATAAATCATGTATTTTTGTCACCTCAAAAGACCACTAGAAGATGAGCTTTAATATTTCAAATGCGACAAGCAATCCATACACATGAATCACAATTTGAGTTCCATTACAGCTGAGCTGATACATACCACTGTGTGCTTTATGGGTTTTACTCTAACAACATTAAGTAAAAACCCAAAGCTTTTTGTGATGAGTACCTAACCTTTTACAAGAATTTGTAGAGTTGTGGTCCAGAGCAACAGATTTAGTGTTGCCCTACAGGCTTTAATAAGAAAATTCTGTTGCCAGTTTTGACCTCTCAATATTATTCTCTCTAAAGAAAATGCATGTATTAGTAGAAGGCTAACACTGCAAAGGTAAAAGAAAATCTGAAATGATGAAAGGCTTTATGGAAAATGTAACCCTCAAAGCTTGCAAAGACAGTTAAATAAATGAACAAAGTTTGAAGAGACAGATCTTTTTTTTACTTCTGCTTCCTTTGTTAGGCCCAGGCTTTTTCTTCCTGGGCTCTGGAACTTCTGCAGCAACCCAGTGCCAGTTTTTCTCAATTCTTCTATTTATAGTCAAGTCATCATTTGAAGTCCTTAGTCTCTTTTTGAGATATTCTCTCATGGCAGTATTTTCATATAGGTTGTGAGTTTTCTTTTTATCTCTGGGAATTCTCATATTTTTTGTTACAGCAATCTGGGCCTTTCTTGCAGTGAATCAAAGTTCAAATTCCTTCACCTTCGAGACTTAATCCTCTCACTTCCCCTTGGGGGAAGAAAGAGAAGTGTAGTGAGGGAGCTGGAGATGAAGGGTAGTGCATAAGGTTAATTTTCAGGTGAATTGGTTGCTGTTCTGACATTCTTGCTTTCTTTGCAGACATCTTTTCATTCCTTTTCCTTTTATGCTAGAAAATTATTAGATATGCAAGAGAAATACTCCTCAAAGCTTGCTCCAAAAGCCTATTAAAAATAGTCTGCAAGCAGATCAGTGTGAACACACGTCAACACCTGAGTGTTTCCCAAGTGGCTCCAGCACTCAGTGGTGTGATAACAAGACATGTGGGAGGATTTTTCCTGGCTTTTATCTTTCATATATTGATGCTCCTGACTTTTTAAAATTCATTTCATCAAGTGGCACTGCAACTGAAACAACAGAAATGCAAGAATGAGATAGTTTAAGGTGTTTGCAGTGGTATACAAAGTATTTTGCCTGCAGGCCATCATTTCTAATTCATCCCAAGTTGGCAGCAGTCAGAAATCGCTGCCAGCCGACAGCTGTTTGCTGGCCAGCACGAAGAGATTTAGCTGGTAGCTCCTGCTGGACAGATGTCTGTAATGTTGAAAGTGTGAGTGTAGCTGGCATGTGTTTCATTTTCAGAGCCTGGAAAATGGTGGGGGGTGTATCTCAACTGCAGCTGCTTCAGTTTAGGAAGGTTGAACCAGATACCTGATTTTAGGTAACCAAGAACTCAGCATCTGCACAATGAAATTCTTCCCCCATTTTGGGGCTGAATGCTGGTGTTTTGGTGCTCATCACTTGCTGTGTTTCCAAGCACTGTGTGGAGGGAGAAGGGAGACTGTAGATGGCTGTGCAGAGGGATGTGGTAGGAGGCTGCACTGCGGGGTGACCAACTCATTGGCGCTCCACAAGCTGAGGAGGTTCTTCAGCTGTGTTGTCAATTGATACCTTTCTTAAATGGGAGCAATCAATAACAAGAAGAAAGTAACTGGGGGGAGAAACGTCTCTGAGTCATCTTTCTTTGTGTTGGACGTATGTAACACTAGAATTAATATTTTGAAAACCATGAATTACTTCATGTAAAATCTGTGCTGCTAAGCAGAAAATCTATCCTGCTGAGAAAAAAAAAAAAAGGAAAATTCTTCAGTATAATGTCTGGTTTTGTGGAAAAGGAAGGGGGAAGATTTTACAGTTTACAATATCACAGAGCTTTGAGATATTTAAACAGGCAAGTAAATGATAGGTTTGAGTCACTATTGTGAAAACAGTTTTGGATTTTGGATTTGCAGCAGCAGTAGGGATTGCTTAAGCAGAGACATGAGGTCAAGGTTTTGCTGCTCCTTAATCGTCTTTTTTTTGCTTTGACCTAATGGAAACCATAAAAGGGGCTTCGATGACTGGTTCAGTCTTCTGCTTGTGTAGACGTGGGGAAGTGGCACAGAGCCCTGGCTAGTAACTCCTGCAGCAGAACCGTGTGTCAGGGACAGGGCATTGCCAGGGCACTTGGGTGAAGCTGGAGGTGTGGAGCACTGTTCAGCTGCGCAGTGGAATCTGCTCCTGCATTGTCCTGGCACTGGACAATGCGTGGCATATCTGACCAGCACTGCAACTGATGCCATGCTGTCCAGAGCTACTGTGCCTTTCATAGATTTTCAGTGTTGCATACTTTGACACTATTTTATGTGTTTGAAAACTGCATCAGTTTTTGGTTTTTAACATTGCAAAATCCCCCAAGTGCATGTGTTACTTTTCCAGAATTAAAAAAGAAATAATGTTTCATGAGTAATAGTGGGAAGGAACACATTGCTATAAAGCAGGAGTTTCAGCTCTGTTTTAAGGAATACTTTTTACTGAATTTGCCTTGTTTTTTAGTGCTGGTGTTTAAACAGATTGCCTTTGGAGCTGTAAATGGAATTTATTTTCTGTAATGTTACGTTATTCATTGCACTACGTCTGACTGTAACTTCCCTGCGTGGTTCTTCCCTGCAGACATTGATGAGTGTGCTGCCAAGATGCACTACTGCCACGCCAACACCGTGTGCGTTAACCTGCCGGGGTCCTACCGCTGTGACTGTGTCACGGGATACGTCCGTGTGGATGACTTCTCCTGCACAGGTGAGCTCGGAGCAACAGCAGCAGCCCTGCTGCACCCTGCATCCCGTGTCTGTTCCCTACCTTCTGCCTCGTCCCAAATGCCACACGCCAGCTGGCCCTCTGCCAGCATGAAATTTAGGCACAGGTAGGGTAGATAAACGCGGTAGGAAGTGCCTTTCCCCTGTGTGGGCCCTTTGGGATTAGCTTGGAAGGTGGCTGAAGGAGGCCTGTGATGCACCCACGGAGTGCTCTTGCCAGCCAAGACACGGTCCCTTCGTGTCCCACGTCTGCCTGCTGTGCGAGGCACAGAGGCTGAGATCACATGTGTTGTGAGAAGAAATAAGACTTCATCAGCCGTGCTTTGAAACTGGTCAGTGGATTGAAACATGAGAAATTACTCAGGAGGAGAAGCTTTCTGGACAGAGCCGAGACAAATATGCGAGAGGAAAACTGCAATGTATAAAGTTCTTATATCCAGTTATTGTTAGACGGTTTGGAAATTGTTGTTAATGCTGAGAATTAATGTCTCAAGAACTATGATGTGTTGTTCAGAAAAGACAGTAAATGAATAGTATTAGACAATAAATCTAGTTGGTTTTTTTTTAAATACCTGTCGGCAAAATGAGCTCTAAAACTTCCTAGTGGAAAATAGGCAGGGTTTCATTTCCATTTAGGGGTTTTTAAGGGACCTTCTCTGGCAGACCTTCTCAGAAAAATGTGAGAAGCTGCTGAACTGCTCATCCCAGCTCTATCTAGCTGGATAACATCTTTCAATCACGCTCCAGAAAGTCTGATTTTGGGATTATTTTGATGGTGCACCTGTCATGCAAAGGAGGGAAATATCAGGTAGATTTATTGAAATGGATATAAATCAGCTCGACACAATACCATGTTTGGAATGGTGCTGGGTGAGCTGTTTTCTGAAGTGGAAAGATGGCACAGGAGTATTCAAAATGAGAATGATTTCCAGCCTGGAATAACTACATTGTAATGCATGTTATCCTTAGGGAAGGTCATAGGAAATGTTGACTTTCTTGATGACAGCATGTCTTTTAGCTAATATTATATAATTTATAAAACTGTAGGAAAGTCCTGCTCACCTCTTGAGAGAGACTGATACTAAATAGCTGTCAGGAAGTTGATTTTTATTTTGCCCAAATAGTCATTGTTTCTGTGTAATCTCTCTCTTTTTAGTTTTTCTTGATCTTTTACATTGTGACATGACAGATTCAGACCTTAAATTCTGTGCTGTGTGAGGTATCAACCTTCACAGTGACAGGGAGAGTGGTTTTGATGATCTGACTCTTGCTTTTCCATATATGCACTACTGATTTCCTCATGTGCCTTTCTTTCCAGCAAGGCACTGTCATTAGGCATGCAAAGGGTATAGAAAGCAAGGTATTTGTGATACACTGGAAAAGTGTGAAGTAGCAAGGCAACTTTCTTGACAGTAATGGGGGAACATTCACTTACAGTGCATGCACACAAAAAATCCAGAGCAGGTATGAAAACAAATAATAGAATGAAGGAGACAACTATTTCTTGCAGGTTTATTGTCTTGTGAAAAACACTTCATTTTTGGCATCGTAGTTAAGAAGCAGAGCAAGTGCGTTACATAGATCAGGAGAAACTTGGTTCGTTGCCTGTTGTATCTAGAAATAATTGTTTGTTATAATATTAAATGTAGTTAAAATAAATACTGCACAATAGAAGCACTAATCCTGTCTCTGTATTTCACATTATGCTTAAACAGACTTTTAGCAGTAATAGCAATGGTTAAAAAAAAGCAATAATAAAAATAATCGGGCAGCAAATACTTAAGTAATTTCCCCTTATACTGACAACAAATGTTTAGCAGGCACAATAGACTGTAGCTATTACTCAGGTTTTTAAAATTTTGTTACTCTTCTTTCAAACAAAATAGATGAGAAATTTTCTTGTTATTGAACCGTGTGTTTGGAGACAAATAGGAAAGCCTGAGACTAGGTATTCTGATTAAAGTTGTGTGTGTATGGGGTAAGGCTCTAAGGGGTTCAGGATAAAGATGAAGTTTCAGATGTGAGTGCTTAAGGCACATGCATGTTATTGCATGTATTTTGTGCACCGCTGACCCTAAATCAGAGTTATTCCATAGAGCAGGAGGTCTCATGTTTTGGGAGGCCTGAGTCTAGTTCATCAAGGGATAAGGTCACCTGCAGTTGAGCAGATTCTGTGTGTTGCTGAGCAGAGATCTGCTTGGTGGCTGATCCCCCAGCTCTGGCAGCTTTCAAAGGGTGGAAAGCAGCTGTATGTGGAAGGTATAAATCAGAAACAATTTTTAAGCTGAGTGAAATGTTTCAGTTTGATATTGAGGGGGCTTTATCTTTATAAAAAGAAATGGAATGACTAGTGAAACACTATGTCAATTTGAATTGAGCAAAATGAAATGCATTTGGCAATTGCTGAATTTTAAATATGCTGCTTCCAGTGTTTTCTTTAAAACACTGGATCTTAATGAAATTAAACTAATTGTTACTGGTTTGACATTGCTGGAAGTTTTTTTCCCCAAACAATTTTTGGATAATAGTTTCCAGCTGTGAAGTAGGAACTTCTGTGGTTATCAGTAAGAAGCTACTGTGTTGGAAGATGTGCTGATTGCATAGAAAATGCAGTCATAGGGACAGAGTGACTAAAACATTATTCTGGATGAAGTCTACAATTATATTAAACTCTCACCTGTGATTTAAAATCAAGTAGTGACTATTTTAATAAATAATCAGTGTTCAGTCTGAAATAAGCAAAAGACCTGGGATGATGAGGTATTGAGTCAGATTAATCAGCCCGGTAATAACTTCAACCTGTGTTCACCAAGACAGGAACATTAGCGTTTTTCTGCTTACCTGTTCCTAGGGCTTTGTGCTCTGAATGTTAATTAAGTTGTTGACTGAAAGATGGTTATATTAAGAAAAGTTACCCTTGTATAGGAACCTGCTTTTCAGTCTCTTCCTGTGGCACTGACAGGTTGTTTATCTGTTCTCTAGTAAATCACAGTCTTGTCCATTCTGAAACTGGCAGCAAGATTTGCTGCTCCAGATGTTCTCATTTGCTGGAATCTACTGATTTAAAGCATTTGATTGATTCCCACAGGTTTTTACCCTGGTTGCTTGTTGAAAAATAAGTTCTCTTGGGTTGCTTTCTTCTAACATAGCAGTTTGGGAGTTTGCTTCAGAAGTGCATTATTTTGTTTTATGCTTTTTGAAGCATTATAAATTACGCAATAAGAATATAATACTTTTATTTTTGGTGGGCTGCATCTGTTCTCTGGTATGATTAAAAAAAATCATTTGTATGATTTTCTGTAGGTTGAAACTAGAATATATAGTTTCTATATCTCACTGCCATTCAATCAAGTATGCAAATGCTTCTTCATCTTAATAAGCTAAGAAGCTATGGTATCACATGTATCATGCTGATAGGAAGAGAAAACAAGTGTGGGTAGGTTTCATCTCTTTTTGCATAATGTTGGCATTTTCTATGAAGACAATCACAACGATCACAAAAAAGATTCCTGGCCTTTAACAGCCATGAAAGCCGTTTGAAAAAGAATCACTAATTTTGCAGTGTTCTCCTTGGGGCTGCATGGAACACCGAAAACTTCCTCAAATCCTGCAGTCATTCAAAGAATAAGTTAGTTCATTTTATGTAGTCACTACTGGGCTTGAACACAGTATTATGTTTGGTTTGGGGTTTTTTTGTTTGCTTGTGTTTGTTTGGTTTTTGTTCAGGTTTTTTTTTAATTTAGTACAAATATTCACTGATTATGTAATAAAGCTTAAAGACCTTTTCAGATGAGAGTGCCAGGAGATTTTTCTTTCTTTATTTCCATGTGTTACTTGTGGTCATTCTTCTAAATGAAGAAGCCTCCTTTGGACTTGAGAATGTCTCAGCCTGTTTTTTCCAAGGTTTATCTTTTCAAGAAGTGGTATGGAAAGTTATCTGGCCATCCAACATGTCAGTAGTACCCATTCTGCCAAAATAGGGTGAGACCTATGCAAGCACCCTCCTCTTTATGCACCAAAGCTATGCTAGTAGATGTTTTTCTCTCTGAAAATAATCTACCTCCATATTTTACTGTTCTGCATGAGGTTTCAGTAGTGGACTGTGCTTTTAACTCTCTTTCAGTCCTCATTTGCAGTGATGACATTCCCAGCATTTCTTTAATGTTTGGCTTCTCAAAGCAATGAGTCACTAAAGTATTTGTATGTTACTTGCAAAAAGCAGATCTTTACCACAGGAAACAAGAAGTATTTTCAAAACACATAGTTCAGTATTCTAATTCTGTAAAAAGATTGATTTACATAGTAATATATTATTTAGAAGTCTTAGAATGGAAATATATTATTTAGAAGAAGTCTTAGAATGTAAATCTTAGTCTTGAGTTTATATTCTAATTTGGTTTACAGTATGGGTAGAGAAGAGGAAGTAAGAAAACCTACTGGTTTTTACTGAGGTTATCTGATTTGATACTGAGGTTGTCCTGTAAGTCCCTTCACTTCCATTCTGTGTGGTTTCTGGGGCAGCATTCAGTTTTGAATGTAGTGCACTTTTCAGAACAAGTCCTTCTGCAACATGTTATTAGAAAAGTTGTGCTTAAAGCACAGAAGAACACGAGAGTTCTGAGAAATCTCATTTTCAAGGGAAAAAGTCAGAAACCCTTTCTCCTGCTCTTCCCTTCTTCCCCTCCCCTATCTCTGAAAGGCAGCTCAACTGCAGAAATTTCCTCCTGTGATTAGAACAAATGTTCAAATTGTTTGCTATTACTAAAATTGATGCCTCTGTATCTTTGTTGCTGGGGTTTACCTGTCAGGTTCAAGGTGGTGTAGTTGACCCCATAATAATACTAATAATGCAGCAAGTTTCACCACAGTGAAGTGGCAATCTCAAAGGGCAGGTTACTGGCCTCACATCCAGAATCACTGTGTGTGTTTGTAAAAGACCTGAATAGAAGCTTTCAGCAGATGATTGATAATATGATCGCTCTTTGAAAGATAGTGCTGTTTCTGAAATCTAATCTACTGACCCTTTTTTCCACTATTTCTTCTTGGTGAACTAAATTAGCATTCCAGAAAGCAACATTGTTATTTTTGGTGTGGCACTTGCGCTTTCAAAGTGCTGTTCAGGGTCTTGGATGTTCGGGGAGGTCAGTAAACAAATGTTACAGCTGTTCTTGTGATGAGCTGGGGTTGGTGAATTGATGGACTTGTCTGCTAGCTGAAAACAGTCTGGGGCAGCAGGCAGTGAAGACAGGTCTGTGGTGGTACAGTTTTCAGGTTTGTTTTGGGCAAGAGCTCTCTGTAGATCCTGCTGTTCTAAAGGATATCATTAGGATCTTGCTGTACTGGGGTGACCCTGGCTGGATTCCTGGCACACACCAAAGCCTTTCTTTCACTTCCCTCTGCAGCTGGGCAGGGGAGAGAAAATATAACAAAGATTCCTTAGTTGAGATGATGACCAGGAGAGATCACTCACCAAGTACTGTCACGGGCAAAACAGACTCAAATTAGAGATATTAATTGAATTCATTACTAACAAAATCGGAGCAGGATAATGAGAACTAAAAACAGACCATAAAAACACCTCCTCCCCATCCCTCCTTCCTTTCTGAGCTCCTCCCACCAGTGGTGCAGGGAGGTGGAAATGGGAGTTGTGGTCAGTTCATCACATGCTGCACCTGACACTGCACAGAGAGAGGATTCCTTCCCCTGCTCCAGCATGGGGTCCCTCCCATGGGAGACAGTTCTCCGTGAGCTGCTCCAGCGTGAGTCCATCCCCCAGGCAAGGGTTCTCCACAAACTGCTGCGGCGTGGGCCACTCTTCCATGGGGTGCAGTCCTTCCAGGGCAGGCTGCTCCCGTGTGAGCTCCTCACAGGGTCACAAGTCCTACCAGCAAACCTGCTCCAGTGTGGGCTCCTCTCTCCACAGGTCAGCAGAAGCCTGCTAGAATTCTGCTCCAGCACAGACCTCCCGTGGGTTCACAGCCTCCTCTCAGGCATCCAGCTGCTCTGGTGTGAGCTCAGGGGCACAGCTGCCTCACCCTGGGCTGCACCATGGGCTGCAGGGGAATTTCTGCTCCAGCACCTGGAGCAGCTCCTGCCCCTCCTTCTGCACTGACCTGGGTGTCTGCAGGGCTGTTCTTCTCATGTATTCTCACCCTGCTCTTCTCTGGCTGAAATTACATCTGAGCAATAACTTTTTTTTTTTCCTTCTTTAATCTGCTATCAAAGGCATTACTATCATTCTTGATTGGCCCAGCCTTGGCCAGCAGCGGGTCTGTCCCTGCCAGCTGGCCTTGGCTCTGCTGGACACGGGGGAAGCTTCTGGCAGCTTCTCACAGAAGGCACCCCTGTAGCTCCCCTGCTACCAAAATCTGGCCTCTCAAATCCAATACACTTGCCTAATACTACATAACTTTTTATAGCATCATAGAATGATTTGGGACCATAAAGATCATCTAGTTTCACCTCCTCCTGCCATAGGCAGGGACAACTTCCACTAGACCAAGTTGCTCAGAGCCCCATCCAACCTGGCCTTGAACACTTCCAGGGATGGGGCAGCCACACCTTTTCTGGGCAGCCTGTGCCAGTGCCCCATCATCCTCACAGTAAAGAGTTTCTTCCTAATGTCTAATCTAAACCTTCCCTCTTACAGTTTTAAGCTATTGCCTCCTGTTCTGTCACTATGTGTCCCTGTAAAAAGTTTCTTTCCAGTTCTTACAGGCCCTCTTTAGGTGCTGGAAGGTGCTAGAAGTTCTCCCTGGAGCCTTCTGTTCTCCAGGCGGAACAGCCTCAAATCTCTCAGCCTGTCTTCGTGTGAGGGGTTCTGTAGCCTCTGAGCATCTCTGTTGGTCCCCTCTGGACTCTCCAACATGTCCTTCTTATACTGGGGGCCCCAGAGCTGTACACAGTGCTCCTGGTGTGGTCTCACAAGAGCAGAGTAAAGGGACAGTCTCCTCCCTCGACCTGCTGGTCACACTGCTTTTCATGCAGCCCAAGATGTGGTTGGCTTTCTAGGCTGCGAGCACACATTGCTGGGTTGTGTTGAGCTTCTCTTCCACCAACACATGTAAATCCTCCCACTGAAGGCTGCTCTCAGTCCATTCTCTGGCCAGAGAGAATGTGTTTGTGCTTGGGATTGCCCTGACCTGGGTACAGGACATTGCATTTGGTCTTGTTGAACTTCATGAGGTTCTGAGGTGCCCACCTCTCCAGCCTGTCAAGGTCCTTCAGGATGGCATCCCTTCCCTCTGGCGGGCACCACTCAGCCTGGTGTCATCAGCAAACTTGCCAAACTTTTCCACAAAGATGATGAAAATATCGATCGGGTTGGGATCATAGTTATGCCACTGTTTATAGATTAGGTATCAGATGTTCAGCACAATAGGTCTGACTGGGGCTGAGGACCTCAGGTAGATCTGGACCCCCCTGATCCCTCTTGGCACCAACATATCCTCCTTTGGAATCCACTCTGTCACTACACACTGAAGACAGACCATGATCCTTCTAGGAGCCTCATCGTGGTCTGTGTGCGTGTCTTCTCACTGCACATCTTCAGGACAACACTCAGGGCTTTTCAAATGCACTTGAAAATTGGTCGTAAGACAACCTGAATGGATGATAATTTGCTTGTGTTAACTCAGCAGGCGCAAAATATTTTTACGCTGATCTCTCCTTTCCTGAGTCCTTTAATGTCAAGTGCTATAAGGCAGGGCAGGACTTAGCTCCTGGTGTTAAGTAGGACTCCTTTGTTTGAACTGCAGTCAATAGCAGCTCTGTTCCCAGAACTGTGAAGGGAAATGTCATTTAGTTTGAGGTGCCTTGAAATGCAGAAACATTTGTTTCAAGTCCCTCGGAGGGCTGTTGGCCAAGTTCAGCAGCAGGTAATCTATGGGCTGGTGGGCACTGCCTGCATCAGAGAGCATTTCTTTGCTCTGCAGGACAAGTCAACAGAAGACTGGAAGTGTATTAAATCAATCCAGCAAAACAAAACCCGAGCAATTCCACATCAGTTGACTGACAGTCACACAGGTTTTGACTCAAACCCCATTAACGCGGGAGAAAGCTTTCAATGGCATTCATTTTGGCTTTAGATAAGTCCCACAGAGAGATAACTGGTGCACTGTTGCCATAGGGAAACTCTGTTTTTAACAATACTGAAAAGGCTGATTCTTCTGTATTGTCAGAGAATGCTGTACTAACATAGATAATGTAGCTTCTCAATGCATCCCTTGAAGGCTGATAAGTATTTAATTGCTCTTTTGGAAAAGGGAAGCTGAGGCACAGAGAGTTGGACTATTTTGCCCAAATTCATGCAGAGACAGTGACAAGCATTGGGGAGTCTAGTAAAGAGTCAGATAAATTAGATCTGGGAAAACCATAGACTTATAGCAGCAAGAATTCAGTGAACAGTGAGGTTTATTTTTATAGATATTGACATTTTCACAAGAAACAATAGCAGTTCATTGAAGCACAGTGTGCATGAGTCCTGAGTAACCACGTGGCCTTCATGTTATAAATCTTCACCTTCCTTTTTCCATGCAGTTTTGTAACATCTTTTGTTGCTTTGGAGTTGAATTATTCCCCAGTCCTCTAATTTTAAATGCCACGTTACATTCTTTTGTTTCTGACTTCACCTTCATTTTACGGGCTTACTGGATTTAACGGCAACATTTTTTACGCTCCTTACTTTAAAAAAACGGCATTTGAAAACTGAATATTATTTGCTCCTAAGTGCTTTCAATCTGAGGAAAAAAAAGTACTAAAAATGCAATATTTACAGTGATTTAAATTCCTCAGTGGTAAATAGTTTAATTAAACATCTTTGTGCTTTCCTGTGCTCTAGGCGTGGAAGTGTTGCTAATTTGTCCAGAGCAGTTGGTAATCCTTTCAAGTCCTTTTGACACATTGATTTTCTGTAACTTTATTAATACTAAAATTAATTAAACAGCTGACCGCAAATCATGCTGATGGTTGTATTTCTTGACTTAGGCATAATTAGCATTTTTACATGATTTCTTAGCTGCAGCCTTTTGTGCTGCTATATAAGCTATCACAAAAATGCAGTATTTTAAAATGTTTTGCCTGTGTATGTTCATGCTTATGCGTAAACTTAAGCATTAATGTTAATCTTAAAAAATAATATTATTGATTTAATATTCAGTCAAGATTCATGAATGAAGCTGTCTGTCTAAAGAAACATCAAGGGCAAGCCATGTCTCCTGATCAGCGTTTGTCCTGAGCTCTCCTCTTACTGCAGGATTTCTCCTTGATACAATAGGACTGAATCCATTTTTATGGCATAAGAATTCTTGATTCCTAAATGTAGCAATTGCTAGAAACACTCAGTGAGGTGAGGGATAGAAAGAGAGCCACCACACTAATATTTTAGTGGGAACGTGCTGTCTCACAAACAGGCAGCAGCTGCAGGATCGATGCCAGTGGCTGGAAGCAAAAAGCTCTCATGTTTTAGTCGTCTGCTCCCACAGTAAGTGTGAATGCCTTAAGGAGTGCAACTTGCTTTTGGGAAAGAGTTTACTCAATCAAGTTCTGATCTTTTTGGAGATCTGACAGCCAGGGTTTGTCATCTCCTTTGTCCAAACAACTAAAAAAATTCCCAATCTGTATTCTGTTTCTAGATACCATTTGTAACAAGCTCTTTGTTCTTCAGACACAGAATTGAACTCTCCTACTAGATCAGGGAAGTAACTGAATCATAGAGAAGGGCATCAGGCTCACCATTCCTCAAGGCAGGATCCATGGACTCTGAAACATCCTTTATCTTACTGCTCTTAAAAAACACAAACAATTTCAACAAGGGAAACACTTTAATCCCCTTTTTGGGTGTGTGTCCCCCTTACTCAGCCATTTAGAAAGGTTTGCTTAATGGCTCCCTTAAATCTCTCTTGCTGCAATTTAAGCCTGTCACCTCTTGTCACATTCTCAGTGACCACAGAGAACACTTTGACCTTTCTATTTGCACTCCATTTTAATATTTGAAATATCTTTTCATGAGTATGCTTTATTCTTCTCATCTGAAACCTAGAAGCCTGTTCTTAGTTTTGGGGCCGAGCAGTACAACCATACCCTAAGTGGGTTTTCTTCATAACTTCATGTTTTCTTTTGAAAAAATTCTGGGTCTTTACTCCCGGACTTTCAGCGTCTTACAGAAATATTTTTCGTGTTGAGCTGCAGGACTGTTGTTGTGTGTCAAGGAAGATGCTCTAAAAAATGGTCCCAGGTAAGAGGAGGTGCAATGTGTGTGAGGTTGGCAAGTCAGACAGACAGAAGCCTCCCATACTGATTCTCAAGAGTCCCAGGCTGTGTTAATGTCTGCTTCCAGAGGCTGGTTAGCCAGGCCCAGCGCTGGCCGTGCTGGATAGGAGTTCTCTCTTTGCCCTGCTATGTCCTCTTTTTTCTCTCCAAACATATTGTTCAGCTATACAAAGAAGAGCTGTCGGATGACTAATGGCCAAGTGCAGAGTGTCTATAGTGTTTGCTTTTGGTGCTCGAATAGATTCTATGGCTTGTGTGATTTGAGTAGTAATGAACACATGGCTGCTGGAAAATATTAGGAAAAAAGGCTCAAATGCTCTCCAGTATGCCTGTGTGTATCTTGCAGTGTATGTCTCCTCTGTGGCCAAAGACTGCAGAGTCTGGCACATACATACACATTTCTTCCAAAAAAATCCCGTACAGAGGAAGAGGAGCTCATTCACATTGGATCATAGGAGTGCCAAATTCCTATGACTTCAATTTAAGGAATGGTGGAAATGATCTGGGATGCAATCACTGGACCTCTAGAAAGGCCAAGAGCTTGCAATATATTTATTTGGATTTGACAGGTGTGTATCTCCTGAAAGACAGTGTGTCATGGTGGATGAAAACAGCCTGGCGAGTTAGGAGTGACATATCTTTGAAATGTGCAGCACTTTGCTGCTCTGCTCTTGTATCTTTGTGTTTGCTGCTTGGATTTAATGATTTCCAGAGTAAGGCTTTTACTTATGAAACAAAGGAATTCTATAAAGCCTGTTAAGCTGAACAGAAAATTTTCCATAAAGTTCATGGTGCTTATGTCTGATGGGACTTTCTGACAGTGAGAAATATGTGTGACAAAGGCTTTAGCATATCTTGTTTTTTTTCCTTTTTTAAAATCTAAATCTGCGTTTTATACACAATGAAACAATATATTAGCACTTCTCATTTTGCTATGATCTCATTTTTATACCTGTGCTGAATATTTCATAGTTGTGTGCATATTGATTGGGAGAAAGCTAATATTTTATTAACAGCTCTTGATTCTTGAATGTCTATTACTATATACAGGTGATCAAAGGATCACCTTCTGAGCAATCTGAGATACTGAAAAGACCTTAGGACCCTGGTTCAATGATGGGCACCTGTAATTTGTTTGAAGTGGCTGGGGTTTGATGTAAGCACTGTTTAGAAATGCATTTTAGGTTGTCCAACTCTTGCTTTGCTGGTTCTGCATGTTCACAGATAAGGTAAAAAATGCTTTTTTCAGCAGAAATATGTACATTAAGGGAATGGGGCAGAGTGCCTGTGGTCTGAAGGTGTGCAGTGAGATTTGTCTCTTTATGGAGAGTCTAATTCTGGTTTTGGAGGACCCTTATGTTCTGCCTATGAGCAAGAATATTTAGATACAGTGTGGGTAATACTGCAGGTGAATGTCAGTGTGTCTGATAACTAGAAATCCTAGATTCCTGAATTTATTTCTGTATTTGTAAGCATTAGTCAATAACCATAAATTTGGTAGTGTTGCCTTTCTGAAATATTTCTGAAATAATTTTAAAGAATGTAGAGGAGCTGACACTGGCAAGCAGACTTGCTTGGTCCTTAAGAAATAGAGCCTTTGGGAATAGCACAGGGATGGGGGAAGGAGAGGTGCTTTGATCTATCACTTTGTAGTTAATATTTTCATGCTTTCTACTGTAGGCTTTCTGCCTCCCAGTATGAAACTTCCTATTTAGTTACATGATTGCATGTAATAATTGCTCAAACTGGGTATTTTTATGACTCTCACAGAAAGAGCTCTTATTCTTCATTGTCAGAGAAGTGGGACAGAGCTGGGCAAATGAATGACACGGTCTTGCTAATTGTGTTCCCATTAGAATAGTCTATTGCTATTTCCATGTGCTTAGATTTTTTTTTTCTTTTCAGAGTTTACAAATAAATTTCATTTTTAGAAAATACAGTTCATGCTGCTAGACAGAGATAATCAGGTGTTTTGGGGAAGGTTTTCCTGGTATGCCAGATGATAGCAGAAGGGGCCAGAAAACAGGGCTGCCAAGCAAAGGATAAGGATGTCAGTGGAGAGACAGCTTAATGGTCTGTAGAGGGAAAAATACATTTTTCCTATTTATTTATGAAGAAGAAAAGTTTCCATGTTTTCAGTCCCAATCCTAGGGATTTGGCTTGGTCTGCTTTGTGCTTCTCATAATGCAGGGTTCTATTTCATAAAGTTTAATGAATAGAATTTTTCATAATGCTGAACTATCTACCAACATTTGTCCTTTACGCTAGTTTTTGGCTGGTTTGTTGTTGGCCTTTTGCTTTCAGAATAGCTCAAATGTTAAAAGTGGTGTTCTGCAGAACATCTGACACAGCAAATTCTTCTTGGAACAGTAAATTAAGAATGCGCATATTTAGGCACACACGCTCCCCAAAGGAGCAGAGGAATCCTCTGATCTTTGGAGACTTGGTTTCAGATAGATTCCTTGGTATCTATCCAATTCTCAGCTGCATCCTCTATTATAATTGGGCCACAAATACAGCTTTGCAATAAAGCAAAGACATTCAAAATGTAGTCCCGTTCTAGCACAATATATAAAGTTACCCTTTTTTGAACGTGCTAGTGCTGCCTGCTCAGTACACTTTTACTTCACTCTGCATGCTTTTAAGAGTCCCACAAACCCTCTGATGCTCATATGAGGGTAGTTAAATGTATGTAAACCACATTCCCTGTTTCTCTGGCTGGCATGTTAAATTGCTTACCAAAATATTTTGATTGTTTCACTCCACACTTAGGAAACTTAGATTTATTCCATTCCTCAGAGAAAGTTCAAAATTCACAGTCCAAGTGACTCTTCTCTCTCTGGATCTGGGGTTTCTTAACTTTTGCAAGATCAGGTAAGGTGTGTGTGGCATCTGATAATGTAGATTCCTTTACATTTTTTCTTGTTGCTGCTGCTAGAAGTGAAACACTTCCAGGGAAGGGGCATCCACAGCTTGTCTGGACAACCAGTGCCTCACCACCTTCACAGGAAAGAATTTTTTACTGACACCTAATCTGAACCTGCCTCTTTCAGCTTGAAGCCATTCCCCTGTGTCCTGTCACTCCGTGTCCTATTCCGAAGTCCCTCTCCAGCTCTCTTGTAGCCCCTTTAGGTACTGGAAGGGAGTCTAAGGTCTCCCCAGACCCTTCTCTTCTCCAGGCTGAACAGCCCCAATTCGCTCAGCCTGTCTTCACAGGAGAGGTGCCCCAGCCCTCTGAGCATCCCTTTACTCAAGTCTTCCTATAAAGAAAAATGCAAATGCAGTAGTTGAAGGGTATCCATCCTTTTGCCTTCAGTGATGTCTGTATTTGTGTGGTTCATAGGTACCCACACTGCCCTTTCTGTGTTAGTGAAGAGTCAGCAGGAGGAAGAGTGTGGAGTGCAAGCTCGGTCTCCTCCTGTGTGACACCTGCTGGAATGACTTTGAGTCATCCTACACTCCTGCATGAGCTGCCTCAGCTGGACTCAGGTGAAGGCAGGAAGGCCAACTTCCCATTCTTCCTCCTTCCCACAACCAAACTGAGTGTAAGCTTGGTCTTTTGTCAGCTGAACTCAGGAAGAGCAAATAATGAAAGTGGTGCAAGTTGGAAGGCCCATTGTTCTTGACAGCAGTCCTGGATACCTTCCTGCCCAAGATCTCTTCAGATAGCAAGGTCCATGGGTTTATTTTCTTTCAGATAAAATGAATTGCCTTTTTATTAGAACCTGGCATCTTGACCTGCAGTTGACCTAGTATTTATTCTCTGTCAGCAAAGTTGGTTGTTTCAGAGAAAACACAGGCCTCCCTGCTACTATAATATATCACAGATGGAATCCCTTTCCTTGGTTCCATCTAATGATCATTTTGTGCCTTGAACCATAAGAATCAATAATTTCATAATTAAATTCTAGCTGGTGAGATGATTTGTGCTATTCATGTTCATTAAGGGGCTACTATTTTGAATATTATTTGACTTAAATTCAATACTGCCTGAAGTATTTTATCAGTTAGACCTATTCTGTAAAATGGCTGTTTCTATCCGTCCGCCCTGATTTTTTTCCCCTTTAATTTCACTAAGCAAGAGAGCCTTTTTATTAATACTGGGTAAGAGTATTATTCTACATTCTGTTACTCATTTTACATACCATTGTCGTAGCTGCTGTTAATTTCCTCATAAGTACTGAATAATCATAATCTTTAAAATATTTTTATTCAATTTTAAAGAAAACAAATGGGACCTTCCAAGGAAGAAAGTTAAGTAGATACATGAATATTGTAGTGATCTTGAAGAAATAATCATTTTTATCACTTTCATGCTCTACAAAGAGGAGGATAATTGCTGCTATCTGTTTAAATCCCTCAAATGCTATTTGTTGGTATAATTTCAACTGGCCACAATACATTATTTTCAATGTCCTTACATTTTAAGCTTAATATAAAAATGTGATTGCTTTAGAGGTGATAAAAGTAAGTTTGTGTCTGGAAAGGCAGTCAGGTTATTATGAAATATCTAATCTAGTTAGGTCAGGTGAACTTGCTGTGATTTAAACCAATCTGTTAGGTGCAACAAGGAATGTTAGAATGGTTTGGGTTGGAAAGAGCCTTAAAGATCATCTCTTTCTCCCTCCCACTGTGGCAAGGACACCTTCCACTAGACCAGGTTGTTCAACCTGGCCTTGGACACTTCCAGGGATGGGGCAGCCACAGCTTCTCTGGGCAACCTGTGCCAGGGCCTCACCTCCCTCACAGGGAAGGATTTTTTTCTGATACCTAATCCAAATCTGCTCTCAGTTAAAGGAGAATAACCCTTGGAGAGCATTGAACAACACCACCACCGATAATAATTAGATGTTTCCATTTGAATCCTTCAAAATACTTCAAGAGTATGTTGAGTATCTTAGTATTTTTGTGAATCAGTTACCTTGGTTTTACAATAGAGCACAGATAGCACACGAAATGTTATTGCAGGAGTTTTTTTCTCTAGCAAATATTTGTTAACTTCTCTGTCTTTTTTTTTTTTTTTTCTCCTTTCCTGTCCATAAGTGTTCAGATTATAACCCTTAAACTGTGTGTAACTGCAGCGGGAGAGCAGGAAAGTTTAGACTTGGTGAAATATCAATTTCAGACGTATAATGATGACATTGCCATTTTTTCTGTAGTTTCTTGACATTTGTGATCTGGTGCAGACCATGACGCTCCTGGTTTTCCTCCGCCGTTTAAAAGCTATCTCATCTTCTATAATAACTGGAAAGAATATGAAAAACTTTGTAAGAATTACAAAGTTTTTCTTGTAGAGATGCATTCTTGCTTTTTTAATGTTTTTGTTTAACTTATGAAGCATACACTTACTTGCTTTAGAGAAAACACTGTTAAATATTCTATTCTAGCTAATCTCAGTTGATTTTCAGTAGAATTTATTCTTTCTGAGCCTCAATATTAACTTTTTTTTTCCCCCAGAACTGAGTTTCATTTGTTTCTCCTTAGTGATTTTTTTGTTTGTTTGCTTTTTCAAGAGAATCTAAAGCTATTAGCATGCTATTGTGTTGTTCCACGTCTTTGTCCTCCTGTATCTTTTCTTAATGGCAAGTGAAACTAGCTTGTGTCTTATTCTGCTGCTGCCTTCTCTGTGTACAACTGATAGAAATCTGAGTTACAAGTTCTCTTCCTTTGTACATGTGATTCAAGACCCTCCCATTCTCAGGTATGGGTTTATTTTTCCTTTATTGCTGTTCATCACCATTTAATCCCGTTGTATTTCTATGCCTGGCCCTGTGGTTATTGTACCAGCACTGATCTAAGATGCAGTGATCCCTCCCAGCCTACACAGAAAATGAGAAAGGCCTGTCTAAGATGAGGAGGTAATCCTGCTGTACTTAGTGACCATCTCTTGATATAAAATAAAATAAAATAAAAACCACCACTACTAATAATAATAACAATAAAAATAATAATAGTAATAATTATTTTTATTATACTTCAACCTACATTGTGCCTTCTTAGGCAAGAAATGGCACTCAGTGAGCATCACAGAATAATAAGTGTTTCCCTTTCAAAGGTTTTTGAAAACCTTACAACACAGTGTCACAGGCTGTAATAATGTAAAGTAAGTATTTCATGGAGAATAAGCCTAAAATATGAACCTACCCCATTAATTGTTCAGAAAAAAAGAATGAAAAATAGGATCAAAAGCTAAGATTATCACTGTTCTTAATGTTGGAAACAAAAGATGGAAATTAATTTGGGTCTGGAGCTAGTGACTGGCTAGTGATCACCCAGTCTAAATGTGCCACTTCCCCATGGGGCTAGTGAAGTTTTAGGGAGACACTCAAGTTTAGGAGATGCCTTGTTTGGCTGACTCTTCACTACAGGCTGCTACAGGCTTGTAGAGATGTCATCTCTCCATGTTAAACACGCTCCATTTGTGGGACACATTTTCTCTGTATTATGCCATAGTTATTAATTCACAGTTTTTGGTGAAAAGGAGAGGAGGGATCTCCCAAAGCTTATTTTCTCCTTGTAGTCCCTCGTTGCCATTCCTCCAGCAGGGATCTGCTGAGCTGTGCTGCGCTGTTTCCGAAGGCCCACGCAATCCTTGCTGGAATTCTTACTTTCAGTTATGGATAGGGACAGGAACTATGCATTGTAATTCAGGCCTCTCACAGGGTTAACTGTGCTGTAGTTTTTTTCTGTTCTGTGTAGCTGCTTTCCAAAAGCTCTTGGAAAATACAGCAATTTTGCCAGTGTTGGTATGGTCACCGGTGACAAGACTTGTGACATGTCGTTCATCTTTCTCTGTGTGAATACTTTTTAGGATGCCCTATCAATTAGAAAAGCTTTTTCTGCCTGAAAAAGATTACTTTCTTCTTGTTACAGGAGAGATAAAAGAAACAGTACTGCATATGTATAATTTTTCAGCTCTAAGATTATTCCTGGTTGACCTTATCTTGCCTCTTAATAAATATTTGAAATGTGTTTCTGTCCTCTTAATTTTCTGAACTGCATGTGAATCCAGTGAGGTGTGCCTCACAAGATGGCTTCCTTGGGTTGCAGCAGCATGAGGTATTCCACTGAAATTCAATTTGTGTTTCCAGGCAATTGTTTTGTCACACTAATTTTATTCACCTGGCATCTTTTTCATGCTGTCACCTAGGATGCAGGGTCAAATTAAGATCAGAAGAAATCTTTTTTTCCTCCTTCCAAATTAAACTATTAATATTTAACTATTCAAATTACTATTAATTTTTAACATATTAATTGAATGATCTCTTACTGTGGCGTTGGAGTGCTTGTGACTGTTATGCATAAGGATCCTGCTTCTGTTGCTGCAAGATGGAGATTAGATTGAGGGCTCCTAGCTGACATCTATCCCATCTGTATGCATGGGAGCTTATGGCAGGAGATTTCCTCCAGGGAATTTATCACCGTGATGCTGCAGGCTCTGTCTGTGTTCAGGTTTTCTGAGGAATAGTTGAAGCTAAAAGCTCCATAGTCTTCTATGGGAAAAGTTACTCAATTACTGTAATGCTAATTTAGTGCTGATTTCAGCACTTGTGCAGCGTAGCTCAGGGATCTGATGGAAAGACATATTCCTCTTTTACTGTGACAGTGTTTGCTGTTAGTCACAGACGTTTGTCAAATGTCAGAGAAGTGACACACGAGACACCAATTGTTAATGATTGTAATTGGGTTTGAGCCCCCAAATGGAAGATGTTAAAAGGACTGAAATTGCAGTCTTTATCAAAATTATGTGCAAACCATACTTAAATCACTTTCCTGCCTTCCCCTGACTGTGGGACAGGAGCAGTCAGGGGACCCAGGAACCTTTGTCTTTTCTTCTCTGAATAGGGGTGTTCTTCTAGGAAATAGTCAGTGAAGACCCAAAATGCCTTTGCAAGGGTTAGGGACAGTATCTAGAGCAGGAATGTTATTTGATATGTAAAGTAGGTCTTCATTTTTCTTTCTGGTGACAAATGACAGGACCTGAGGGAACGTCCTGAAGTTTTGTCAGGGAAGGTTTAGGTTAGATGTTGAAAAAAGGCTCTTCCCCTGGAGGGTGGTTGGGCACTGGAACAGGCTCCCCAGGGAATTGTTCACTGCCCCAAGCCTGGCAGAGTTCAAGAAGCATTTGGACAACACTCTCAAGCACATGGTGTGATTCTTGGAAATGGTGCTGTGCAGGACCAGGAGTTGGACTTTGATGATCCTTGTGGATCACTTCCAACACAGCATATTCTGTGATTCTGTGTTTAATTAGTTTGATCTTTTCATTTCTTGAAATTCTGTGAAGATAATGTCTGGGCATGTACCTCCTGACACCTTCCTCCAAATAATTTTACAGTGATTGTCTGTCTGATGCTTAACCTCTGACAGTAAGTTTACATCTATCGCTTTCTTAATGGGCTTTTATCAGATTTGTTTCAGCCATTCCTTGTTTGTGATTATGAGCAATCCTTTTCAAATTGTCTCCTGATTATTTTAAAGTGCTTGTACATGCAAAGTAGCCCTGAAACGTCAGTGGTGCTCCAGCATGTCATAATGTTTACCTGTCACCCAATAGTAAAATATGTCGGGTTTCCTCTTCGATTCCAATCCTTTGTTTCAAATGGTTCAAATACTTCAAATCCAGTCTCTTTCCCATTCTTGTCCATTGGTAAACAATTTCATTTTATTAGTTGAGCTTTTCTGACCATTTCTTTACGAAAGTATCTCAGTCACCAAGTCATGTAGTCAGTTAATGAGAGAGAGGGGTGGAATTTAGAATTGTGCCAGATGTTCTCACCCCTAGATTGTGCTTTCTCCTTTGAGCATGTTCTTAAGGGAGATCTGTGCTCAGTTCAACTAACAGAATCATTGCTCCCTTTTCTGAACTGGAATGCTCTATGTAATGCTGCTTTTCTTCCCTGGAATACATGCTGGAATTAAATTTTAAGCAGTACATTACCATGCGGTATGCATAGGTACATGTGTTTTGTGGAGGTTGTTCCTTGTGAACAAGAAAATTGTTCTATCCAAGTTCACCCTTACTTGATTCTCATTTTTCATGTTCTCTCTTATTTGACTTACGTCACATTTTCTGGAGAAACATTCTAACCCTCCTCCTGGAGTTTAATGCTTCCTTTGTGGTTTGTGGTCATTTAGCCCCAGTTTCTCACCCTGTCCTATCTCAGCACAGAGATTTTGGGTTGCACTCTCTGAGTCAGTAGCACAGAGAAGGGAGCCTGGAAGTAAATGTGACTTCATGCCCTGGGGGCTCCTGCTCTGAATCTCCAGCATATTTCTGCGGTGCTTTCGGTGGTGTTTGATGATTTTAGGTACTTCAACTTGGTGCCTCTTTATCCCCAAAATTATGTTCTAAGTTTCTCGGAGAAAATACTCCTTTCTTGCATCATCATCAGTTCTCTTGTAAAATCCTGTCTTCAAATTCCCTTTTTTTGTTGTACTGCAATTATCCTTTGGTAGGTTAGTTGTGAAAGCCTGTACAATGTATGGTATATAAATTCTATTTGATCCATCTTTTGTCTTAGCAGCGGGATCTTCAATCTGTGCCCTGTTTTGCTGATTTCAGAAGGTATGGTTGCATCCAAAGGAGCTCAAGTTGTGATCTTGTCAGATCTCGTAAGACGAGTATGGCCTGTTGTGATCACTATTGTGGTAGAATATCTCCAGGGAAAAGTATAGATGCCCTAGGAAATGATGATGCACTACTTTCTATTTCTGCTTTCAAATAAAAATTGATTCTGTGAGTTGAGAGTATATATGTGATGCTGAATTAGCACATCTTGAGGGGTAAAGCAATTTGATCACTTCCTTCCGTGTTAAAGTTCCGTAGTATTTTTGTGAGGCCAAAGGAGTTAACTGAAGACTTGTACACAGGAGTGACATAAAGAACTAGGCTTACTTTTTTTTAATTTTTTCTCTTTTAAAAATTTTTTTTAAGTGCTGAGAACCCATTTATCCTAGTTAAATCCATTGGTGGAAGGTAGATTTTCAGCACTCTGAGAAAATAAACCATTTAGTAATTTAGATACCCAAGTACCTAAAATTAATTTTTTTGACATCCATTTTTGAGATTGTCAGTCAGCACTCACTGACTTTCTTGGGGTAGTTGCAACCAGGGTTTTTTTTTGTCAGAGTCTTGTGTTTTCCTACGATATGATGATGTTTACCCAGGCAAGTAGTTGAGTCACCCTCCTGGAGGTATTTGGAAGATGGGTACCTGGGGATATGGTTTAATGGTGTGTTTGGCAGTGCTGGGTTAATGGTTGGACTCAGTGATCTTAGGGGTCTTTTCCAGCCTAAGAGATTGTATGGTTTCAAATTTCCTGTTTACTTCCAGTAAGAGGCAAGATTCCATCTCTACTCTGTAAAAGCTTAAAATGTACTGGAGTTTATCCTTTAAGCAGCATTTGCTTATTTAAAAAGTAGTGCATAAAACATAAAGGGAAACCTAATGGCTGAGTTATGTCTAACCTCGTAACCAGAAAACTGGGAGGAGTGTGCTAAGTCTTTTTGACTTCCATATCACCTGTTACTCCTGCTCTAGCACTCCTGAAGCCTTTTCTTTGCATCTCTGATAGGTGCAGAGAATTAATACATGTCCTGTCCTCGTTATACTTGAGCTCTGCTACAGAACCATAAGTGTGATTTTATGTGTTCTTGTATCAGCAGATTGACACATCTGTCACGCGTGCGAGTTCGTTTAGAAACAATTCCACCTTACTGTATTGCAATAGCACTAAGAGAACTTTGTGCTAGTTTGAAATGGGGTATGTATTGCTTTTTGAAATTCTTTTTCATATGGTAGTTAAAGCATCGTGGAGTGCTGGAAACTGAAGCTGTACAGAACTTTTATCACCAATATAAGTTCATGAAGCCGTGATGAAATGTTGGCTAAAAATTGCATCCAAAGGTCTATTACATACTTCTTGTATTACTGATTTTGAGATTTCTGCAGAGTAAAGCTTTCAGGTATTGTTGAACTGAAAACAGCTGAAAGATGAGATTCTGATATCAACTTGATAGAAGTATGCAGCTTTCACAATTTTATGGATAAAAAGCAGCCTGTCCTGTTATATTGCTATATAAATAAAATGAAACATATTGCTTGAGGGCTTTTTTCCTGACCCAGTGCAGATGCTTGGACCATATTCAGCTTTTTACAACACAGAAGCAAAATAAAACTGTATCTTAAGATTTAATGGTAACAAGCATCTCTCCTGCAAACTGTAAATTAGTCAGTGGCAATTGCTAGACAAAGTCTGAGTTATTTCAGATACTGTCATCATGTGTGATTTCTTTGTTTTCCTAAGTGAATGTCCTATGACTTAGAGAAACAGAGAACTTCATAGCCCTGGTGTGTTGTTCTTGTCTCTATCAATATTCATGCCATGCTGCAGTCTAGTTGGAACTGCATAGCTGCTTTCTTTCGGCTTGGTACATCACTTATAATTCAAGGCTTTATTTGCTTTCTGTATGAAATTACCTACTTTGTAACTATGTCAAGAAAAGCAATAACAACATAGAGAAATTTGGAATAGCTAGTGGTTTATAAATACACAAATCAATATATGCAATCAAGGTACCTCATAAAAGTCCAGTGCCTTGATGCTTAACTGGTTTATGAAAAAGCGAGGGATTGTATTGGAAGTTTAACATCCCATAGTAATAATCAAGATGATCATGCTGCTTAGCATGTTCCAATTAAAAACCATTGTTCTGCATTATAATTCAGGCACGATGCCTTGCGTGAAGTACTGTGTGTGAGGGAGAGCTCAGAACAGAATCCCAGCACATGGACCCGTGCTCTGACTGACCATTGCACCTCAAGGTCATACTGTGTCTTTTATGAAATCTGGAATTTCTTTGGGGTTCCTTAAGTAGATAAATAAGTGAATAAGAGACTGACACGCAGACTAGGTTACTGCATCTCTCTAGAAATAATAGTGCATAAACTGGTTACTCTGGTATATAAATCTGGTAAGGAGAAAAAATTTCAAGATGTTTTTGTTCTTGCAGATGAGGATGTATCTGTTTGCTTTTCAACACATTTCCCATGTGTACAGTATTACATTTTTGTTGATTTGGTGAATCATTTCCTGTTCCTCTGAGGCTTTATCTTAAAAATGGGTTTATATTGGAGCAATAGGTTGTATACTTCCTTCACCCTGTGCAAGAATTTGAGAGATTAATTCTGAGCTGTAGGACCAGAAATGAAGTTCCTATGCACTCTATTACCATTTAATTTAGGGATTACTCAGGGTCTGTAAGGTAGTCGATGTGCAATCCTTACTAAATTTTAGTTCTGAAAAGTCATCTGATGTTTGTGGAATTCAGCCTCCCTCCTGAAGACTCTGAGTGGTTGCATATGCCAGCTCTTTGCTCAGTGAAAAACTGGACTTGCAGAAGAGCTCATTCCTTTAATAATAGTACTTTGCCATCATAAAGATAGCACAAGATTTTTTTTGACAATGAATTGTGGTTTCTTCCTTATGGATTTTTTTGTTTGCATCTCCAAATATGCAATATGCAGATCTTCATACTCTGGTAAGGAATTTTTTGTGTTGATCCTGTCTGAATTGAATTCAATGCCTGTCTCCATAATTGTGCTCAAAGTTTGCTGGCAAGTTTGAGAATTAAAGATACACATTGCTAATGACATGAATAACCTAGCTTTCAAAAATAAGTCCACAAAACTGCAATAGAGGATCCAGTTGAGTATGTCATATAGATTGCCATTTTATTATCAGCCTCTGATAAGGATCTGTTTTGAAATTTCTGTGTATGTCAATATTAATAATATTTCACTATTATGTAGGGCATGAAAATTCAATGTAGAAGACTACCTTTTATACTGTGACTCTTCACATTAATAATCTATTAGCTGGTTTTGATAATTTTAATATTATTTACCAATTTGACATGTCTACTGAATTTAAATGCACTTCAAAAGACCAGGGAAATAATATTTAAGCATAAGGAGAAAACAACTGTGTACACTTCCAGTGATTCTTGAATTTTCAGGCATTGATCTAGTTTGTTCAATGCTGTTTTTCTTTAATCTTGGTGAGCTTCTGATCGGGGTGAAATATGTCTAAATCTAAAACACAGTTTTTCAAGATTTCACTCCTTCGGATTTTCAACTTCTTACTTTGATTTCTTGTTTTCTTTTTTATGATTGTGTTCATAAAACAATAAAACCAAATGTGTCTCTTCCCACTTCTTTACAAATGTTTTATAGGCATTTAAGGTGTATATGCAAATATTTTAGAGTGTGCTAGCAAGAGATCCATTTCTTTTTTCTTCTCCTCTTGCAGAAAACAAGTGCAATGTTACTGTCAGCAAGACTACCTATTATTCATCTTGATTTACTCAAAAATAAACTTTTTTATTACAACAATTTAGAACTTCTTTGCTGCTCAGTGAACTCATCTCATGGAAATTCAAATGAGTACTATTGGCAGTTGTTTTTATAAAGTAGTGAGGCAGAACAGAGGATCAGAGTATTAAGTGCCTTTCCTTTGGGGGGAAAAAAAAAGGTAGGTACATATACAAATGCTCTAAATTAGCCATTGCCATTCAGAGAAGGCATATTGAAAATGTCAGCTCACTGCTCAGCTGTGGTCAAAGCTGAGCAGAGTAGTGAGATCCTTTGGGAAAGGCACTGAGAACAAGATGATAAATATTATTAGGCTATTGTGTAAATTCACGATGTTCTGGTGTCTTGAATCCTGTGTGTGCTTCTGGTCTGCCCATCTCACAAACTGAGGGGATCACATGGAGAGCTTCAGTGCAAGAGGGGACGTGGCAGAGCAGAACTCCTTCAGGTTGTAGAAGGTTGTTTGATTCCAAGAGGCAACTGCAGGCACATTTGGGATTTTATATTCAAATTAAATCCTACTATTTCTTCCTAATTACCCAAGAGTAGCATGTGTCTACTCTTTTAGAATGTAGTCTAAATAATTTCATGTTTAACACCAGAAGCTGTTTGTTGTGTCATAAATTACAAAGGCATTTTTGTTTCTTATTAAAAGAATGGCAAATGGGATACTTCTGGCAGCATTTTGCATATTTAAGTGCTTGTAAGGATGAAGTTGCAGCAGGAAACAGTGGGGCTTTTCTGTTCTGCACCCTGTTCCTTCTTCCTGTTTCCTTGTGGGAATGGGTAGGGTGAGCTTGGATGCTGAGGTTTGGAATGCCATAGATGAAACTAACTTTGTTAGTTTGATTCTCATGAGTAGAAAAACAGAATCTGATTTTGTTTTTTTACCCAGAGTTTTCTGGATTCACAATTAGCTATTATCATTCACCAGCTTACCATCTATCTGCAATGTAATTGCTTGTTTGATGTATGCATCTTGTTTCTAATTGCCCTGGTTTTCTGTGGGAGATTCTTCCCATGTGTTCAGAATAAAGCTTCCTTTTATTCAGTCTGTTTAGACTCTATCCCTTTTGTTTTGTCACAACTTCTTATGAGCTGAAATCCTGATTCCACTAAGTCCACAATTCTGCCTAAATTCAGTTTTTTTGATCTATCATTTTTAAAGCCTTAGTTATTACAGGGACATCTGAATCCTAATAACATGCAACGAAGGGTTGCGGCGTTTTGAAAGTATTTGGAGAGATGGCTTTCTCCTGAGTTTTCAAAGACCATTGCTTAATGGCTGCTGGATAATTAATTTTACATTAGGCCATGTACTCTATACAAATGGTATCTGTATTAATAAAAAATGGTGGCATCCAATGACCTTGTTGTTCTGTGAGTTGTCTCTCTAAGTCTCTTGCTGTATAGAAATGTTTGCTGCATTTGTGGTTCTGCACCCCACGAGCTGACTGTTAACAATTTAGAACACAACTCGGATTTCTTTTCAGTGTTATAAAAATATGAATAAGTGGATAGTCAGAATCTTTGCACAGTGTATTCCAAAGATGAATGTTTTATTATTGAAGTGTGAAGGCTTTTAGGAAGTAATGAAAGAGAATCTTTACAATAAGAAAATTGTTTCCATCTTGTAAGCAAGTTTAAATTGGGGCCTTTTCTTGTAATAAGAAGTGAAAGTAGCTATAGTGAAAGACCCTTCAATGGAATGTCTCCTGTAATTCCATCCCAGTTTCGGTCTTTTTTTGGAGAGCATGTTTATTTAAAGAAAATGAAGATCAAATTTTCGGTATTCTTGCTTAAAAATAAATCCTGTGTTAAGTGTACCTTTTAGAAATGATCGGTTTGAAATCCTTTATGTGCTTTTGCACAGGGGAAAGCTATCCTGATTTTATGACTCTTGACCAAAAGGTTCTTAGCTTCACTATGTATTTTTTGCTATGTATTTTCAACGTAGGGTTCTAATTTTCAATTAAATATTTTAGACAGAGCACGAACAATGCAAATTCTAGAGTTATTCCAAGCATTTACAGAAAAGAAAAAAAAGAGAGAGAAAGCTAAAGTTGTGTAGATCCTGTCTTTATAGCCCATACAAATCTATTAAGTGTAAGTGTTGTCTTTTTCAACATGGGAAAGTAGAGGCATGCTATAAATTCTGTGGTACTTCTGGAAAATGCATTTCAAAAATATACAAACAAAATATAAGCAAAGGCCATATTCCTCTTAGATAATGAATAGAAAATGATTTTATTGAAAATATCTCTTTAGTAAGAATGTGGGTATTTATAATACCCAAAACTTCAAGAGTATAGAACTGTTATTTTTTGACTGATGGTTCTGATATTGTCAGAGCTTCCTAGAACCTTTCACAAACACTACATTTCATGTACATACAACGGGAGAAAATTTGCATTCACCTGTAATTGTTTGTATATATGTTTAGATATGTGTGCATTTGCTTTTATAAATATATGACAAATCCTTTTTTGTACCTTAAAAGGGTTCTGAATTTTTTTTTTTTGGTGGTTGTTTTTACTTACAGTTTTGCAGTGTCATGGGTGGCTTTATGCAGAATGTATTACCTCAAGCAGGCAAAATCTTTGTCTGGCACCTTTCCTTCTGCCCCCAGTGCTTTTCCTCCTGCATTCTTCCAGCTCAGTTTAGCCCAGATCAGAAGGTATTTTTAAGTACCATAAAAGAAAAGTATTTTTGTGATTCCTTCACAGAGATTAGAAAAGTGGAGGTAAGAAGGATTTGACAGAAATATGTGTACATGAAGGTTGCTGACTTTCTTTGTCCTTGTTTGAATATTCCAATTTATACCTCACACTGAAGTGATCAGCCATCAGCAGCTGGTTTGAGGTGTGCAGGACCTGCTGCAGCCTGGTCTGGGCTAACTTCCTTAGCCTTAAATAGCTACTTGTGTTTTGCAGACAGCTAGAAGTTTAGTTAAAATTTAAACAGGTGGTTTCACAACTGAAATGCGGCGTGACTGAACGTTCTGCTGCTGCTGAGGGCGTAGCTAATACAGCTGTTAGAGAGCCTTGGCCCTTCACAGCAAGTCTTCTCTTGGCACTTGTGTTCCTGCTCTCCTTCTGCCTCCAGTGTTACTCATTTGTTGTTTTTACACACGTACATGGTAGATGTTGGTGTGCTGGGCTCTTGGCTTGGTTGGGGTCCACCTCCTCAAGCGCACGCAGGGGGGACACGGAGTGGTCACAGCTGTCTTGGCAGCCTGGTCATTGTGCTTATTTCAGCAGTTTCTTACTCATTCCATGTCCTCATGCCCTCCATGGGAAATGGCTGCGTTCCCGTTGAACTGTCGTGGGGAGCTGCTGTGTGTGCTCTGCTGGCAGCATGCTCTCAGGCCAGTCTGTGTCTTGCTGCAAGGTGCTTTTCTGCTGTCTGTAGGGTGTGCTGAGGATTCTTATAATAGGATGTGCAACTAACCATCTGCTTGAAACTATTTTCTGGTGAATTAACTTCGTTTTTTATGTGATTGTTACCTCTCTAAGGCCATGTATTGAAATGAATTCTGTCACTGTCAAGATAAACTTTGATTAGGCTACTTCTGAACAAAGCAGAGGTAACTATAATACTTGTCTTAAACAACTGTGCATGTGCTGGTGTAAAACTACCCACATATAAACGTTAGACCTGTGATACTGTTCATGTGGACTTCTAAGGTGATGTATAGAATCATGCAACACAGGTGATGGAGATGTGTTTTTGTAAAAGGATGATTAATTTCTTACAAGCGATTTTGGAGGCAGATGGCCATTCTCAGGTGAAGGCTGAAGGAAGAATGAACTTCATAGTCATCTTCAATGATGGCCAATGAAGTCAACTTCACGTGATGGCCTGGCCGAGGTGGGAACTCAGAAAATTCTCTGAACAGCCTCCCTAACATTTTGGAAAAGTTCATGAAAGCTTTTGGAGATTTTAGGCAGTTTTTGTCCAGAAAGAAAACATTAAGTTTAACTGTGTATTTTTCTAGCCTTTGTTTGGTGGCTAGGAAACAGGGCCAGGAGAGCTGAAGCATCAGAGGTGATGTGTCCTTCCATCCCTCATCTCTGCTTACAGGAAAAATAAATAAAGTAGAAAGGAAATGAGCAGTGGACATTTGATTCTTCCTTTTTTTGCAATAGAAAATTGATATCCTTTAATTTTCTGTAAAATCTTCAGTATTTGAGGATTTCAGAAGTATGATAAATGCTAGGGAAAAGGAGAATCTTATAATATCCTTGTTTTATAGACGGGGAAAGAAGGGCTCAATAAAATAACTGATCTTGTGGCTTTACCATAAAGCATGAAATAGATGCAGCAACAGTCCTGAGTAACAGGAATACTGATGTTGAAGGCAGTTCACTGAGATTTCATAAACATAAAAAATTAACTTGCCTGTAAGAAAAGAATGCTGCTGCTGCTGTAACTGTTCATCAGCAATGGTACCTGTTCTTGAAATAGACATTAATAATCCAGGTAAATGAGAGTTGGGTCAAGGAATCCTGTCTTTCTCAGTAAGCCTGCCAGTTCTTTCCATCTTTGCTCATGAGCTCATTTTGTGTATATTATGTAGCAAATAGAAGTCAGAGAGATGAATTACTTCAGTGAGACTTAATGATGACAGTTTCATTCCTGAGCATGGCAGCTGATTTGTTTACATGTACATATATGTGTGTATAAAAAGCTGAAAGTTGCTTTTGTTTTTGTTTGTTAGAGTCCCCTTCTTGTGCTTCTCATTTACAGCTACAGGGGAAATTGTCAAAATAAGACGACTTTGGGCTTTTTGCCTGGGCTCTGCCCTCTTTGATGCTTTGGAATGATACTGTTTTTGACTCCTTTCACTTGTTGTGCAGGGTCCTTCTCTGCCAGTTCTGTTTGCTGTCTAGTCAGTATTTACCATAACATTAAAGCAAAAGCAGGCTCTGTCTGATGTGCTTGAATGGGGATTTTTGGAAAGCAATGTGTGTGAGAAGGCAACGTTCTTTGCAAATTAATCACAGTCTCCTTTGAGTTTAAACAGAGCATGAGCCCACTTTCCATGCTCACTTCCCATTGTGAACACACAAGTGTTCCAAAGGACGAGCTCCTGTGAGGGCACAGGAAACCCAGGAAAACTTACTACTGACAGATTCTTAAGGATTTTTCATCTGGATGAAAAGAGTTTTGTACCTTGGCAGGAAATCAATGCTTTCTCATTCTTATTAGGCCTGTGGCAACATCAACTATAGACATCCCTACACCAGGGAAAAACTTTGTTTAAAGTTCCCATCATTGCAGCCATATTGCTGCTAAGAAATCTTGGGATTCCTCATGCAGATGAGGTTCCCTCAGTCCTCCTTGTGCTAGCAGCATCAGGGTGTCTCATGAAGGGCAGGTTCCCATGTTCAGATTTGTTGCTGACTCTTTAAATTATATCAGCTTTGAAAAAACTGACTTCTGTTTTAAGTATTACTGTGGGATATCTTCTCTGTCAGTGCTAAATCTTTTGATATTTTCAGCATCTGTAAATTTGCAGAAATGGTAAATAGTGATTTACATGGTCAGGGTCCTAGAGCAACACAGCAGACTATCCTCTCTTGTGTATTTTGGCAAAATGCATCTGGTGCCACTGGGAAATCTTTATTTATACTTGAAGTGCTGAGAAGGTAATAGACTAATTTTGGCAATTGTTTGAGTAGGAATGTTCTTGTGTACCCACATGAGCCTATCGCAGAGGCATTCTCATTACAGTTTGGGTACTAACACAGGAAAGCTAATGACAATTAAAAGTAGGAAGAGGAGGGAGAGATTATGGGGAGGGTGTCTCTTTTAAAAGAAAGCATAATTCAACTTCAGCTGCTGTAAAATGCTTCCTTGGAGGGTAGCTTGATACTTTCTGTGTCTGACCCAGCAGCCTGAGCACCACGAGACCAAAGCAGCAAAGAATCAGCCTGTGGTACAGTTTCCTTAAAGATGAAGGAGAGGACAGGCAGCCCTTCAAGAACCCTGGCGTTGTGAATATGTAAGGCCTCTGAAAATTGGCAAGAAGCTGAAGTGAATTACTAAGCAGAGCTAGGGACCAACATAAACTAACAAGTATAAATGTGAGCCTGAGTTTATCAGCTGAAGCCAGGCACATATGAGGGTGTGTGTGTGAGTTTCTTGCTAAAAGCAAAGAGTGAGAGGCTGATATATTGCTTTGATGCTATTTAAGAGAAAATAGTTGCCATCCGTATCATTTTGCTGTCAAATGTATTTGAAAAATGGAAAACATGTTGGATATGTGTTCTGCAAATAGTTATCAACAGTGTTCCAGAAGTACTTGGTTTAGTGAATTCCTTAGAATTCACCATTCAAATCTTACATGTGTCTTGAGTTATCTTGAAATTGGCTGTTTTCTGTACTGTGGCAGAGTGAGAGCATTGCAGAGGTTAATTGTAGCCTGTCAAAGCCTGTGATGCTGCTGTTCTCAACGGAGAGACTCTTCCAAAGGGCTTAGTTTAGTCTGCAGAAATGAGTATTTTGCTCGTGTTTTAGAGGCACTGCCTCTCTGTGATCTGTAGAAGGCTAGACTTAGTCTGTAGTCCTTTGAACACCCTGATGCACTGGTAAAAAGCTTAAGCAAATCCTAATTCCAGGAAAGCATAGCTTTTGCCTCTCAGCATATATGAATCAGCCTGATGATTGCAGCTGCATAAATGAAGGCTACAAAGAAGGGTTCCAGATTCTGATTTTTTATTATGTCTGTTATCTGTTGTGTGGTTTTAAGAAAACTTATTGCATCCTTTTGATTCCACTGAAGAAAATTGTAAAGGCACCAGTGCAAAAGTGTAAAATATTCAGGCTTTCTTTTTACAATCCTGCTGTATGAGGGAAGCTCCTTGTAATTGCAGGAAGAAGTGAAAAGCTTTGGGGTCAGGTGGCTCGTCACCTCTAACTGATGCTTTCCAAGAGCAAAAAGGTAGCAGGAGACTGAAGTGCAGGAGCTGTGGCAAATTTGGTTCAGGGCAGCAGTTAGAGTTGCTGGATGAAAGCAAAGCATGGCCTGTTTGTCTGGGAGCCTTTTTGAGGCTCGATGGTGTGATTGGTGCTCTAAAACTGTGCAATATTACCACGTGCTATTAGAGAAGGAGTCAGTCCAACGTGAGTTAGGGCAAGCCGTTGTGACAACTGAGCTGTGTAGTTAAAGGGCAGGCTGGCAGGGCCCCTCTTGTGTTACTTAGCTTGTATTTATGATTATTACTGTTGGTGATGGACAGTGATGGAAAGGTTAATCTTCACAGCAGATATTTTTCCCTGATAATCTTCTTCATAGCTTTTTGTCGCAGCCATACTTCGCCTCCTCATCAATTTGTTTTTTTTCTGGTTTTAAACCTAAACAATTTGCTGTTGCCATGCACATACTGAGTTTCTGAACTGAAGCGAGCCCACAGCTGACTCCCATGCCAAGCCCCCAGCATTCAGCCATTGCAGCATCCTGGTTATCCCACTTGTTTTTCAAATGCCACATCAGCTCACTGAAAAGCTCAGCTCGCTGCATCTTGTAAATTTTTTTTTTTTTCTTTTTCCTCCCCCCCCCACTTAGAGCATGATGAGTGTGGCAGTGGGCAGCATAACTGTGATGAGAATGCAATCTGCACTAACACTGTCAGGGGACACAGCTGCACCTGCAAACCTGGGTACGTGGGCAACGGGACCATCTGCCGAGGTAAGTCTGTTATTGTAGAGACACCATAAACTTGTCAGGCTCTGTTAATAGTTGCTGACAGTCACCTACATTCTGGTAACTTATGATGGCTGGATTTTGCAGTGATTTGCTTTAAGACATCTTCTGGCAAATGGACATGATGGGAATTGATGTGTGCATAACTTCTCAGGAAGAAGGAAATATTTTTGGAATGCAAGGAGAAAATAACTTTTCCTTTGCTGCACTGAATACTGTCATTTGAGCTAGTATAATTCAGCTTTGAGTGGTGTTCATGTTTTATAAACTGTGGATGGTATGTGCTGTCATCTTTTTGGTTTTAATGAGATGCATTTTAAATTAGGATAATTGTCTTTTATGCTAGCATCATGTGGTTGTTATTTGACTACTTGCATCAGAATCATGACTTTTTTTTTTTTTTAACATATAAATCCTTAAATGTGTATTTTGAAGATTTCTCAGTTATGTAAACAAGAAAAAATGATAGCCAGCCATGCTTTCTGTGAAGTATTAATTTATGGCATGCCATTTATTTAGGATTCGTTTTAATGTTTTTCTTTTGGTAGAGAAAGAGAAGCAAATATCTCATTTAAGGACAAAGGAGGGTTGGATTTTCAAGACAGGACTCTGTCTTGAAGTACTATTGGGTTGTAACTCACGCGTTTATGAATTATATTTGTCTCATAAAAAGCTATTTTTTGTCTTGTCTGGGTTTTCATACTTTCCAAACAGAATTACAGTAATAGAAAACTGAATTTTAGGGTTTTTTTTCGAAATGACAACAATTGAAACTGAGGAATATACTGGATAAAATGTTCTGTAAAATATTGGACACAGCAGGCTGTTGCTGAATATTAATTTTTCATTTTTAAATTTTTTAAAAAAATTTTCTGTTGTAAATTGGCCAAACTATTCCTTAAAGGACAATGAGCTTTGATGTCATTCCTGTTTCAAGCTGAAGTCCTTCAGCAAGATTGTCCTGTCAGCTGCTGAATTAGCAACCATCAGATTGGTTTTGATATTACTTTCTCTGGGTACTTTCCACCCATGCCAGAGCATCCCTGCACTTAAAACTAAATGGTTTGTAAGGATTGAAGAAAGCATAGAAAAATGTACTGAAAGTGTTGGGCAAGTTAAACTTGGCCTGTCTATATTGAAGATCAACAGGTGATACCAGGGAGAAACTCACTGCAGTATATTTTCAGTCTTTGATTACAGTGAGTATGAATTGCAGCACAGACAACTTGAGTTTCAGAGAAGTCTGAGTACTGAACAGCCTGACTGTAATATTTTCTTTTTATTATTATTATTATATTAATTATATTAATTATATTTCTTTGAAACTGGGATGTTTGGATTAGTTAATAAAATCTGTGTTTTCACACTGGTTTTCTTCATTTGCATACCGTTAATGTGCCAAAAACTCAAAGTGAAACTCCTACTGCATATTTATTAACCTAGTAATGTTGTAGCAATGAAATTACACTAGAGAAATGCAATAATGTTTTTACTCTCCAAGCTCTGTTGAAACCTGAGCTACTAGAATATGTATTTTTAAATCTAGCAATATTGCATATTGTATATGTATTTTTAGTGTGCCTTGAATTGCAGGTGCAAGTGTAGTTATAGTTGCCTTTTTGAGATAGGTGTGCATGAAAATACAGGGAAATGTGTTCTTATATTCTGACTGGGAAACATAAATTGGGAAGACAACTGGAGATTATAGAAAGGGGTTTGCAGTCTAGTAACTACTGAAGTCACTAAGGACAAGAATAATCCAGCACTGCATGGAATAGTCCTTATAAATTTTTAGCTACTATTAGAATCCTCTGCATTTTAGTAAATTATAAAACACAATATAAAGTACTGGTTTGATTTTCTGAGCCTGTGGTTCTGTGGTTACTTGAGGTTTCCTCACAAGTTTGGATGCTGATTGAAGAAATGTTCCCATTTTGCCCATGAGAGCAGAAGCACCACTTCTGCCTCTTTTTTACCAAGTTTAGCAGTGATATGTCATCAGTTACCTGCCACAGAGTTTCCTTGCACAAATGCTGGGGCTGGCACAAGGAAAGAGGTGTGAGCATGTCAGGACATCTATAAACTGCTGTTGGCTTGTAATATTTTAGGGCTTTATATTCAGGCAACACAGATTGGAAAAACATAGATAAAAGTCAAGGTGATATGTTTGCTGTAATACCATCTGAAGATAAGATAAATATTTCTCTTCTCCTTGAGACATCTGCAAGTGCTTTATAAATGTTTATATGTTATAGATGTGTACACACACAAAACAATGGTTCTGTCTACTTCTGAAATAATACATCTCTGCGGTTCTGTAGGAAATCTTATTAATATTGTTCAGCAAAACCATAAACAGAAAAATGATGATTTTATGATGAGAGAACACGACTGGCTTTGTGCATGATTCTACAATCCATTCCAACAATCTATTTTAGCAGTGTTACAAGAAGTAAAATCACAGTAATGATCCTCTTTGGCTTTAGTGAATTGATAGTCTTTATAAAAAAACCAGGATACTGTTATTTTTGTTTTAGAAGAGAAAACATGTGTAGTTGAATTAAATTGTATTGTGGACGGATGGCAAATATAACTCCATTACTCTGGCAGGAATTTGTGTTGTTTGCAATTTTTGTGAAAAGCACAGAGAAATAAAAAGGAACAGAAATAATATGGACATGAATATATGATTGCTGGGGATTTAGGAAAAAAAACCCAAACAGAACCCAAATAATGAAGAGGAAATAGAATATTTTTTAAAAAAAACCCTGTGTAATCAGGCTGTCACACGTCTTGAGTAGCAAAAAATCTTGTGCATAAGGAATTGCATTAACGTGAATGTAGTACACTGGGCTATGTAATTAAAGACCGGATTGTGTCAAAGATGTGGAAACTGTCAGGGAGGAGGGTGATGGAGAAAGGGCACAGACCAAGACTTGAAGGCACTTCAGCATTAAAAGAGATACTGCCATAGTTGAAATGACACAAAAATGGAAAGAGAAGTGGAGATGAATGCCATCACCATCAGTAAACTGGACAGGACAATGGACCCAGAATCAGATAGATTATATCTTAGGATTTCTTCAGAAAATGATAAGTAGACCAGAGAGATCCATTCTGGAAGAAATTACAGCATCAAAGTAGAGGACAGAGGTATAACTACTTGAATAGAGATTCTGAATCTACAGGTTTTTTTAATTGCTCTTTTCTATGAAGGAAACTTTGGTAAAAATAAAAAGAGGTAAGAGTGATTTGGGACATAGAAAATGTTACAGGTGGGTAGTAGAAGACATGTCATGTCCTTTTACTTGAATTCTCTAAATGAATTACAGAATTCATAGGTGAGGGTAGAATATGGACAATTGGAGCAATTTCACTAAACTTCATGATAGGATGTAATAGTGCAGCATTAAGGCTGCACTTTGAGTAGAAGGGAAAGGTGATAAAAATTGGTTTAGCAACTGAGTGCTCTAGGTTAAAAAACTTGTGGTGGGCAAATGGTGGCTACTTGGTACAGCATGGTACTTTGAAGTGTGCCTGTCAGGATGGGCCTTGTGGGAAATCAATGTTTGGTGGCAATAGTTAGATGAAAGAAGTTTCAGTTTCCTAGGACAGTTTCAGTTTCCTAGGACAGCCAGGTTTATGAATAACCCGTCACCCACAGACAGGACTCTGTGTGTGAACATAAAACACTGTCATCTATGAAATGAGTAAAACTCACTGTCATGACTTCAGCTGAAGAACCAGGGATAGCGAATACAGAGATAAATACCATTTTTAGACCTTAGAGGCTCTTGGTCTGTATTATGTTGCAGTATTTCTGTGTGTAAGCTTGACAGGGCTTGAATCTGGGAGGCTGGAAAATGTATCGGGGCAAAATGTCTTTCTCTGCTTTTTGTCTTGGTAAGTTCTAGCTCCAGCTTTGCTTGGCAGCCTTGCATCACGTGCTGTGGAAGTGACATGCTGAAGTAACATGTGCCATTTGTTTAAAACATAAAAGGCTGTGCCCCACAGTCTCGTCTGCCTCAGTGAGAGGGAAGGCAGAGAACACTTGCTGTGGGAGGTACAGTCCTACAGCTTAGCAGAGTTTATTATACTGCTTGTGCCCTGTACCACAGACTGAAGCCAGGGGAAAGAACCAAGGCAGAGTGAAGCATCATGAGGTTTCTTAAATTAATTGATAGCATTTGGGATTAAATGCCTTAAATAAGCCCTCACCCATCATATTTTACGAGGAGCATTGTGCAAATTGCCATACAGGTTTTGTTGCAATTAGTTGTTTTCTTTTGTACAGAGAGATTTAGATGTAGTGTACAAGCCTTGTCCTAACTCCTGGTATTTTGTTCCAAGTGTTTGTTTTAAAGCATAAATTCTGCCCTCAGACATCCTTGCATACTATCAGAAAGATAGAAGTGGCCTTGAACATATTCAGATGCTAAACAGGAGCAATTCTTCAGAAACATGGACGAGGTGTATTTGCTAATCTTTCTCGTGTAGCTTTGTCGTGGAGAATGAGCAGAAGTGTAGCATTTAATCAAGTGCAAATACTGTTCACTGTACTTTCATATTTTACACGTATAATCTGTCTAACAGGTATATTTAGTGTGCTATTAACATCTCATTTAGTGGTTTCTACTGAGGTGTAGATTTATTGGAATGATTAAATGAGGTGGATTTAGCTACAATCATACACCGTAAAGCAAATGTGTGCAGTGTGACTGATGCCTGGGCAGAAAAACATCAGGTATTGTGAAATAAAAATCAAAAGAGTGTTTATTCTAATTAATATTTAGGGTGTATGATGGCTTATTTCTGCCAGAGTATAGACCATGATTATTTTTCCCCTGTTATATTTTTCTGGAGCATTACACAGGAGACACTTAAGGGATTACAACTCAGTATATGGTGTAGTTGTCAAGATTAGAGTTGTTATTCCTAAGAGACTCAAATCTGGCGTAATCTGGAAGTTTGGTTTCTTAATTGCACTGTGGGTCCTTACGTATTTTTGCTTGGGGATGTGTGTTTAGGAGTGGGCTTGTTACTGGTGGACTTGCTGGTCACCTCAGGAATAAATTATTTGGACCCTTACATAAAAAGCATCCGGATTTTGGACAGATACTCTTCTTTTTTGTACGGTGGTGGGGATAATCATAGGGAGTCTTTATTCATAATGCACCTAGAATGTTTCCTGACAACAAGAGTACATCTCAGGCTTAACAATTACTTCTATTTGATGTCAGTCAGTAAGCTGGCCTCTTTTACACTGTTTTAATCACAAATTATAATTGGATGGAAATGTTGCTTTAACCAATGACACTCTGAGAGCTGTCTTGCACTGCTGTTTTCCTTGTTTCAAAACAGGTATTTTTATATTTCTTAGTCTCAAATATATTTAATAGTCTGAAAGATGTGTCCATGAAAGAAGTTGTGTATCTTGCAATGTGTAGGCAGTATAGTGATGGTGTAGTAAACAGATGATTAAAGATAAGGAAATTTTTATGTCTTACAGAATTTCTCCTGATGTGAAAAATACTCAAGAGTATTTTTTGTAAGAGCTAAAGAAGAAAAAAAAAAAAACATTCTCTTTGGTTTTTTTCTGTACTGGGTAGTCTGCTTTTTTGTGTCCCTTTTACACTGACATCAGCAAAGCTAAGGTAGATTAACTTTAAATGTCAGCAATGGGAGACAGTCAGACATGCTGATATCTTGATATTAAAGCATATCAGATCACTCTTAAGGTAACTAACTGCCACTTAGGTTTATGTTTTTTGCATGCATTGTGTCTGTTGGAAGTGGAGTTGAAAGCCTTTATGAAGCATTGGAGTGAGTTATGAATAATATGTAGGCCAGGACGGAAAGAAGCAAACATGACTTTCCCATAGCCTTGGAATTTTTTGTGGCTATAAGGCTTTGAACAGTTGATACGCCTTATCATGGCTTTAATTACTGTTTTGGTGTAATATTCACCAGTCTCATGAAAGAATAAGTGAGTTTTGAGTCAAGCTGAGACTTTTATCTTCATTCTTCACAGTCTGGAGCTCTGTATATTTTTTCACAGCTAATATATAGTGAATAAATCACTGCAAAAGCAGGCAAGTGCATTCACGTGCTCTTTGGTATCACATGGCATGTGTGGAAAATGCCATGGCACATGTAAGACACTGGGATAGTCACACTTTTTTGGTGAGGCAGTCTAGATATAATTGATTTAATAATTATAAACCTGTATATATTTGTACAGCAATGCAGTTAGAATTCCTAATTTTTTTCGTTCTAAAACTAGCATGGCTGGGCACAGACTCAAGACGGTATTATTGAAGCCACTAAATTTTCTGTAGTCCTAAATCCAATGTACTAATAAACATGAACATTTGAAATTTTAACATAAGAATCTTTGTATTTTTGTTCATGATTAGATATTTATCAAATGTGGTATGGTCACTGTAATTGCTATGTTTGTGTTTGGATTTTGAGTTATATAAACTCACTTTGTGAATTTGCCATGCACTTTTTAAACTCCTTCAGTTCTAGTGTTGTTCTTGGTTTGGTTTTGGACTGTAATGATTTAAAATATTTTTGATGAAATTAAGATGATTTATAATAACTTTTTCTTGCCCTTAGAAGATCATTGCAAAGATTTAGTTGTGTGGGGTGTTGAAATTCAGGTGTAATTATTTTTGTATGTG
>VWZW01000227.1:552995-573596 GCA_013397115.1 Edolisoma coerulescens | reverse complement strand
CCCCCCCCATTTTTTCTGGGTTGTGACCATAAAGAGGGGAATTGTCAATCTGGATTTTTTAAGCTGAACTTCAAAACTATTTATTTATATGACTTTGTTACACACAGACACATCAAGCAGGGTTTGAAATTTTAAAATTATGTAAAATTGAGAAACTTACCTTTTGTTTTCAAAAATGTGAAAGCAATACACATCCATACTTTTGTGCACGTCCATCTTGTCTGTCTTCCTCTATAGTCTGTTGATTATGTTGTAACCTTTAGGGTATAGATTGTGGGATGCATTTGCTGCCACTGATGAACAGACTGAGTAACAATTCTCAGCAGTCACTTGTACTNAGTGATTTAGTTGTTTCAGCAATTGTCCAGGTTTCCAGGCCTGTGGCTCTCACCCTCACGTTTTTCCATGACTTGAGGAGTATGATATTACTCTGTGGTTTTGCCATTGGAGGAGGATGTGGGGAAAAGGGGCTCAATCCCAGGTTCCCAGGTGATTGTATTACAGTTGACTTTCCTTTCTGCAGCTCCTGCAGTGCTCATTGTCTTCCCATTCCCTCTGTTCCCCATCTGGGTCTTTCTACTCTTTGTCCTCTCCTGGCTCAAGCACCATTGTGAAACATGATGAATGCTGTAAGATTAATAGTGTGTGATTAAACATTTACAAACTGAGTTTTTTCGCAGACATAGCAAAAGGCATATCCTTCAAAGCACTTGTGCCCAAGTGGGGGTCCTGGGCCAGTTAAAAAAAACCCAAACGAAACTACCTGATACTTATATTGAGAAGTACATGGATTTTTTTTTCTACAGTGCAGCTTCTGGTAGATATCCATCAGAGGAAAAACTTACTACAAACCGGTTACTTGACCACATTACTGAAAATGGTATTTTACAGTAATAAAGCTTGGATTGCCCTGCATGTAGGTATGGCTCACTTTGGTTAGCTTGCTAGTTTTGGAGATTGCATTTGTTTTTTGACCACTGGGAATGGCAAATCTGGAAGCCATGCAGGATGTTTGATGGGACAATTTGCATCTTTTTATCTGGAAAGATTCTCCAGTTCAGCTGTTTCACAGTGGTGCTGGTGTTTTACCCTCTGCAACATGCTGAAAAGTTGAGGCACCCCTGTGTGTGTATGGAGTTCTTACCTAAAGTGTTCAACAGTAAAAATAATGAATGTGGCTATGCTAAGTGAGCATATGTTAAGTACAAGACTAACAGCAAGTTTAAACTCTATACTGAGAATGGTACCTGAAAGAAATGTTGCAGGGAAAAACAACATATTCTGGAACCTACTAAAAAAACAACAAATGATGCTTTGAAGATTGTATCATCAAAATGAATTATTAGGTGAATTCAGTACACAGACTACAAGAATAATGTGAATTAAAATAGCTCAGAACACATTATGTGCAGAGGGAATTGGAAGTTAAAGTAAACCAAGCACAAGTGGGAATTGAAGGTGTCCTGCTTTTCAACATAATTTAAAATTCAGTCATCCAAGAGAAAAAATGAACAATTTGTATGTCATAGAACCTAGGAGTTTTTATTTAAGTATTCCTGAATGGCCAGAGCTGTGTGACCTGCGTTGTTATTCTGTCAATAAATACTCAGACAACTTAGTGTGTCACCTTGATGGTGCTTGCAGTTTTCCCNGATGCATTTGCTGCCACTGATGAACAGACTGAGTAACAATTCTCAGCAGTCACTTGTACTATTAAAATGACTCCCCCCATTCCCTTGAGCATGTGATTTCACAGTGTCTGATGGCTTTGTGAAGGAGCTGCTACTAGTGGAAAGCCCTGGGATGGAAAAAAAATGGCAGCTGGGTGTGGAGCTGCTAGAACAGTTGCAGAGTTTAAGTAGGCAATATCCATTCCCCTGCATTAATTGTAACGGTTTACCGATGCTCATTAATATGCCACTTTTATTACCGAGACACATGGTTGTACTTTTTCCTGACACTCATTATTCCTCCCTCTGAACAGAACAAAGGAAACAATAGTTGTCTGATATTGCCATGACATATGTTATTTCCCAGTAAAAGATGGAGGCAATCAAATCAGTCCTGCACGCACCACGCAGTGTTCCCTTAGCCTTCGAGAGAGGCAAGTGAGACAATTCTTAATGTGGTAATTTTACACCTGACTGAGCAAGGTATGTGTCTAACTAAAAGTAAGTGATTGACTCCAATGAGACTGCTTATGTAATTAGGCACTTAGTTTGTTAGTTTCATGCTGAATATGCTGTGTTTATATCATACATAGAATAAACACAGACAACAAGCATTCATCTTCTGCTGTGGGTATCAAGGGCAGGTTGAATTAATCATTTCTGAAGAGAGAACTGAGTACCCAAATCCACCTATTGCTTATCTTTGAATCCTTGGCAAATAAAGTGGGCTTAGAAGAAGATTTAGAAACTAATTTTCAGTGACATCACAGAAAAGTAGTTGAAGCCAAAATAAAAATGAGTGGGAATCTGTAAGTAATTGCTAATGGTTATTGCCAAGTGATTTTTAGTGCTCCATTATTTATTTATGCTTCTACTGCTGTAAAAGCCCTGAAATTCAGAAATAGCTCAGATGTTAAGGTTTCATCCACTCAGTATTTGTGCCTCTTGCATTAAATGTTCATCAGATGAAAGCAGAAGAATCAAATAAGCACCTGCACACAGCTGGAGTAGAGAACAGGCAATGTACTTACCATCTTTTGGCCATTCGCTGTAGCCACTAACCCCAAGGAAACATGATGTGTGCCTAAAGGGGATTTGAACTTTGGGTGAGAACAGTCTGTGCTGTTGAATTGTATTTAGAATATTGGTTGCTGAATGACACTGTCACTGTATGTCATAGCTGCCACGGACAGTGAGTATGGACTGCTCCAGATAACACCAATCATGAGCTCCTGATGCGGCAACCAGCCAGCAGCACAGCAGTCCTCCTGTCCTGGAAGACATCTAGGGTGGATAGAACCCACAGTCATGGACTAAATCAGCTCAGCAGACATCTTGGAGGGATGGCTAATGACTATAGAAATGATACCCATTCTTTTTTGTATGTCTATATATCTGTCTATATATATCTAATTAGAAGGTGTAGGATACGGGCATGACATAGATGATATAGAGTAAGAGGTCGTTAATATACTGATTCTAGCCAGGACAGGGTTAATTTTTACAGTGGCCAGGAGGGGGCTTGGCTAGGACATGGAGATTATTTCATGCTAGCTCACATCATTTTCTGGGAATGGGGGAGGAGGTCCCTTCTGGGTTGCGTAGTGGGACATTGCAGTTGGGCTTTCCATGGGGGTGAGCACTCGTGTATGAATTGTTTGTCTCTTGTACCCTCTTCTATTAATATTGTTGCTGCTACTGTTCATTTTCTTATCTCATCGCTGTTTCCAGTAAATTGTTCTTATCTCAATCTGTGATCCTTGTTTTTTGTGCCTCCAGTCCCCCTCTCCATCCTGCTGCAGAGGAAGGGGAGAGCGAGTAAGCAGCACATGATTTCGAGTATTTCATTGGAAACACTCAGTTGGAGAATACCATTCCTAAACCATGACTAAAACTCTGGAATAGCATTTTTAGGTGTAGTTACCTGAATTCTGTCCGCATGGCATTTCAGGCATGTAGGTGTTTGACTTTTTAAGAATTTTTCCCTCCGTTGTTTTCCTTTGTTTATTACTTCTGTCAGTGTTCCTATTGGTCTGGTTGTCTGCTGGGGAGAATTACACCTCGTGACAGAGTAAGCTATACCTAATGTATTAAGTTTGTTGCATGAAAAAAAGGGTAATTACCTGTCACTGATAAGGGTAGATGTTAGAAATTTGTAAGCAGTCTTTGCGCCTCTTTCTTGAAACTGAAGATTGCACATTAATCAGAAATATGATACATATCTTGAAATATGATTTCAGGTACTTCTATGATGTGTTTCTAAGCTCTGAACTGCATTTTTTGTATGTGCTTCAAAGTCTTTTATATTGCTGTGTTCCAGCAGTTGATGAGAAATATGCTGGCCTTCAGTGCAAATGAACTGCACTGTAGAATGTGACTAAGCTTAATGTTAGCAAACGTGGTCTTTTCATCTGGATATAGTTATTTAATTGTTATTTAAACCTTAATGTTCTTTATGACACCATGACCCTGATAAACCTCATAAATTGTCTCCTAGGTCATACCAGACAGGTCCAGTCAGGCTCCATCTCTTCTAGACAGGCATGCTAGGCACATGTTAATGAGGTAATGCATGAGGACAGTCTGCTTTTGCCTCGAGAACTACATTTGACAGATAATATGTCAAACTGCTACAAGAGCTTAACCTGTTACCTCTCATGAAATTTTGAAGATATCCCGAGAAAAAGCATCTTCATCAGAAATTTGTTCATGCCACTTAAAGAGTGCATGTACTCTTTTGACACTTCTCACTGTTTGTTTGGAGCACACTGCAGTGCTGAAATGCTCCGCAGGACTGATGGCTCTGGAATGTCATGGGTCTCGTATTGGCAGCTTCAACATACAGCAAAAGCAACATTTATCTGTGCTTAGCTGTGCCACTTAAGGACTTCTCTCATCCACAGACTGACTGCTGTACGAGGATGAAAATTTAAGGGAAGTTACTTTAATCCTACAGCTGGAAACACACTAGTTTACAAAACATGGAGTAGATGGAGGATGCTGAGGTTGGTGCCTGTGCAGGCAATTATTCAATTTATCTGGATGGTGACATTTGTTCATGGGGACTGTTGAACACACGTTCAGAGGCTTTAACACGGCCTTTTTAGTGTGTGCAGTGATAAATGGCTGTAGATGGGGAAATGTCAGAAAAGTATGCGGTCTTACTAGAGAGGTAGAAAGTAGAAACTTTCATGCAATGATATTTGAATTCCAGTTACACCAACCAAAGAGTTGGGTTGCAAGGGCCCCTAAGGATCATCCCATTCGAACCCCTTGCCATGGGCAGGGACACCTTCCACTAGATCATGTTGCTCCAGGCCCCATCCAGCCTGGCCTTGAACACTTCCAGGGATGGGGCATCCACAGCTTCTCTGGACAACCTGTGCCAGGGCCTTACTATGATCTAAGAAGAAGGAAAAAAAAGGCTTCACTGCCTTCAGTGTCATATCTTGCTGTTAGCTCTTTGCTACTTAAAGCAGAGGGTGATATGTGAAGGTCCATTTCTTTGCATTTAGTAACCTGCAGTCAATATAACAATTTCTGTCATGTTTCCACTATTGTTTTTATGCAATTAAGATGCCAGTGTAATTGCCAGAATTATTGTTTAACCCAGCCTACCCACCTTTTCATGAAAGTCCCTTGTTAAATCATTCAGTCATGTTAGGTATTTCTCATTAAACCATAATAATGTGAACTCTTTTCCAGTACGTCAGGTGAGACTTTGTCATGAACGTATGGTAATTATATTGGTGATAGATCAAATAAAAATATCTTCTGCTAGCAGGGTTATTTGCATTTCACTCGTGATGTTGAGTAGCTGACATGAAATCTCTTCTCTTTTTATTGCCTTATTTCAAGGATGCAGGGAAATGAGTACTGGGTATAAAATGATGTGAAGACAAATAGATCTTGTAAGTTTGAACCAACACAAACCTTAATGTGATTTTTGTTTTCCAAACCCAGAGTCAGTGCAGGCATTTGGAAGGTTCAGATCTGATCTGCAGCAGATATGGATCATATTTATTAATCTCATTATGTAGTTTTGCATTTAAACAATAATAAAAGAAGTGTTTATGAATGTCTTCTCTCTGTTTTTCACAGAGGCATTTGCTATGCTTGTATAGATATGATACATTGATAACATATTCTGTGGAATTTCTGTGTTTGGACAAATTTCCCGAAACTGACACCAGCTTTTGTGGTGGTGTTTGTTGAATCATAGGATCATTTAGGTTGGAAAACACCCTTAAGACCATTGAGTCCAGCCATATGTAGTTGCAGTGAGTGTGATACTGAACTTACCTGGCTTGTGAATGCAGCCACATGGATGGGCTGCCTTTGCGTTCATCCATCTTTTCCGTGTTACTCCTTTCATATCCAGGTTGTGTGAGTTCTGGCCTGGCATGGCGTGCTGCTGGGCTCCTTGGTCCCTGTATGCTTTTGTTTAATGGGATCAATATTGATCTAATAAGTATACAGGGAGGGGAGAATCGAGCAAGTTCAGACAGACTCGGGAATCTCACCCGCGCTCCACTCTGCGCTCGTTGGGTCAATGGGATCGGTCAGGTCAAAGCTCTGTGCTCTCCCCTACAGGAGCCTTGGCTGGGCAGCTCAGCGCCTCTGCACACAGAATGCTTTTCCATCCACAGAAGCACTGAGACTGTATTTTGTACAAATCATTGTCAGTGTCTTGGAACACCAGTTAATAAGGGCATGGCAACGAGTGTGTTGCTAATGCCTGTCACTGCCTGCAGCCATTGCCGCGGCGTGAGGGCTGGTGAGAAGCAGAAGAGAGGGTGATTCAAGGAAACAACGCAATGCAATTGTCTGTTTCCCTTCTTGTCACATCTTTTCCTTTCTGATTTTAATGACGGAGCCAGTGGACAGGCTCTGGCCCTTGGAGTTATTTTGGATTGTCGGTAACAATTATTTTTTTCTTTTTTCTTTAATTTCTTTCTGACTTCCAAATTGCTGCCACTGTTGCTCAGGAGCCGCTACTGAAAGGGCAGGACCTGTGGACTGTCCTGAGGGTGTCCTTTATATTGGTTGATGGAATAGCCAGTTAACTGAGTAGTAGAGCAAGGGCTTTGGGTTTGCTCTGTCACAGAATGAAGTATATTCACTGTTTTAGTGCAATTTTTTTTAAAGAAGCATATTAAGGTCACTTTTTCTCCCAGGTCTCCCAGCTGGCAACATGAAATGTTACTTTACCACCAAGACAGCATTTCTTTTGCTGTCGTCTAGTGCTGGGGGTTAGTCATGCTTTTCAGCTGCTTTGGTAGAAGGATACCTCAATGTATTTGGTTTATTGATTTTTGAAAAATACATGCTGTGAAATTAAATTAATAGTTAAATACTAAACTGTGAGGAAGAAATGTTCCTTTAGTGTCTCTTAAATTAGAATTTATCAGGAAAAATGCTTCCAATTTTGAATTCAGCATACCACCACAGACTAAACAGACAATTACTTTAAAATGTTTTTTTTCTTTGCTAGTTGATCTAGTGTGAACAAGATCTGTATTGACAGCCCTAAAGGCAGAAGTCCTCAGCTTGGTTTATATATAGTGTAATGCTGACAGTAAGAAGGGAAAGTGCCGTTCCCTTGGCAAGGGGCAGGCAGTAAACTCCAGGAGGTGAATCTTCAATGACCAGTTGCAAACTTAGGAAATATGGTCAATTGTTTATACTGTTATTTTTTCCAAGTTTTTTACTGGGCCAAGGAGTACTGGGGTATATGGATTACTTTATTTTTGCAATCTGTTTTACTGTTAGTATCTTTGTCTTCTAATCTACGTGAACCTTTGTCTATCTCATGCATTTTCATCTTTAGTTCTTCACCCTCTTTCCAAACAAGAAACTTGTGAATATTCTGCTTGGAAACTTACATTCCAGAGTTCTTTGCCACGAAAGTTGGTCACGGAATATCAATTTTACACGTTCAAGAAATATATTTTTCTCTTATGCTGATTATTTCTTTTTCAACATTAGAAGCATCTCTAATTGTGAACTTTAAATAGGAGTACAAGTGTGGCCAGCTTGTACAGTGAGAAAATATTTAATTTCCAATTAAGTAGTGGGGCAGCAATGCCTTGGGGGCAGAAAGGCAAGAGGGGAGAGGAATTTGTCGGTGGTATTTGCTGACTGGGTGATTATTAGCAATAGGAAATACTGAAACTTAATTAGAGTTTCTGATCTGGAACAGCGTATTAGGTTTAATTATGTCTGGAAGTCTAATATTTTACACTTTTTCTTTTAATTAAAATGCATGAATGTAAGTAGAAAGCTTTTAAGTTTTACAGTCTGGGAAGACCAAGAGCAGGAAGTAACTACGTTGTGTACATAATGCCATATTAAAAAAAAAAAGCAAAACCAAACCAGTGGTAAAAGCTGAGGAAGCTGGAATAAAGGTGAGCTTAGATATCTGACCTGTAAGAATTGAAATGAATTTTAATAGTATACAAAGCTGAGCTTCTTGGCAGGACTCTAGCCAATATCTGTGTGATCCAATATGTAGCAATTCATCCTAATCCTGAGTTGTCATGGGGTCACACCATGCTGTTGATTGTCCTATCTTTGATATCAAACATGAACACTGAAGATCCAATATGGAGAACATTTGGAATCATACAAATGTTATCCCTGAGTGTCCTGGGGAAATTCCAGTTGCTATGCAGCACTGATGAGCTCCAGGGACCTATATATATATGGATGAAATTACTCCTCTGCTAGAGTTTTACTGCATGATATCAGGTTTAGCAGTGTTACGGAGTAAGATGCTGTGTGAGATAAAGCAGATGATATAAAGCACACAAATTAAAAGTGAAAAGGAAGAAATAATATAGGGAAATGCACACTTAGATTGATAAAAGTGCTATTAAGGTTGCTCAATTACTCTTGATAAGAAAATACAGTAATAAAGATAACACACACTACATTATGAACTTAAGTGATCAGTCTCAGCATTCATTCTTACATTTTAATCTCTCCTGAAAGGAGTTTTGCACTCCAGCATGGCTGATGCTGGTGATAGATGCAGACCATTTCAGCAATTCTCTCTGTTTTGACAGCTCTACTCACTCATCTGTGGCGCTCAGACCACTGGGATAGATCTCCCTGGGCTTTGTTTTATATCTCGGCAGATTTTCCCTCTCAAGTGATGCTTTTGTTTTATGTTGTGAGAGATCATGTTTATTCCTCCTTGGAGTCTGGATGAAAATGGCACAAATCGAGTAACTCCACATTTAAACCAAGTTCAGCTTGTTCTTCTTTCTGTTTCTGACCTTGAAGTGGTGGAAGGTCTATGTTTAGGACAGGTCAGGATTTTAAGTTTCATGTAGGTGCTAATACATCTTTTATTCAGAAAAAAATTCCAGAAACAGAGCATGAGGTGGCATGTAATCGTTTTAGCTGCATTAATATTGCTGGTGGAGTTGGGTAGGAAACTGAAGTGTGGAGGAGGAGAGTAAATACATCAGGAAGTAATGAGGAATGGCTGATGTGCCTGTAGGTTTGTGAGGGGCTTTCTTCAGTTTTGGGAAACATGTGGAAGAGAGCCATGAGCTGCTGGGGAAAACGGATAAGCCCTAACACCGTGGTGTATTTTAGAGATCTCTGTGCTGCTTCTTAATCTCTGCACTATTATTTTCATATTGTCCCTCTCCCTGGGGTCATGAAATGCCATTCTTAATTGCAAGTATGTAAGAGTAGTTTCAAATACTCCACAGAGGCAATATGCTGATAAAACTTGTGTTGGATTAAAAGTCTGTGTGTTATAGGGACATGTGGGAAGACAATAAAGGCCAGAGAACAACAATAAGATCCTCCTGGGAGCATGGAAGTAGATTAGTAGTTTTATTATGTTCAGGATCTCTCCTTGGGTTTGGCTTGGACAGCAGCAGTCTGTGCATCTCTGGAGAGCAGGACAGGCACATAGAAACAAAAGGTGGTTGTTTGGAAGTGCAGGTATTGTTCTGTAGATGACTGCTGAAAAATAAGTAGAGCCAATATTTATAAACCCTGAATTTTACTGATAGTAACATATGCTGTAACTTTAGGACCTTATTGCTTCCTCTGTTGTCTTGGTTTAAATTGCAGTTGAATATCACAGTACAGCAAATAGCCGTCCAGGAATCTGTGGGGAAAAAAGGTCAGAAACTCAGCTGAGTTTATGGCAGTTGCATGTTTATAAAGTGCAGTGGTTTCTACATCCTCCTGTTGCAGCAATCCCTAAAGAGTAAGGTCTTGAGGATCACCAAAATTCAACCTAGGATAAGTTTTTTAATGAGAGACTTGCAATTGTTGGAAGTTTCTTCATGGATCTGGGCTTTTTTTCAGATTCATTCTTGTCATCTTTACCAGTGCGGAATGTTTTTGCATTGTGTATATCTGGCAGTTGTAAATGGGGAATAACTTAGCTTGTGTTACGTAAGATAATTATGTTTTACGCACAAAAATTGGCAGAAAAGCTTACACATGGTGGTGACAGCACCACCCGCTGTAGTACAAAAGATGTTTCTTTTTTTAAAACTCAATCATTGTATCCTACAATGATTTAAATGGGTTACAGCAAGGTTAAAACTTTGTCCTTGATAATGTCCATGACTCAAAGCTTTCTTGTAATAGTATCATATTGCTGGAGAAATGATTCCCATTTGTAGCATTGGAGTCTTGGACATGTTTACAGACTGTGCTCTATCTCTTTTTCATTTTAGAAAGTCAGGTGAAGATAAAAAAGTACCTTATCTGAACATGTTGTTAGTGAGTTAATTAGTACAATCAACATAAAGATAGATCTAGCCAGACTTGTAGTGCAGGAATGTATCAATTGTATGTTATTGTGGGGTTTTGTGTTGGGTTTTTTTCCCCTCTTGATAAGAGATACCGCTCAGTCTGTTCATAGAATCACAGATTGGTTTGGGTTGGAAGGGACCTTAAAAGATGATCTGTCCCCACCCCCCTGCCATGGGCAGGGACACCTTTCACTAGAACAGGTTGCTCAGAGCTCCCTCCAGCCTGGCCTGGAACACCTCCAAGGATGAGACATCCACAATTTCTCTGGGCGACTTGTTCCAGTGCCTCACCATCCTCGTAGTAAAAAATTTCTTCCTACTATCTGATCTAAATCCAAGCCACTCCGTCTTGTCATGTCACTCCATGCTCTTGTAAAAAGTCTCTCTCCATCTTTCTTGTAGGCTCCGTTCAGATGCTGGAGGCCACAGTTAGGTCACCCCTAAGCCTTTTCTTCTCCAGGCTGAAAAATCCCAATTCTCTCAGCCTTTCCTCACAGGAGAGGTGCTGCATTACCTTGGTGGCCTCCTCTGGACTCCAACAGCTCCATGTCCTTCCTGTGCTGGGGCTGCAGAGCTGGATGCAGCACTGCAGGTGGGATCTCACTAGAGCAGGACAGCAGAATCCCCTCCCTCTCATGCTGGCCATGGTGCTTTGGATGCAGCCCAGGGCATGGGTGGCTTTCTGGGCTGCAGTTGCACATTCCTAGCTCATGTCCAGCGTCTCAGCCACCAGCACCCCCAAATCCTTCTCAGCAGGGCTACTCTGGATCTGTTCATCCCCAGCCAGGATTGACACCAAGGGCTAACCTGACCCAGGTGCAGCACCGGCACTTGGTCACGTTAAACCTTACAGGAGTCCCATGGGCCCACTTCTTGAGCTTTTCCGGATCCTTCTGGATGGTATGCCATCCTTCAAGTGTGTCACTGCACCCTCAGCTTGGTGACATCTGCAGACTTGCTGAGGGTGCACTCAATCCCTTCATCTGTGTTATTAATGAAGATATTAAATAACACTCACCCCAGTATGGACCCCTGAGGGACACCACTTGTCACTGATGTCTGTAGGGACTCTGAGCCATTGACCACAACCTTCTGGATGCTACTGTACAACCACTTTCTTATCCATCTGACAGTCTGTGAGGCTGTGCTGGCTGTCCCAGATCACCTCCCTGTCCCCCATGTGCCTCAGCACAGCTTCTACGAGGATCTGTTCCATGACCTTCCCAGCACAGAGGTGAGACGGACCGGTCAGTAGTTCCCAGGGTCCTGCCTTCTATCCTTTTTAAAGATGGGCACAATGTTTCCCTTTTTCCAGTCACCTGGACTTCACCTGACTCCATGACTTTCCAAATATTATGGAGAGTAGCTTGGCAGCTTTATCAGCCAATTCTCTCAGGACTCTGGGTGGCATCTCACTGGGTCCCACAGACTTATGTGCATTCAGGTTTCTCAGGTGCTCCTGAACCTGATCTTTACTTAGAGTGGGAAGTACTTTGCTCCTCCAGTCCCCATCCTGCTCTCCATCCACTTGAAAGGTGTGGGAACAGAGGGTGCCATTGAAGAATGAGGCAAAAAAGTTGTTGAGTACATCACCCTTCTCCTCATCTGGAACTTTGAAGTTGAACTACCCCTTTTTTCTCCTGTTTTTGCAATACCTGTTTCGCTTAGTCACCCATTGTCATCATTTCACATGTTAGTAGGTGTGTGTATTGTAGATTATAAATTCCAAATAATAGAAAATTTATTCAGTTTCCTTATGAAGAGATTTTCGCCTTGAAATTTACTTAGATATTACTGCATGCTGATACACATGAATTGGAAAGATTGATTTTTGGTAGACAGCAGCACCTTTTGTTGGTGGTAAACTCTATATGGAATTGAAAAACAACAGTAGACTTCTGTTGTCTATCAGCAGCATGACAGTAATGTTCAAAAGCAATCTGTGTCAACAAATGCTGCTGCAGGAACGAAACTTTGTACTCGATAGGCTCCCTCATTATTGCAACTTCTGCTAAAATAAGTACAGAGGACTTTGCTGGGAAAGCTTGAGTTGCTCCTGGGCTGAGGCAGAAACTTGCAAGAGAAAAGTGTGTTGCCTTGGTTTGGAGGTATGTTTGTGGCTGCCCTGGATAACAACTTGGGAACTCTGCATTGGAAAAACATACATGCTCAGTATCTGCTGCACATGTTGTAGTAGCCAGGTTGGTTCCCAGCAAGTTTCACAGGCATCCTGATTTCTGACATTCCTTACCCTGTGAACAGCTCTCGTTGGGTCAAGTTCTTTGCTGCAGTTTTTGGAATGACCAGGAAGCAAAGTCTGTTGAGGTCTTATGAAATTATTGAAGCAGTCTCTAAATGCACAATGCTTCCTGGGAATGTTGATGCTCCTGTGCACCAAAATGAATAGTGCTTATTTCAGCAATGTTAACTGCCAAAGACACTGTGGGCCTTGTTCAAGTTTTGGAATTCAGCAGAAACCTTTGTGGTGAATTAGTCAGAATAGATCTGGGTCTGTTGCAAGGTGTCGTTACTCAGTTAGAGAACAGTGCTGAGAACTCAGTGTGAAAGCTAGTGGAAAGCCTGGTAGGTCACCATTCAAAATACCAAAAAGGCCTCATTGATCTTAACAATTTATGCATTAATGATAACTTACGGGGGGTTTGAGAGGACTTTCACCCTGAATTCTCCTCCAGGAAGAATTATATGATCTTGTGGATTAATGTAATCATCGACTTTAAATACTGTAATAGCCTAAGAACTCTTAGAAGCTGATTACAGGGAATTTTTCTATAGAGCTGGGGCTTCTAATTTTGAAGTAACATAGGAAGTGAGGTGGGGTTGGTCTACTGCTTTAGGTGAGAGTGAGCTGCTACTGTGAACGAGCTCAGTGAAAGGTGAGGTACTTTTACGAGAAGCAAAGAAGCTTTAATATTGTACAAAAATTCATGTAAGATCTCAATGAAGATATTGCATGTAGTTCTGTCATGTTTGTTCCAGAAAGATGATTTAAAATGGGGAACATGTTCGATGATGACTGTGAGGGTGTGTGGAGAAATGCAGAATCTATCTGATAAAAATGGATTAAAGAGAGTTGTTTTTTTTAACATAGCAGTATGAAGCTTATAAAGAGTTATTTGTACTATGTACAAATCCAGTGAGAGATAAACATCAAGGGAGAAGAAGAAAAGTGTAAAGGACACTAGTTACAAGAGCAAATGATAAAAAATTTTAAAGAAAAAAGCAGCTTGAAAGTAAGAAGATTCCTGAGCATTCAAGGTGTAATAATGCCAGAATTTTTTTAATGACTTATTCCATATACAGTTATTTAATGGACAGGTCTCAAAGGGGAAGAGCCCGGAGATGGCAGAGTGCAGAGATGGGCTGAAAGGATATGGTGATTTCCTATGCTGCCACAGTTGTAGCTGTAGCAGCACTTCTGAGCAAAACTTGACGTGTTCTGCTTCACTGTGAGTTGTCTGTGTGTGAGTGGAAGGAGGGGGATTGGCATTAAAAGTCTCTGTGGTGTTAATGAAATGTGTTTATGGGTAAGGTCTTAGTTGCTTTACTAATTCTGTGTGCTCCTGGAAGGGGAGTGGGGCATCCTCTGCATGAGGGGTGATATCTACTGACGTGTGGCACCAAGCAGCTTCTCACAGGCCCTGCCACATCCTCTGGCACCATGGAGGAGGAAAACCAGCTGTGGTGATGTCCTACTGGTTGGCATCCTCGCCTGGTGGCAGGAGCTGGGGTGGTTTGGGCATGGGAATGATCTGTCCCTGTTGATAGGCACCGTGACTGGATCCACCCTTGCACATACTAGTTCTCCATGGCTCTGTGGCATGTCATATTTTCTACTTGATGACAAATCAGGTGGTGAGGTGATTGATTGGCCAGGCCAAGACAGTGCCAAGTATCTGTCAGACAATGACCATGATTCCAAAACACAGGGAAGAGTTTTCTGACACTGATAAGTTATGATGTATTTGCTAGGTCAAGGTCTTTCACTAAGGAGGAGGTGCAAAAGAAGTGCTTTTTAGGTAAGCTCTTCTATTTCAAGGTATTTAAAGACATAATAAAGACATGGTTTGCATTTCAATGAAAAGGATCAAAAAGAGAAAATCTCTATGTGCGTTTAATACTTGGATTATTGAATAAGAAATCTAACCTAGCAGTTAATGCACTGAATCAAAAATGAGTGTGAAACTATTTAGGGGAAGCAGTAAATGAAGAGATAAGAACATTAATATCTTATTTCAGGCAGAAGCTAGAAGTTTAGAGATACAGAGGTTTGGTTTCATGGCACAAATAACTGTGTGGGTGAGGGAGCACAAGGACATATATAAGAGAACTCTGTCTCTCTCCTCAGAATGTGCTCTATGTGTTAACTTAGATGTGATCAATGTGATGGTAGTTGTGGTTTTGGATGTTACTTTATTGTGCTGTTACTGTTTGTGTGTGCGTGGTGCAGTATCGGTACATGGATCTCAGTATCCAAGTAGATAAATGAAAAAGCAAGGAAAAAAAATAAAAGAAAATACTTATTGTACTATTTCATTGAAAGAAAGCTCTCAATGAGAAAAGCCTCACTTATCTACTGATAAAGTGCAGCTTTTATACATAGCATCATATGCAACAGCCTTGAAAGAGAGAAATCAGGACAAGTGGCCTGTCTGAGAAGAGCTTAAAAACTCAACCAAACAAACCCCCTACACCCTTCCTGTTTGTACCTGAAATAACAATGTATGGATTAAATTGATGCTTCTCCATGGGAATGTTTATTTTGAACTATATAAAGAGAATCTGAAACCAAAATCAAAGTCAGTGACCTGACCTGCGTGAGGAAAAATTAAATTCATGTGAAAAAAGTTCTGGTCTCACCAGCACATATGCAAATGTTTAGAAATCTATACAGCTCAAGCCAGAGCAGTAAATAAAGATGAGCACTGCAGTCAGCTCTTGTATCATTTAAGCATCTGGTCTACTACAGTCAATGCCAAATTTAGTTCATGTAAAATAGATGTAAATGAATGTCTGTTGCAAAAGAGACTATAAAGTGAATATCTGCTAAATGGAATGTTGCTGCGGCAGAGTGACAAGAAAAGAGATTTCAGAGTTGTTGTGCAGAAATTCTAAAATCCAACAGTGTTTTCTGCAGCTGCAGTTGAGTTAACAAACAGGATTCCATCATCTTTTGGGGTAAAAACATAGTCAGTGTTCAGAAAAATGCATTTTTGCTATTTAAGAGACTGGATATCTATTATCTACTGGATATCTAAGCCGTATCTATTAGTATAATTCCAGTCACCTTTCTAAATATGCAGTTTCTCTTCCAGAGCTAAAAGCATGCAAATACAGTATCTATCTTAGAGAAAGCTCTTTCTTTTTGCCTCACACAATGTCATGGCAGCTCCAACACAGACCTGGGCAGAAAGGATACCAGCGCTCGAGTGCATGGGGCTCTCAAGCAGATGGGCAGGCAAGCAGCAGAAAAAGCAGGGCTGAGGCAGGAGTGACAGAGAATTGGCCAGNACCCGACCCGACCCGACCCGACCCTCTCCAACCCTTCCCGACTCTCCTCTCCAGCCCTCCCTGGCCCTGCAAAGTTGTCACAAGTTTGGAACCTCCTTACAGTTTCTTCTTGGAGCATGAGGAAAAGCTTAAGTTGAGTTTCAGATCTGGACTTGAGAAGAAGATGACAAGCACCCTTTTTGCAGTATTACTAGGAATATTTTACAAGAGGAGTAGTTTCTACAGATTAATTGTGTTTTTGTTGTTGCAGCATTTACAAGTTCAGGTTTGTAATATTAACCCTTGGAGTCTTCCTCTTGTGTCTGGGCAGTGGGCTCGTTGGAAGTTGTGTGGGAAACAGCAAATCCTGGGGATTACCTACACACTGATAGCTTCTTGTATTTCCAGGTGTCATCTTCTCAAAAGATTCTAGCCTAGCCAAGGTGAGGCAAACCATGAACGCAAAATATAAAAGCTTTCAGACACCTGTTCAGTAAGGGCACCTTTCAAAAACTATTAGAGACTCAGTGATTATACCTTCCTTTATTCCACTTAAATTCCATGACAGTAAGATGGAGATTTATATCCATTTGACTGACTGTTTTTCTGTGTAATTTCTCTACCACTTTGGTAAAGAAAATGTAGCTCCCTGAGAGACTTCAGAGAAGCAAATGAGGAGGACCCTTGGAAAAAAAAATCAATTTTTGAAGCCCCTTTTTAATAACCTTATTGATCGTCTTGGTCAATACTTCTGCTGGGGAGATGATGCTTGTCCTGGGTATTTTGGTCAAGGAGAGGAACTGAGGCATTTCATCAGTGCTCTGGCTACTTCCCAGTGACTCCTCTAATTTTCAGAGCAGCTGGTAACCTCAATGGAAACACCAGTAAGATGATGTGTGCTAAATTTGTTGAAACTTCTTTAGTTAATGAATGTCTTGGAGATGACCTTTCAGCCCCTCTTCAGCTCCTGTCTCTTCCAGGACTGGGATCACTGCTGCTGCCAGGCTTTTAGTTCGTTCTTCTGCTGACAGTATGATTGACTTGTTTGGGCAGCAGCTGTGTCCTGGAAGAAAGGAAATTCTTCTTTAAATGAGGGGAGCCCCTATTAGAGAGCCTTAACTATTGAAGTAAGGTCAGAGTGGAAGTAGCAGAAGAGATTCTGAGAACAGATAGACCAGACTGGTTAGAACTAGCTGAGCTGTGGTTTGTGACTGGTTTCCTACTTTTAGAAGTTTATAGCAGCATACAGCCTACATCCATAGCACTTTGCTTTACTCTCACTGAGCAATTTGTTCAGTTTCACTAAAGTTCATCTTGCTGTGAGAGTTGGGGGTTTTGTTTGTTTCAGTGCGTTAGGGACTAAGAATTTGCTGCTGTTTAATTCCTCGGTTTAGTTCTTCTGAGGCTTATGTCTTTTCATGCTAAGACAATCCCTGAGCAGTCAAAGGTATCAGGCTCTGTGTCCTCTTCTTCATGTGACTTTATGTGCAAGTTGGGCCCTGATTACTGGCAGGTGTGTGGTATGTGCTGTGGCAGCCAGGGCTGGTCTAGATGTGACCTTAGAAGTCCTTAACAAGCAGGATTCTGTACAAGCCTTGTTTTCCTACTTGTAATAATTCTTGTCTGATGGCTCAAGAATACTTTTTTTTTCTTCAATTCTTCTAGGAGACAATGAGCTCGAGTGTAGATTCCTGTAGATAATATTTAGCCTTTCTCCTTTCAACTTAACCATTTTGGTGTTCGTGTCTCAATTCTGACTTCTGTTAGACATTAAATGTTGTCCGCTGAGGATACATGTACTTGTCAAAGCTTCAGCAGACTTTGGGGAAAAGCTGTGATGCATATTAGAAATATCTGATGTTAGCTTTATTGCAGAGCTGTACCACTCAAATTGCCACCCCTTACATCTGTGGCCATCATTAAATGTGCAAAAGGCCAAGCTGTAACTAAACAGTTCTGTAACTGTGTTGGGGATGTGCCAGTGGCATAAATGGGGACGACAACAGCATGTAATAGCCTTCTGGAGTTAAAAGCTTTATGCCTTAGACTGATCTGCCAACTCAGATGCTTATTTGGGAGAGCAGTCATTGGGATTTCAGTCATTGGAGCCAATATACTTCATTTTCACCAGACCTGCCGAATGGTCTTTTTCAGTTCCTTGCAGTGCCTTTGCACTGATGGTTCATGGAGTTCATGTACATGTGACATTTTTGCTACAAAATATCTTGAAGAGCTGTAATCATCAGTGAATGATCAGTTTGTGTTAGAAGCAGCGGGGCAGTATCTTTACTCTTAATTTTACATGACAAGTCCTTTCACAATCTTTACAGTTAAGAAATATTATTCTTAAACTGAATCAGGACCATGGGTTTATATTTGTTAAGGTTTCCTTTTAGTCATCAGAATCTGATTTCAGACTCTTATGTGCATCATATGTGTAATTATGTGTAATGACACAGTGACTTTGGTGCTTTTTCCAATGGTAACAGCTTTTTCTTTTAATTTCTGTACAGTTTTAGGTGTTCCAGTCTAGTTCTTCCCTTGATGGGATTCTTCTGCCTTTTGAAGTCAGCAGGCACTTCTCTTTTGATTTTTAAGATTTAAATATTAACAGATGTGGCCAGGATTCCTGTGCAGCCAACAATATTCCCTTTTTCTGGTGATTGGTTGTCAATGAGATTTACAACATCTAGGGGTGCTGTCATTTTTCTGTGTGTTTTTTCAGTTTCTCACTTCTTCCACACTTTAACACATCCCAACTGTTTTGTTTCATTTACTTTCTTCTTCCTCTGCTTCTTTTTTCTTTCTTTGTGTTACTTCCTGGAACTTTTGGAAGAGAAAGATACAACGCATCTATCCCTTCTCTCGCAAGGAGTTCGAGCAAAGCTCCAAGTTTCCTGCTGATGATTGTCCCTCCTCTTGAAGCCCAGCTGGCATACTTTGGCTCTGGCACTCTTCAGAAATAGATCAAGAGATATTATTCAGAGGCCCCTTGGCCACTTGTCCTTCCCATCTGGGCTGCTTTGCCCTGTCTCATCTCATTTAGTGTCTGCTTACCAAGCAGTGCTCTCTTCAACCCACCCATGTCCACACCCTCCAGTGATGATGGACCCTTTTCAGCAGCAGAGAAGGAAGGTGGAATCAGTGCCTTGCTGCCAGCCAAGGACTTCCACAATCCATTTATATAGAGGAGAATCCTTCTAATGAGGACTGATTTCTTTCTGTTCCTTTTGGATGTGTTCTTGCTTTTGTGTGCGGTAACTCCCTATCTGCAAGATAAGCTAGCAGATTTTGCATTTGAGATAAGGGCTTGGATTGAATTTGCAGCTCACATGCTCTCCTGATATTATCATTACTTAGCTGCAGTTATGGTTTTAATATGAATTGGCAGCAGCTTTTACAGACAGGCTGAATTTCATAGAAACCTAACCTAAAATGCACATTATGAGAAAAATGCCTCTCTTGAAAGGCTCCTGCTGAGCTGATAACAGTCTACAGGAAGACATCTATTTAAACAGAAATAAAGAAATATCAGAAATAGCCTTAGGTTGTTCAGATCTTATTTTCAGCTTTATTAAGCCATTTTCAGCTTTATTAATGCTGTGTTTAATTTTCCCGGCATTTCCAACCCCCTTAATTTAGTTTGCACTGCATTTGGATCAATTAGTACACTTGATGATGCACTATTTGCCTCTGCCTATTTAAAAGAAGTGAAACAACAGGATGGATTTTCAGTGTATTAAAGAAACTGGAGTTCCTCCAAGGGCTCTGATTATTCCAAATGGCAAATCTCAGAGGCTGGCCAAGTGGAAACAAAAACTCCATGTTGGGTAGGTGTCCTGTGGACTTTCTTTCTCACCCCAGAGACTTCTCAAACAGATTCTTCTACTGACATCTTGGCTTCAGGATTTCTTCCCCCTCAATATTGATATTCTCATGAAGATTGAAGTTAATATTAATAGAGGTAGAGCCTCTGTTCAGCAAAAAAAATTTAAAAAGAAAATAAAAATCTCTCTTCAGTACTGCAAGGATTTAGAGAGACTTCCTGATGTGATGGCAATGCTGTTAGAAACCAGTTGAGATCACCTTCAGCTTTCCTTTTGTCGCTAAGCATCTTTACATTTTTTTTCTTGGAGACTAAAACACCTAGGGATTAGGACAGTAGAGAAGGCAACCTCTCTGCACCTGACCTGCGTGATCTTACTCAGCACATAATCAAGGTGCTAATATGTTAGATTTATGCTTCATTGGATCTATGTGCCCTCCTGTATGGCATGGATTTTGTTGGTTTTTTGTTGTTACTGGTGGTGGTGCATTTTTTTTTTAGGGAAGTATTGGCTATAATAAGCAAATGTAAAGCATGAACTTTATTGCAACACTCTTGTAATACAACTGGGTATATTTAGTGTTGTTGTAGGTCACATTATCAACTGTTCCTGCCCTCTGCTCAGAAGTATTGGCAGCATCAAATTGTAGTTATTAATGTAAAGCAGTGCTTGCTACAGACTTATTTGGCACGTACAAACTACTGAAGCATCAAGGTTCAATATATGAATTTTATGTGCCAGAGAATAGATTAAGATGTTTCAGCTAGGAGAAACTACCTCTGTTTATCTTTGTGTTAAAATTAATGG